>OY978105.1:910265-1288597 GCA_963854735.1 Marvania coccoides | reverse complement strand
ACCCTAAACCCTAAACCCTAAACCCTAAACCCTAAACCCTAAACCCTAAACCCTAAACCCTAAACCCTAAACCCTAAACCCTAAACCCTAAACCCTAAACCCTAAACCCTAAACCCTAAACCCTAAACCCTAAACCCTAAACCCTAAACCCTAAACCCTAAACCCTAAACCCTAAACCCTAAACCCTAAACCCTAAACCCTAAACCCTAAACCCTAAACCCTAAACCCTAAACCCTAAACCCTAAACCCTAAACCCTAAAACCTAAACCCTAAACCCTAAACCCTAAACCCTAAAACCTAAACCCTAAAAAACTAAAACTAAACCCTAAAAACCTAAAAACTAAAGTAAAACCCTAAAAAACCCTAAAGCCTAAAAAGCCCGTTTTCATCATTGACGAGGCCAACGTGCTGATGGAGTGGTCTGAGGACGACAAGGGGCATAGCGAGCTGAAGAAGCTGCTGCGGTTTTTTGTTAGGGTGACCAAAGAAGATCAACTGGCGCATATTGTGCTGGCAACCTCGGATTACTTTTTAATGTCCTGGCTCAGGAACGGTGGGTTGATCATGCACAGGGGGAGAAACCGCCGTGTTTTTTACTTTAATTTTTATGTGCCCCCATTATGCGAATTTATACCTTTGCTTTGCATTGCAGAGGGCTTATCCAGTGGCCAGGTCTCCGTGTCGGTCATAGGGGACTTGCCCACCGAGCAGGAAGCAAAGCTGTTTGTGGAGGACCTGGCCAGCTCTGGCCTTGGGCTGCCGCTGCCCACGGCTGACGACAAGGTGGACATGTGGCAGAATGTGTACGACGTGTGCGGTGGGAACATCGGCCTGCTGCAGCGGTGCGCCAGCACAGCCTTGGCTTGGGGCTGGGAGACATCTGTGGGCATCATTCGTAGGGGCGCAGCAGAAGAGGTGGGAGACGCCTTCCATCCCGAGTTATACACGAAATACACCAGGCGCGCGCCCCCAGCATGGAATGCAGAGCATTTTAAGACTGTGCTGCGTGAGATTGCACGCTCGCCGTTCCATGCCGTTTTAGAGGATGTTTTGGCGGAGAAGGTTGGCAGTACTGCGCTGATGTCGATGGTTGAGTGGAACCTGGTGGCGCTGCGGCCTTACTCTGCCCTGGCTGAAGACCTGCCTGCAGAAGTTTTTGGGAAGAAATCGAACGCCAGCGTTTTTACTATGCCGTCGCGTGCTCAGCTGTGCTTCGTGCTGGAGATGGATGAAACTGGAGACCTGGGGACGATGGAGTGAACAGCTGCTTTTGCGCTTCGAATTCAGGCGTATTGATGCCTCCCTTTGCTGTTGTTTTTCCAAAGGAGTGCCACCGCCTCTTATTTTAGTGCATGTAATCTGATGGTTTTTCACAATTCGTGTGTGAAACTTGTGTGTGCTACACTTGTATACGTTCTCTTTATTGCATTGCATTTGTAACAAAAACATAATAAACAGCTTTGGCAGCACAGCATGGGAGCAACCGCCCAACCACCCAGCCTTCTCTCCCCCCTCCCTGCCTACACCCTGGCAGGGGCAGTCTCATCAGAAGAAGCTCTCCCTGGTCAATCACCTGTATTCCTCACGCGTTGAATCTTGTACTCTAGTTCGCCGTGGCCACCATCCCTTAGCTCCTTAGCCTGCCCATGCCCATGCCCATGCCCATGCCCATGCCCATGCTCGTCGGTTGACTCGAGAGCTCTGCCTCCTCGCCGGAGCTCGCCGTGTACCACGACCGCGCTGGTTCTCCTCATCGTCCAATCCTCATCAGACTCGCTGTCCTCCTCCTCCTCCTCCATCGCTCTCCCACTCTTCTTGGGTCAGGAAGAGTCTACTGGGGTGTGACCCGATTGGTAAACAGGGCGGGCACTGCTCTGAGGCCATTTTAAAGGTGGTTTGATTATAACTTGAGTAGTGATCTCAAGTGCGCGCGTCCTTGCCAAGCGGTTCTTCCCGGGGCATATACATCCCACACTCCGTTGCTCGTGCAAATAAACTTCAAATGGCCAAATCGAGGGTGGAATTTTCTTTAAAGCGCGGCATGCATTCACTTCGGGTGGGGAGGGGGCAGCTGCTGCTGTCTATGCATTAAAATTAGCATTTGAAATAACCCTTGTGGCGCACCCCATTAGCCCAAAAGCCGATCCGAATGGCGGGATTAAAAGCGCGGAGCTATGGATCAGATCACACTCAGAAGCTCTACCGTCTTGATCGAGGTGAGGTCCTCGCACCAAACAGCCTGTCCCATGTTCATACTTTCAGACTCTGATGTTAATGCATCCCCGCACAAGCTCAGGGGCAGTTGCAAAATACCGGGAAGAAGCTGTGAGGGTGTACATGTACACCCTCATCAACCATGAGCGTCATGGCGCATTCAGAACAGCAGGCAGCGGCGCGTTCGGCGTCACTGGCCACCACGATGTAGGCATTGGTACCTGGATTAAATATAAAGTTGGGGTGCGCCGGTTTGATCTCGTTGGAATTTTGAATGCAGGCCAACCGCGTGTGGGTGCGGCACCCCGCGCAAACGTCTTCACGCACTAGTCGGTTTCGTTCGGACATTGTGTAATACTAGTAATAAGCATGAATGGGGAGAGAGCCAGCGAATGCGACTTTTCGGGGACTTTGACCCGATCAAAGAGAGGGTGACCCCCTCTCTTTTCCTTCCTGTGAAAATAATTCGCCGCAACTCAGTTCATTTCCTTTTATTTTTTAAACGCGATAAAACAATGCCCATAGAGCACAATCTTTGTTCGTATTTTTCAACAAGTCTATGATCATTTTTTTTGTTTCAAGCAGCAGTCAAAAAAGGTATGGACGTCTTCAGCGAAGACTTCCTGCACGACGAGGATGACGAGCTCGGCATGGAAAATGTGAGAGGGCGCTCTGCTTGCGATTTTTTTTTGTCCCACTTGTAAATCTTCTGCGGTTTCGTGCAGGAGACTGGTGCGCTGAAAGAGGCCGTCGTTCTGCTCATCGATCTCCACCCGGATATGCTGGGCGTTTGCACCATTTCAGACGATGTGAGACCGTTTAAAAAACAAATCCGTGCCAGCCGTCTTCACAACCATCTTCACAACCTCTTGTGCTGCCTCATACAGGAGTTCAAGGACCTCACCTGGCTGGAGGTTTCCGTCAAAGTAGCAGCTTCCATGGTGCGCGCCAAGGCAATTCAGGGGGGCATCGACGAGGTGGGCATCGCCTTTTTCAACTCTGGCAGCACCGCCAATCAAAACAACATGGAGGGCATCAGGGTCGAGCAGGCCCGTGCCCCGCCCGACATCACCCGCATCCTCTCCCTGCGGCGCCTTCATCAGGACGAGGTGCTGCGCCGCGTGGGCGTTGGTTCCGCCGACCCGGCAACCTTCCAGCGCCGCGTGGAGGAGGCGCTGCAGGTGGCCCAAGCCATGCTGCCGGGGGTGGATGCGCAGTCCAAGAAAGATGCGCCCCGACTTATCCAGCGCGTGATTGTGTTCACGCGCGACCAGGGCCCCCAGGGCGAGCAGCTGGGTAGCGCCGGCACTCGGGCTGAGACCATGGCGGATGTGGGCATCAGGCTGCAGCTGGCGGCGCTCAAGGGGCCGGAAGAATCGTTCGACCTGCCCCGGTTTTGGGGGCCCCTACTGGATCGCGCAGCCGCCAGGCTGTCTTCTTTCTCCCCTGGGCCAGAGAAGCGGCCGTCGTCCTCTATGGCTGTCCCAACCACGCCTGCGGCTGCGGAGGGAGGGGCATACAGCGTGGAAGACGATGAAGATGAACAGAAGGTCATCAGCGTGGAGGTGAGGCTGTTGCTGCTCTATTGACTTCACAGTCAATCGTCCATGTCATTCAATTAAACTACTCTTGGCTTTCTTGCCCACAGACCATGGTCAACGTGGTGCGCATGCGGGCCCTGCGCAAGCGTGCCCTCACGCGCATCAACTGGACCCTGGGTCCTGGCGGCATCGTCATGGGGGTGAAGCTGTACGCCACCGTCAAGCCTGCGTGGCCGTCGACACGGGGGAACGCCACCCTGCTGGACGCCCAAACCAACACGCGCCTGCTGACCGAGAGGGTGGTGGTAGATAAGCGGACGGGGGGGGAGCTGGATGAGAAGCAGAGGCCGCGGCTGGTCTACCCTGCCGTGAAGGAGGCCGACGCGGCCAAGGCGCAGCGCTTCCCTCGCGTGGTGTTTGGCCCCGACGAGATCAAAGAGATCAAGTACCCCCTCCCCAAGGGCATCCACCTTCTGGGGTTCCTCCCCACCTCCGCCCTTTCCTCTGCGCACCAGGTGCGGGAGCCCTCGTTTGTGTACCCCGACGAAAAGAGCGTCCACGGCAGTGTGAAGGCGTTTGTGGCGCTGCACGACGCCCTGCTGGACCGCGATAAAATGGCGGTCTGTCTGCTGGTGCGCAATCCATCTGCCGAGCCCCGCCTGGTGGCTGCTGTGGCGCAGCAGGAGGTGGTGGTGGGCGACACAGGGGCCCAGGTGCAGCCCCCCGGTGTCAACCTCGTCTACCTGCCCTTTATGGACGACCTCCGTCGCCCCGAGCAGGACATTGGGTGGACGGGGGTGCATCACAGGCAGCCCAGCAACAAGGCGCTGCAGGCAACGGCAGAAATGATGGCGGCGCTCCAGCTGGAGGAGGACTTTGACTCCGCCAACATTCCCAACCCCCACCTGCAGCGCTGGTTCAAGGTGCTGGAGGACAAGGTGCTGCAGCAGACGGGCAAGCAGGGCGAAGAAAGTGGCGAAGAAGAAGAAGGAGAAGAAGAAGAGGAAGAAGTGGTCGACCACACGCTGCCAGACGCTAGTGCCTTCGAGGCAGCAGAGCCGGCCATCCGCGAGTTCTGGGAGGAGGTGTGCGCCTGCGTTCCAGCCTACGCCCTGAAGGAAGGCACGGCGAAGAAGCGCAAGGCCCCGGCGCCTTCTGATGTGGACCTGGACGCGCTCGACATCCGGAAACTTGCTGCGGAGAAGCAGCTGAGCTCGCTGACCATGGACAAGCTCAAGGCGTACCTGGCGTCAAAGGGTCTCGCCAGAAGCGGCAAGAAGGCGGAGCTGGTGGAGCGCATCGAGTTGCACCTGGAGCGCACTGGCGGGGGCTGAATTGTCTGATTTCGTATGTAGAGGAAAATGACAAATAAATAATTTTGATTGATTTTCAAAGCTTGCTGCGCATCTCGCAGCGCTGGCTAGCCCTTCGTCAGCGAACGCACGAATAATAAAACAATGAATCCATGCTTCTCTTAATTTGTAATTTGATGCCCGCAGATTTGATTTGATTTTTAGTATATCAAGAGACAATCAAGGGCCGAGACAATCAGGGGCCTCTGGAAAGAGCGTGCTCAAAGCTTGCGAGGACCCCCCCCCCCCAAATAAAAAGAGATAGAGGAGACCCCCGTCGCCCCCGTCAGTACTGGCCTTTCTCCTAAAAATGCCCTCCGCAAATGCCGCATGCCTCGGCTTATTACCACATTGTCAACCATTAGAAGAACTCCCATTTATTCAACGCAGAATTCCCAGTCGCAACGGCAGCTCAACGAAGTCGCAGCGAGCGCTTTTTGAAAGCCACACGATTTTTGGTGTCTTCGGCTTCCATGGAAAGCGCGCATGTACGAATATACAAAAAAACATGGGGGCTCGGCCGAGCAAAACAAGCGCTCCCAAGCGGGTATGCATCGTTGGTGCTGGCGCTGCTGGTGAGATCGATCATTCAAAAAAATAAAAATAAAATGTAAAAAACACTCTCCTCTTAAAGAATGCAATGAAATTCACCTCTTTAAATATAAACTGAATTCAGGCATGGCAGCGGCGTGGAGCCTGGCCCGCTTCCCTGATAAGTTTGAAGTGGAGCTGTGGGAGGCGTCGCCGGATGTCGGCGGAGTGGCGAGCACCTGTCCTGTGGGCGACGACGACGAAATCAACGACCAGGTGCAAGGGGGAGCCCCCAGCTACCGCAACAACCTGCTGTTGTTCAGCCAGGCTGGCGTGGAGACCACGCCTGTGGAGTTCAAAGTGGCGTTTGGCACTGGGGCCACCGCGTGGTCGAATCACGGCGTGCCCTCGGAGCTGGTGACCCGGCTGGCGCCTGAGATTGCCAAGTTTGGGAGGGTGCTGCGCTGGGTGTACCGCCTGGAGTTTATCTTTGCCTTCATTCCCATCGACTCGGTGCTGAAGATGTGGGGGTTCTCAGAGGACTTTCGGAACCGCATGGTCTTCCCGCTGACAGCGCTCTTCTTTGGCACCGGCAACCAAACGCCAAAGGTCTCGGCAGCAGTCGTCGCACGCGTCTTCCTGGACCCGCAGCTGCGCCTCTTCCAGTGAGTTTTGAAAAGTGTGAAGAGAAACACAGTCAACAAAAATATTAAACTCGACCTGCTGTAGGTACTCGCCCGAGAGGCTGCTGGACGAGGTTCCCACAATGTTTGCGTTCCCAAAGCTGCGCGACGCCTACCAGTCCCTCCTCGCCACGATGCCCTCCGTCACGGTGCGCACCTCAACGCCGGTGGGGAGCGTAGCGCGCGGCCGGTCCAAGAAAAAAGGGCAGCTGCCGGTGAGGGTGCACTCGACAGCAGTGGACGGTGGCTTTGCTGATTTTGACGAGATTGTGCTGTGCTGTGGGGCGGAGGAGGCTCTGCGCATGCTGGGAGGCGGCGCCTCGTTCCTGGAGAGGCGTCTGCTGCGCAATGTGCGGTACTTCAATGATTTGATCGTGACCCACGAGGACGAGGACTACATGCGCAGCCACTACTCCTTCCACCCTACAGACGACATGTACTTCATTCGGTGCGACCCCCAGCACCCGCAGATAATCGAAATGAGCTTCAACCTGGCGGCGTACCAGCCCCACCTGCAGGGGCGCGGCAAGCCCATCTACCAGACCATCTTCCTAGACGACAACCTGCGGCAGCACTGGACCGTGGGGGGCCTCGACCCCAGCAAGATCTTGAAAGAGCGCACCACACGGCAGTTTGCCCACACCTGGACCCATTTCGCGTACTGGGTGCCGTTTGTGAGGTGGCTGCAAGGAAAGCGCCACACGTGGCATGCGGGGGCGTACACCCTGTTCAACACGCACGAGATCGCCGTCATGGCTGGGCTGGCTGCCGCAGATCGCCTGGGCGCCGCGCACCCCTTCCACAGCGACCCTCTGGCAGCAGCGCAGTACAAGACGTATTTCAGCATGGCGCACGGGCTGTGGACGAGGCGAACCAAGGTTGGTGCTACTGCCGCTGCTTCTAAACGATAGCTAGGTGCATTTTAAAACAGCAACAACCACCCAAACACACACCACTCGATTACTTCCTTGAACAAATAAATTTTTAAACTTTGTACAAATTAAAGTTACGGACACCTGCTGGCTCAACGTAGCGCACCGCCCTTCACTTCTTCACCCTGCCGTCTTCACGCCAGCGATGAGGGCAAACTTGATGACGCCTTGCCTGAATCCCTGCGCCATGAGCGGCATCACCAGCGCGCCCTTGATGGTGGTCCACCCCGCCTTGAGCAGCCCCATCACGCCGCGTGCGCTCATCGCGCTCTTGATCACCTCGCCCCAGAACGGCGCCACCTCGTTGCTCCAGTCTGCTGTGCGCACCTCGGCGATGCCGTTCTCCTCGAATAGCCGCTTGTAGTCGGAGGCGCTGCACCATGCTGGGAGGTAGTACGCGTCGCAGATGCGTCGCAGCAGATCCTGCTCCTCGGGTCGCAGCCCAGTCTCACCGGGCGCCAGCTCCCTGTGGCACCACGTCACCACAATCACGCGGCCCCCAGGGGCGCACACCCTGGCCAGCTCCCCCACAAACTGCATCTTGTCGGGCATGTGCTCCCCACTCTCCAGGCTCCACACCAAGTCAAAGGACTCGCTGCCAAAGGGCTGCTTCAGAGCGTCGGCCACCTGCAGGTGCACCTTGTCCCTGGTGGCGCAGCAAGAAATAGTTTTAAACATTTTGGAAATTTAAAAGAGCAATACAAACTGTACCCCTCGAATTTCTTACCCCAAGCCTTGCTGGAGGGACAGCTCGTTGCCACGGCGGGCCTGAAACGGGCTGAGGGTGATGCCCTCGGCGGAGCAGCCGTATTTTTGCGCCAGGTGACGCGAACTGCCGCCCAGCCCGCAGCCCACATCGACGACGCGCTGCGGCGGGGAGGCAGGGTCCACGCCGGCCCACTCGAGCACCTCCTCAATCATGTCTTCCTGCGCCTCACGGTTGCTCTTGGGGGGCGACCCCGCTGGATAGTACCCGTGGTGGAGGTGATCGCCCCAAACCTCTTCCCACAGCCCAGTGGAGGCGTCGTAGAACGTGGCGATGCCTTCATTGAGCGCCGCAACGGAGGCGGTCTCAACGCTGGGAGGTCCAGCTCTAACGGCGCGCAGCTGTGGCCGTCTCCTGCTGGCACGAGTGTTGCAGCGTTGGGGGCGCTGAGGAGCACACAGCGCGTGCTGTGTGGGTGCGCTCAAAAACATTATTGGTTTTCGATCTTGTTGATTTATTATAATATTGTGTTCACCTCTACCTTTCAATCAGATAATCGGATACACACTGTGCTCTGTATATTTGTTCCAATTATTGAAAAAAAACAATCGCTGTATTTTTTTTTCAACTTGGAACAAGTGCTGAAATTAGTTTGCAGCCCACATATATATCATGGCCATGGCTGATCCCCGCGTTTAGCATCATCCGCCACTTCTTCACCTCGCCACGCTTGGCCCAGTCCCCGCCGCAGGAAGAAAATGTGCGGCTGCTACGTAGGTATACCGCCCTCCTCTTCTTTACAGCGCCGCCACCGAGTTTGGCTCCATTTACGTACTACGTTCGGCATGCCGTGGGCAGTCCAGCTTCATTGTCGCCTGTCGAATGCGTTGCCGTCATCCTCATTGGTTGCTTGCCTGCGCAATAAAACCAGTGAATTGTTATCGCCCACCGGAGAGCTGGCTGGAAATCTGCTGCACGTGCTTGGAAAGGTCGGCCGCAGTGCGGAAGCCCTGGAGCGTGGCTGGAGACACAAACAGAGGGGCGCCAGAAGGAATTGGCTCAATTTTGGTGATGGCGGCAGCGCACCTGCAGCAGCATAGAAGCAAGAGGGAATGCATTATAAGATTGCAAGATTGACATCATCAACCACACAAATTAAAATGTCGGAAAACTCAAGAAACTCACACAAGGCAGGTAGCCATGCTGGCGGCGCAGCTCATGCAAAAGACGTGGAGGCATGGAGCGCAGCGGGCATGGGTCTCGGCTGGGTAGTCGCACGCAACGCAAAAGTGGGATCTCTGCCCCGCCGCAACCGGTCCCAGCTTCCCCATGACAGCAGCCTGTCAGGAAAAAAGTTGGTGAGCAGGCGGTGAGAGGATAGTTGGCATCGGTTTTAAAAGAGACAGAAGCGCAGGTGCTGCTCACATTGGCGTCTGATGTATCCATTCGTTATCTCGTTGGCTTGCGCAAGAGACAACCGCCCTCCTCGCTGTAAAATCTTGGGGGGGGGGGGGGGGGCTGATGGGCAGCTAATTTTTCGCAGTGGCAACACGTCTGTACAGAGAATGGCAGCCTTCTTTACGAAATTACACTTTAAATAAACATATAAAAAACGAGTCTGATCAGCTGCAAATAAGTCGGTCATTTTCCCCACGGACGCAAACGCAACAATCCACCCGCCTCGCAGCAGATTTTCATGTATATTTCATCAACTAAATTTATTTTCTCTCAAGTAAGAAGGCAGCCACGGCATCAGGGCAATCAAATCACTCCAAAAAATCCCAGCAAAAAGGAGACTAAAAATAAAACCTGAATGCCGACTGTGGCTAAGCTGGTCCAAGGGGCCAAGGGCCTCAAGGTGAAGGAGCTGCCTACCTACGTGTCCAAGTTCGCGCAGACCCACTGGACGCCTGCCCAGACCCAGCAGCGGCTGACCACATGGCTGAACGATTACAGGGTGCAGGTGAGGAAACCGGTGCATTTGAAACTGCGTCAACATCGCCTGGGTGGCAATTTGATTGCTTTGGAGGGTGGGAGGGTCTGACAGGGTCCTGGGGTTGGCCAATTACATTTTGATTTTTGTTGCTAATCCCTTTCTGAGGAATCGTTAATCAAGTCGTGTTAATACACCCCAAGTCGTCATCGCGTGCTCACCCCTCTTCCCCTCCCTCTCCTCGTGCGTCTTGCAGCACATTGACACCGGCTCCGTCAAGCCTCTGTTCGACCTGGTGTCCTACGGATTCCTTGTCTCCTACGCCATCTCCTGGCCCCGGGAGTATGCCCATTACAAGCACGAGCAGGAGGCGAAGCTCAAGGGAGGAGCGGCGCACTGAGTGATGCCTTGACCAAGTGTATACCCATTTTTTTTTCCTTTTTGTTTTCTGCACTGTTCCTTCTTGTAACAACTTTTCAATAACGCATCAACGCCATATCCAAACGTCCAATTGCAAGTATAATCGCTTAATCGCATCTTTGGATCTTTTGGTTATATCCAAAAGGAAGGGAAACGGATTATGCGTCATTTCGTTATTACAATATACAGCTGAAAAAACAAAATCAAAATCTAAATCAATGCGTATTCTGTTCGTCTTTATATTTTACTCTACGCCCGAAGCGACCCCACCACCGTGTTGGCCAGCCCGAACGTCGTCAAGCTCAGCTTTCTCGTCTTCTCCAGTAGCTGCTCGTACGCGCTGAGCGTCTGCGTCTGGATGACCACCGTGCCCGCGTTTGAGTCGATGCGCGCGTTCAGCCGCGCGTTCCTGATGAGGTTGACGATCCACTTCTCGGTGGCCTCGTTGTCCATGCCCAGTTTCTGCGACAGGGAGTCGATGCTGATGGCCTGGTGGATGCGGCAGTAGGTCTCAAACAGGAACTGCCGCGCTGCCTCCATGAAGGCGTCCTTGGTGGCCACCAAAAAGTAGTCGTTGGCCAGCACCGCCTCGCTCTCTGCCAGCTTCTCCTGCGCGCCGTCAAAGTCAAACTCCACAAACAGGCACCTGAGGAACTCGGTGATGGGGTCCTTGTACTCGTACTGCTCCTGCTGGATGACGCGGATGAGGTCTTTCAGCACGTTGCGCCGCCGCTTGTTCACCACCACCGCCACGGCCAGGTAGCGCAGCAGGTGCTGGGACACCAGCTGGATGGCGGTGATGTAGCGCTCCTGGAGGAAGAGGTCGATGAGCGCGTTCATGCCGTTTTCGTGGTTGAAGAAGATGAAGAGCGACCAGTGCATGAGCCAGGCCTTTTGCTGCAGCTGGCGGGTCACCGGCGCAAAGGTGTCCTGGTCCAGCGTCTCTTTGAGCTTTAGCAGGTCCTCCATGCCCGTGTCAAAGTCCTGCAGCAGCACGTCCGCGGCCACCTTGCCCCACAGCGCCCCAATGTTGCGCTCGGGGTTGGTGGACAGCGAGCGGTAGTGGTACAGGTACTCGCTGGCGGCGGTGTAGTTGCCGCACTCAAAGTTCCACTTGGCGTAGTGGTACAGCGCGTCCACCTCGTCAGGCCCGATGCCAAACTCCTTTTGCAAAAACGCCATGTTCTGAGACTTGTCCTGCTTCAGCATCTTCACGTTCTCCTCGTTGCTCAGGAACTCGTGCACGGGCTTGACCTGCGCCTCCAGGGTCTTCAGCCGCTGCACCACCTCGGCGCGGCGGTTCACCAGGGCGTCGGGGACCTGCGGTGGCAATAGTTTTGAAATTTAAATCCAGGGAGAAGCATTAAAAATGCAGGCTTGCACGGAGGTCTAGTGCGATTCCATTAGATGGGCACCGCGTTTCGAAAATAAACCAATAAATTGCGTGCTGACCTCGCTTGTTTGATGAAGCTGCTGGTAGATGTCCACTGCATAGTCCACCATGTTGGTCTTTTCAATCAGCTCCAGCTTTGCTGCCTCAATATCGGCCACATCGTAAAGCTGCTTCTGCGCCACAAACTCCAGCAGCGGGAACACCAGGTGCTTGTCCAAAAATTGGCTGATATTTTGTGTCAAATCATACTGCGTGGGGGAAGCCATTTCAGCCAGCGCGCCGGGGTGAGCTCAAGCGCTGTCTGGTGTTTTTAGATTTGGCTGCGAGTTGCTGGAAATTGCTTATTTTTCTCGAAAAAACACGACGGCGCCTTTTCAAGCGAAAAGAAAACTTTTCTTCTTCTGAATTCACAAAAGCGACGTGCACAGTATATTTTAACCACACATTTAATAATAACAAACTATTCTGAAAATGATCGCGGCACCAGTAGTCCAGCGCACAATGCGCCCCTTTATCACCTCTGTTGTTGCACCCAAGATGGTGCCTCTCGCTCGCTGCAACCGCGCCCTTGTGGTCCGTGCCAGCGCCGAGAAGAGCGACGACGCCACCGCCAAGGCGTTGATGGCCAAGGCTGCGGTGGGCCTGCCCGCCCTTGTGGCCCCGCTGCTTCTGGACAGCAGCGCTGCGCTGGCAAAGGGCAGGGAGTACGGCATCATCGAGGGCCAGATCTTCTCCCTGATGCACCCCGCCATCATGTTCTTCCTGTTTGGCTCCTCCCTGTACGCCGGCTACCTGGGCTTCCAGTGGCGCCACACCCGCGAGCTGGCGGAACAGATCAAGGGGCTCAAGGCGGAGAGGGCGCCCGCAGCGGTGGGCCCCGATGGCCAGCCCGTCTCCGCGCCGCCCAGCCCCCTTGATCAGCAGATTGCCGAGCTGGAGCAGGTCAGTGAACCGACACATTAAGAGATTGTGTGTGTGCTGCCATTCCCCAAGAAGTACAGGGCTGATCCTCACAGTTAGCATACGCTGGTATTGCATTCTAGGAGCGCAAGGGCCTGATTGGCCAGAAGCTCAACGAGAAGCACAACAACTGGGGCTCGCTGATCCTTGGCCTGGGCGTGCTCATCTCCGTCTCCGGCGCACTCAATACCTTCCTCCGCACCGGGAAGCTGTTCCCCGGCCCCCACCTCTACGCTGGAGCTGCCATCGTCGTGCTGTGGGCCCTGGCCGCCGCGCTGGTGCCCTCCATGCAAAAGGGCAATGACACCGCTCGCAGCTTCCACATCGCATTCAACACCCTCAACATCCTGCTGTTTGCGTGGCAGGTGAGAAGACTGTTTTTTTATATATTTGCTGGCAAAGTCTCCTTTAGCATTGACAATTTTTCGCATGAACCCTGCCTCTGTTTGGTTCTTTTCATTCTTCATACAACTCACCGTCTGTGATTTCTGCGTGCTCTGCAGATCCCCACCGGCCTTGAGATTGTGGCCAAGGTGTTTGAGTTTACGACTCTTCCTTGAATAAATAATAAAACTTGGAGACTGCAAGAGAAGATAATATTTTTTGTCGGGGGGAGCTGGCAGTGATGCGTCCTGTTGCCTAGCGCTGCACTTGAGCAGGCTGTCCTCCCCTTACGAGGTGGACCCCCGCTCCATACCTTCCATGGCAATGATGTGTTTATTTCATTTCGTATATTTTTTTCCTTTTCATTCTTATGTGTATTTGACCCATTTTGTAAGCTCTTTATTTTTTTGAGATCACTGGGTGAAGGAGCACAGAGGCTCTGGGGCAGCGGCAAGGCCAAAGCCTACATGTCTACATCTGCTGCTGCTCTCAAGATGTTGTCGGTGCCTAAACTGTTTTCTGTCGACCAGACGAGGCTCAGCTCTGCTGGGGGGCTCCCTGGCGTAGGTTGATGACGACAGATTAAGAGCACGCGGGGTATTATTACCCAAACAGCCCCCTCACCGATACTCTCTACTCTGGGGGCTACAGACAGCCCACTAGAACTTCAATCTGCAGCACTGGAAAAAAAAATATTGGTCGGTCCAACACCCTGTCGCAGCAATAATAAAACAAAATCCATCAGAAAGTAAGATGAGTACTCTTTAAATCAGCCCAAGCACGGCAGAAAGATCATCATAAATAATGGACGGTGGACCTCCAAAGTCTCCTCCAGCGGAGCAGGCGGCAGCCAATCCCGCCAAGGGCGGCAAGGCAGCCGCAGGTGGGCCGTCCTCGGCCCAAAAACGCAAGGCAGCAGACCCAGTGCGTTCAGATGAAAAATGTGTTTGTTCAAATAAAGTTTTCTGGCTGTGCCGCATTCGATTGGGCTCGGCCTGATCTGGATGATCAGAACTCTCACTGACGCGTTCGCCTCTTCCTTTTGAGCAGGCGGTCATTCAAACACAGAAGCTCGAAGGTCTCAAGCAATTTTTCGAAGAGAACGGTGCGTTGCTCTGCAGCTTTCTGCCCACTGTCGCTCAGTCTTAGTGTACACGCGCCTTACTGTCGTCCCCAATCATTGCAGATGTCGAGTTCGCTCCTGGGTGGCGAGCCGAGGTGCATGTGCGATCTGGTGGCACCTCTGCAGGCACCTCTGACACGGTATGTTCACACCTGTCCCCCCGCTGTCTTCGTCGATCTATCCCAGTGGAACCCACCCGCTCGCCCCGCCCCCCGCTTTTTTTTTTTGCAATGCAGTACTTCTTCTCCCCCGATGGCCGGCGATATCGCTCCAAGGCAGAGGTGAGGCAACCTATTAGTATGGCTGTTTTCTTACCGTCGCATCGCCGCAATGGGTGCGTCAACGTTTTCAACTCGCACACTGCCTCACTCTTCAGGTCGCTCGCGACTTTGGCATCGAGGTCAAGGACCGTGCCCCCCGCCGCATCACCCTCACCAGGGAGGAGGCCATAGGCCACGCGCAGGCCCGTGCTCATCTCAACCCCACCCCGATACAGCTCACCAACGGCGTCACCATCACCAAGCTGGGCACCGTCAAGCCCGAGTACGTGGCCGAGACCAGCCTGCCGCTGATCGGGTACGCGGCGCACTGGATGGACACAAAGGAGGTCATCTTCTCCAGCAGAGTATACGACCCGTCTGGAACTGGACCGTACTACAAGGTGCGCGCCAAGCACAAGGAGTTGGCCGGCGGGGCGTGGGCAGAGTTGGGCAACGGGCCTTCGCCAGAGGCAGCGTGGCAGGCGGCCATTGAGCGGCAGGCGGAGGTGCTGGAGCAGGCTGCGGCGCACCGCAGGGAAAGCTCGCCGGCGGACGACATGGAGCTGGGCGACCAGGTGCTGCTGCGCGCTGCCTCGCTGGCAGGGCAGTGGGGGCTGGACCGCTTTGGCCTCAGCGACCCCAAGGTGCTGCAGGCCATGGAGGGCCAGCCCGGCGTGGAGGCCACTGTGTACAAGTACGTGGAGCAGCGGGGAGGGTGGAAGGCGGAGGAGGAACGCCTGAACCGCGAGATGATTGCGCACGGTCAGCGCCCGCTGCACAAGCCAGCGCGCCGCCGCATAGACTCCAATCGACCAAAGACCAAGGCGGAGCGGGACGCTGCGACGGTGCACGGCGTGATGGAGCGGATGATTCGACAACTGGAGGGCATGGAGCACAAGGCGGTGCAGAGGAGGGAAAAGACGCAAGTGAAGATGCTGGAGAGGGCGGCCAAGGAGAGGTGAGCAAGATTTAAATGAACCATTGAACCAGTGTAGTTGCATTCCCACAAGCATATCCCACATTTGCATCGCACAGGGAGCGGGAGCAGGCCAACCAGACGGTGGACGACGAGGCGCTGGAGAAGGCTGCAGAGCCGCCGCCGATGCCGCTGCCGCTGGCCAAGGGCGCGCTTCCCGCGTCTGCGGAGCCCGTGCTGCTGGAGGCTTGGCATCTGGCGCGTCGGTTTGCCGACCAGCTGGGCGTCAACCCCGCCGACATCCCAACCATCGGCGCGCTGGAGGCCTCCCTGGCTGGCAAGCCCCTGCCCACGCCGTCGCAGACCGGCATCGACCCCGCCGCCTGGTTCGCCATCACTCTGGTGGACTTCCTGGTTTCTGACCTCTTCAAGCAGGCTGCGTCGGAGATTGCGCGGGACAACGTGGACGTGGCGGAAAAGGACCTCAAACCCGCAAAACAGGCCCAGCACCCGCTGCACCCCATCACATACGACACCTGGCAGGAGGCGGCGCACCGGCTGCTGGCCACCCTGGCGGAGGCTGCTGCTGTGTGGGGGAAGGACGACCGGGCGGGGATGCCAGAGCCCACAGACCCGCTGGAGCCATTCCTGGTGCTGCAGTACCTCACAGCAGGGGCACCCACCGCGCTGATGCGGGGGTGGGCGGGGCTCCCCCCCAAGGACACCTCCCAGCACGCGTGGCTGGCCCCGGTGGTGCGCACCGACGCAGCAGCGCTGGCCGCAGCAGGCCTGCCGGGAGGGCCTGTGGAGCGCGCCGCCGAGGAGGTGACCGCCATCACCCAGCTGCAGCGATGCATCCTGCGGCAGCTGCTGTGCGGTCGCAGGGGCGACAAGGCCACCAAGCACTCTCGCCTGCTGTGCTTCCAGGGCCACTCTGCTGGGGCGTCCACCAAGCTGGGCAGGTCTCTCGACCTGCGCGCGGTGGCTGCGCGCGTGGATGCTGGCGTGTACGCGCGCGCGCCCGACCCCATGGCCGCCTTCAAGGCCGACATCCACTTTGTGGCGCAGCTGCACCAGGCTGCCGCTCGCAAGCACACCTCCGGGTTCTTCGAGATGAACAGGGACAAGGGGGTGGAGGAGGCGGCCGCCCTGATGGTCAGCCACCTGGAGGCTGCGCTGGAGGAGGTGCAGCGCAGCGGGGCGGAGGCGTACCTGCAGGAGCACGCCCCGCCCCTGCACAAGCACCACGGAGGCGCTGAAGGCAGCCACGCTGCCGAGGAGAACGGCGTGCCGCCGGAGAGCGATCCTGTGCGCGACCTGCGCCGCCCGTTTGCGCCCTGGCACCTCACCTGCTGCGAGTGCTGGGACGGTGAGGACGAGGACCGCCTGCTGCAGTGCTGCGAATGTGCGGTCATCTACCACTCCTACTGCCTGGACCCGCCGCTGGAGGAGGTGCCGCAGGGGGAGTGGAAGTGCCCTGGGTGCGACCCGTCGCCTGCGCCCGCCGCCGAGGCTTCCTTTGCGCGGTTCAGCGACGGGGCGGCGGTGTGGGAGATGGCGCAGGCGCTGGGGACCACCGACTGGGAGCGGTGGACGCCGGCGCAGCGCGCCTCCCTGCTGCACATGCTGTGCACCCTGGTGGCCGACTCGCCGGCGCTGCACGAGCTGATGAAGAAGGAGGAGACCGAGGAGAAGGACGCCAAGAAGGAGCTGCACACCAAGAGGCAGGAGCTCAAGCACAAGCAGCAGGAGGCCGCGGGGGGGAAGGACCCGCAGCAGCAGAAGCAAAAGGGGGCCGCCAAGGAGGGCAGCGCCGCCAAGGAGGGCGCCAAGGCCCCCGAGCCCAACGGCGCTGCCGCTGCAGAGGCGGCCCAACCGGCGCCCCCTGCGCGCGTCTCTGCTCGCGCCGCCCGCGAGGCTGCAGCTGAGATGGAGTCTCTGGTGCAGCGCATCTCCGAGCTTGAGCACGAGGTGACTGAGTTTCAGCCCCACCGCCTGGAACCACTGGGCCTGGACCGCCACTTCAACCGGTATTGGCTGCTGCCTGGCGCCGCGTGCGGTCCCGACAAGCCAGGCGCCATCATCATCGAGCGCCACCACCTGGACCCGCTGACATTGCGAGCAGGCGCCAAGCGCGCAGCGCACCACCCCGGCGCCGCCGCCGCCAGCTCCTCTTCGCCCTCCGACGACTCGATGTGGCAGGTGGGAATGTACAGCGGCGCCATCCGCGTGTCGGAGCTCATTCAGTGGCTCAACCCCCAAGGCAAGCGGGAGCACGCGCTGATGAAGGAGCTGCGCAAGGCCAGGGCGCGCATGAAGGAGGAGATGGAGGAGAAACAGCGGGCCAAGGAGGCGGGGCAGGGGCCCACGTCACCGGCGCAGGCTGCGCCGATGGATGAGGCCAAGGACCCCGCTGCTGCTGCCGCTGCCGCCGCTGCGGCTGCCCTGCCGCCTCTGGAGCGCATTCGCGCCATGCTGCTGGACACAGAAGAGCTCATGCCGGCCGCCGCACGCATGGTTGATGCCAGCAGCGATGCCATGCAGGCGTGGCGCGCTCGAGCCGCCTCTGCGGACTCCCCGCAGGCGATGATGGCGGCAATCGTCAGCCTGGAGCAGGCCATCTTCCCTCACTTCCTCAAACCTCACTGGCGGCCGTGGTCTATGCCGCTCCCCCACCCAGAGAGCGCGCGCACGCTGTCTGCGGTGTGGCTGCGGATGGTGATTCTGCGCGAGGCCATCTCCAAAAAGGTGAAGTTTACCACGAGCAACCTGCTGGAAGCAAAAATCGATCTCCCCAGGCTAAGGGCGGACCGTGGCGCCAAGGGAGAGGGAGGTGCTGGCAAGCGCAAGAGCGGCGCTGCCGATTCGTTGGCGGACAGCGGGGCAGAGGGCTCTGTTGCACGGGCGGAGCGTGCTTCCAAGCGCGTCAGGGGCTCTGGCGGGGAGGGCTCTGGCTCGGACGCGGATGAGGCGCTGGCCCGTCGCCTGGATGCCGAGCTCAACAGCGGCCCCCGCATCCGGTCTTCTCGGCTGCGCAACGCCAGCAGCGCACGCGAAGAGAGGGTGCAAAAGGGGCACTCGCTGCGGGGTGGCACTGGGCGCTCCTACCGCGAGCCCTCCGAGTCTGAGTTTGAAGATGGGGTGGAGGAGGACGAGGAGGCGGAGGACCAGGCCGCTGCCATGGAGCAGGACGGCGGGGAAGAAGAGGAAGGGGCTGGGGACGGTGGCGGCGCCGAGGAGGAGTACCAGCCCAGCGAGCCTGATACGACAGGGGAGTAGGCATTGAAGTTTCCCCTTCATGGTGATGCAGCAACCCTAACCTCTACACCGACTACATTCCACAGGGAAAGGCATGTACCTTTGTGGCAATCTGTTAGGCTTGCGAATGGCACACATTGAGTTGTTAGAGGATGCAACCTCATATTGAAGAAAGCAGAGAGAAGAAAGAAATTGCGTCCTGTGTAAAAAACGCAGCATGGAGCTCCTCGCTTTGTGTTTTCTGCTGTAAGCAGTTCGTTCAAGCTGAGAGGGCTGTCCATAGGTCGATGCAGGAAACAAACACAGCGGAGAAGACAAAAAAATAACGAAAGAAGAACCGGGTTCAAGAGCGCCAAAAAAAGAGGTCAACCCAACCAAGCCCGACAGTCCTGTTTACATCAAAACCTGGGCTTTTTTTTTAATATATTTCAGCTTGCATTCTCCAGCAATCAACCAAAATGCCCATCAAGATCGGTATCAACGGTTAGTTTCCGACACGGTTGTGTTGTTCGATGATCGAAACGCCAGAGGCTGCATATATTTTGTCGGGTTTCGCCGCTGCCCACACCTCCGCAGTGGCGGTTCACACACGGTGGCTGCATTTCAACATTGGGTTTGCTCCTGTATGCAGGGTTCGGACGCATTGGGCGGCTGGTGAGTGGTGTTGTCAGCTCGTCAATGTCTTGGAGTGGCGCTTTCGGGCTTGAACAGCGTGTTCACGTGGCTGGACCCGCATAGTTGGCGCATGCTGCGCCGTTGGATCGGCGTGGTTTCGTCAGATCCCTCACCTTCCTCCTCAATGAGTCACTGATCTTTACGAAGAACGCAGGTGATGCGGGCCGCTCTCGAGCGCGAGGACGTGGAGGTGGTGGCCTACAACGATCCTTTCATTGATCCCGAGGTGCGCTTTCAGCTGTTGGGCTTGGGCGGCTCCGCCCAAAACTGACTCACTAACCCTAACCCAACTAAACCCATTCCCCTTTCTGTCTCTCACACCAACAGTACGCCGCCTACATGCTGCGCTACGACACCGTGCACGGCCAGTTCCAGGGCACCATCGAGTTTGTCGGCGACGGCCTGGTGGTCAACGGCAAGCCCATCAAGGGCTTCACCAAGATGAACCCCGAGGAGATCCCGTGGGGGGAGGTGGGCGCGGAGTACATCTGCGAGTCCACCGGCGTGTTCACCACCATCGACAAGGCTTCGGCCCACCTCAAGGGCGGCGCCAAGAAGGTGATCATCTCTGCCCCCTCTGGCGACGCCCCCATGTACGTGGTTGGCGTCAACCACGAGAAGTACAGCCCCACCGACGTGGTGGTCTCCAACGCATCCTGCACCACCAACTGCCTGGCGCCCCTGGCCAAGGTCATCGACGAGGCGTTTGGCATCAAGGAGGGGCTCATGACCACCGTGCACGCCACCACCGCCACCCAGAAGACTGTGGACGGACCATCCAAGAAGGACTGGCGCGGCGGCCGCGCTGCCCAGAACAACATCATCCCCTCCTCCACCGGCGCTGCCAAGGCGGTGGGCAAGGTGCTCCCCCAGCTGAACGGCAAGCTCACCGGCATGGCGTTCCGCGTGCCCACCCTTGACGTGTCGGTGGTGGACCTCACCCTCAACCTCGAAAAGGCAGCCACCTACGAGGAGATCAAGGCCGCCGTCAAAGCCGCGGCCGACGGACCCCTGGCTGGCGTGCTGGGCTACACCGAGGAGGACGTTGTTAGCTCGGACTTCACCAAGGACCGCCGCTCCTCGATCTTTGACGCCAAGGCTGGCATCGCGCTGAGCGGCACCTTTGTCAAGCTGGTGTCGTGGTATGACAACGAGTGGGGATACTCGAACAGGCAAGGAGCAGAGAAAGAGAGAAAAACTCAAGGGACGGTGGGTTTTTTTTGTTGAATCTCATCTGTTTCCTTTCTTTCTTCCCCTCTCTTCACTGCAGGCTGGTCGACCTGGCGTGCTACATGGCGCTCAAGGACGGCAACGCCACGCCCGAGGAGGTGGCCAAGGTCACCGCCAGCACCGTGGGCAAGATGTTTGCCTGAAGTGTGTCGCCCCACCTCACCGACAGAAGAAGAGTAGATATATCCGGAAAATGAAAACAACGTTGTCTCAATTGAGATCGCCAAACACCAATTACTCCCCTGAGCACCACATTTTGTTGCTTTTGCTCTCCATTTCTTGTACTTTTTGTGGAACGTAGTATTTTTGCGAATAAACAACGACGTGTAAAAAGTAGGCACAGATCAGAGCTAGTTGGTTGAAGAATATTACACGAAGCAAGCTCGCAAACCGCAATGAGAACAAAAAAATAAAAGTCGCGTCGTCAAGTTTCCAGCATTCTTACTGCTTCGGCATGGTGTCCCAGCCTCCCCCTGAGCGCCACTTGGGCAGCGTTCCCAGGTGGTCGATGCTGGCCATCACTTGTGTGGAGCTGATGCTGGCCGTCACGTCATTGTACTCCTCGTCATCGTCATTGGCACCGCCGGCGCCAGGCCCAGGGAAGTAGTAGTTGCTCTCGGAAGCTGGGATGGTGCCGTGCAGGGACTGCGGATGCGTGGCCACGCTGCCTGGACCACCAGCAGCAGGGGGTCCTCCAGAGGAGACCGCTGACATGGGGGGCAGCGAGGCAAGGGAGGGCGACGGGCTGATTTTTTTCATCTCTGCTTCCAACGCCCGCAGCTCTTGCACGATCTCCTGGAAACCGGGGCGGTCGTAGGGATTGTGCGCCCAGCACCTCTTCATCAGCGCAATGTAGCTGTCCAGCCCAGCAAAGGCAGCAGTGTCATGGCCTGGCAGCTCCCACCGCTGTGGCACCGGCAGCCTGGCGCCATGTCCCACGTTGTTGGCCACGCTCCAGGGGTTTTCTTTGGCCCAAGGAAGCTCCCAGGTCAACAGTTCCCACCTGCACAGGAAGAAGTGTTACTGATTATCAGCACAAAACGCAAATTGGAGCAACAAACAAAAACCAAGAGCAGTACACTCACATTACTACCGCAAAAGAAAACACGTCGCTGGCGGTTGAAGCGGGCTCCCCAGCAATGCACTCGTTGGCCAGCCACCGCGGGTTCATCGCCGCCAGCGAGCTGCTCTGCGTGGACTCAATAAAGAGCTTGGAGAGGTTGAAGTCGGAGATTTTCACGCGCCAGTTGGTCTCTACCAGGATGTTGGCGCTCTTTAGGTCGCGGTGAATGATGGGCTGCGAGCGGGCATGCAAGTACAGCATGCCGGTCGCCGCCTCAGCCGCCATCCCCAGCCTCAGCCGCCACGAAAGCGCTTCGGCGGCGCCAGGCACCCCCTTGCGCCCTGCCCTGAGCACGTCAGTCAAGCTGCCCCGCTCTGCGAATTCAGTAATGACGCACGGCGGCATCATCACAATGCCCATGAACTGCACAATGTTGGGATGCCGCATCGACGCCATCATGCCCGCCTCCTCGTTCAGCTTGTCCAGCAACGGCTTGGCCATGTTGCGCAACCTGTCGGCGTTGTTGATCTTGCTGTCCAGCGCAGAGCTCTCGTCGACCAGAATCTTCACAGCCACGGGGGTCTCGTTCCAGTTGGCCAGATACACCTTTCCGAACGACCCTGTGCCGATCAGGCGCCCCATGCGCAGCGCATCAAACGCAATGGCGTACGAGCTCACGTCCTCAAAGTGGGAGCGAGAGGGCGACGGAACGGCGGGCCGGGTGCCGCGGGAGGCCTTTTTGCTGGCATTCGAATTGAGCTCCTTCTCCTTCGACAGCTGACCCCCAATCCACGTCAGCAGAGCGTCGTTGTAATCGGTGTCATCAACCTCAACGACGCCCGCAGCCACCAGGTTATCGTGGGACAGCTGTCTGGGCGGCATCTGCTGCTGGTGCGCGCTGCTGCGGGGCATGCTGCGGCCAGACATCTTGGAGGAGGTGGAGTGGTGGCTAGCAGCCATGACAGCAGCTCCAGAGGCAGCCCCTGCCCCCAGCGGACCGCCAGCTGACATGGCCATCGGAGCACTGCTGCTGGCGGGGGCTGCCATGGGGCCCGCCATGGGCACCGCCTGGGCCGCATACTGCGGCGGAGGCGGCATCACCCGGGCAGCGTATTGGGGAGGCGGCGCTGCCTGCGCTGCATACTGCGGGTGAGCCGGGGCGTGTGCAGACATTGTCTGCGCAGGGAAGCCTGGCGGCGGTGGCACCTCGTTCTTGTACACATCTGAAGCGCGCATTCCTGTGGGGGAGGTGATGAAAAGTTTATTAGTGAATATTAAAAGTATATATATCCCTGCTCTACTTTCTCTCCCAACAAGAATTAAACGACTTGCCATTGCCGTTTTCTTCGACATCGCCACCTTTCAGTGATGCATTCTTAGCAGGCGGCGGCGTCTTTTTCTTCCGGCAGCTGCACCAAATAACGGTGACAACCACGACTGCAATCAGCCCCCCGACTCCAGCGCACACAGCGATGATTATTGTCGTCGTCGACACACCGCCACCGTCTCCTTGCACGTTTGCGTCAGAGTTTTTGGGAGGCGGAGGCGGCGACTTGGCATTCTTGGGGGGAGGAGGTGGCTTCTTTGCACGCACAGAGAACTCTGCTGGCGCCGAGGGAGGGCTCAACAACTGCGACGAGTCGAGAGTGTTGTCTTTTTCTGCTGGCGCCGGGTCTGCATACGGACAACGCTGTGCGTGAGAAATTAGTCATGTTACCAGCTGGGAGCGCTTGCAACGAGCCCCAATTTACGCACCGTTTGGCTGAGGCAGCGGCTCGGCTCCTCTCGCTCCGAGCCAACAGCACGCCAACAAGACGAGCACACAGAACTTCATCTGCTCGCGTATTTATTTGTTTAATTATGGCGTGTAATGAAGAGGCTATCTTTTTTGTGCGGGGCAGGTTGTTGACGACGCGTCTGTCTTAGATTTATTTTCAGTGCAACTTTTTGCTGCTGTCAGGCGCATCGCGCTGCGTTTTACCCACCAAATATATTCGACATGTGTTTAATTCGTCGCACAAACTGGCAGAGGGGCTCGGTAGAGGCCGCGGTCTGACGCCCATTTTTTTGCGCCTAATGGAAAATTTTCTTGCTTGCAACCAACTCTTGTTCCCACCAAGGGAGCATGTTGCACTGTCGACGGGAAGCAGCGGGCGGCACCGAGGTGATGCATAATGCGTTTCGTGGAAAAGATCCAGCCTTGCACTCTTTCTGCGAAGATGCCAGCTCTGCCGCTGCCGACTTGAATGAAGGACAAGTCAAATGGCAGATAGAAAGTGAGCAGAGCACCAAATTCGTCGGGGTTGGCGGAGTGGGGTGGGTGCACTAGAGAACAATTTGCTTGAGGGAAACCAACGCCCAATCAGGGTCGCGCTGTAGGGGGGGGACCTTCACCCACACACACCCACACACCCCCAAAAAGCACCGTCAGTGGGTATTTCCTCGTTCGGGGTGTCCAAAGCCATCAGTATTGAAACTAAGCTGGTGATATGCAGCTTGACTCTTTCGG
The DNA here is from genome assembly GCA_963854735.1 of Marvania coccoides. Classification (NCBI taxonomy): domain Eukaryota; kingdom Viridiplantae; phylum Chlorophyta; class Trebouxiophyceae; order Chlorellales; family Chlorellaceae; genus Marvania; species Marvania coccoides. The sequence goes on along the minus strand of OY978105.1, from coordinate 1,264,514 downwards.
CAACCGCCGCCCCGTCAGTGCGAAACATTTCCCTTGAAAGAAAGAAAGCCAGTCAGAAGTTTTGTTTCCTAGCCTGATGAGATTGATCACTTATCGGCCGTAAAAAATACTGTCATTAATTTCCCCCCAAATTTGGGGGAAAAGAAACTTTTAAAAGGGAATAAAAGAAAAAACAATACATTTCTCCTTCCCCCCCGTCAATCCTCCTCGACCGTGCATTCCCTTTAATGGTTTAAAATGTCTGTTGCGTCTGATATTGTGACCTCCTCGACATTGGTTATTTTTTAGGTGCACATGTGATGCAGAGTAAATAATACTTATGGAGAAATGGGATGCTGGAGGAGGAGGAACAGCAGCTGGGGCGTTCAACAGAATCAATGTTCAAGTTGTGCTGTGCGCCCTGCTGTCCATCACCGGCTGCAGCACATCTTTGTTTGCCGCTCTGTCGAGGAACGGCAAAGGGAGCTATGACTACAACCCATCGACTGTCCCCCTCATCGCCGAGGTTTTAAAATTCCTGGTTTCCCCAGGATTCATTGTTTTCAGTCGCGGTGGTCCATTTGCTGGCGCCCCTTCAAGTTTACGGTCGAGCGTGCTCAGCTACATGTTCCTGGGAAGCTTGTACGCTTTCCAAAACAACTCGGTCCTGTACGCTCTAAAGTACATTGACCCTGCTGCCTTTCAAATTTTGCTACACCTCAGAATTCCGGCGCGCGCCGTAATGATGCGGTTCACTTTGAAAAGGAAATTCAGCCGGCAGCAAAACATCGCCATTCTTCTCTTTCTAGTTGGGGCCATCCTCATTCAAAGCCCCTCGCATGGGGATTCCAGAATGACGACATTGTCGTTCGAGGGCGCCTCACTCATGGGCGCCGTCATTGCTATTTCAAGTTTGACGGGGGTGCTCAACGAGTTTTTGCTCAAAGGCGAGACCGAATGGGGGTCTCTCCACTGGCAGAATGTGCAGATGTACTTCTTCGGAGCCCTGTTTTGTTCCGCCAAGGTGTCATTCGAGAAGAAAAATGATGCTGCATTGCTGTCAGGTTTCAACACGCTGGCTGGCTGTGCTGCGGTCAGCATGGCCACATTCGGTCTTCTGACGAGCTTGACTTACAAGTACACCGACAATATTGTTCGTTCTTTTGCAATGGTGGGATCGGCAATCATTGTCACCTTGTGCACATGGCTTTTTCTTCACAAAGAAATGTCAATTGCGTTTTTAGCCGGCGTGTGCGTTTCAACTTTTGCGTTTCTACTCTACTCGGGCGTGATTGGTTTGCAAAGTCGCATGCGTAGTATACCTCTGCTCGTAGTAGTGCCACCTGTCAAGGCGTGCAACTAGCGGAGGGCGCCAAAGCTGCAGAAATACTTATTGGCGACAACAAGGGCCACGTGAAAACAGTGCAATGACAGCGGGCAGTACCCTGTGACTGGTGCCATGCTGTTATCATGCGGTAGATTAGGTTGATGCTGAGGGTTTGACGTGGACACTGGGAACAGGGTTTCAACAAATGCACAAGTTGACTTTGAACTATGAAAACTGTACCTGAAACCTCTTCTTCGCTAATTTTTTTTATATCTTAATTTTTATTCGGACTGAAATTTCGTTGCTATTTCAATAGTAATTACACTGGGGCACACACAGTCCACAGGTGCCGGCGCATCATCAACAAAAACATAGCATCAGTCCAGCACTAAAAACAGTATTAGCCCGTTTGCTGGCTCTTCCGCGATACCGTACGCGCCTGGAAACCGGCCTTGATTGCAGACACCGTGCGCGACGCCCCGCACTGCTGGCACCGCAAAAACATGATGCGGGAGGAAGAGTCACGATCCAACAGGGTGTCGGGGCTCTTGCACGAGTTGCACAGCACGTACTCGTTCATGTAGCGGCGCAGGCAGCCCTCGAACGCCTTGGGCAGGAAGCGTCCCTTCATGATGAGGCGCTGCTGCCCGTCCAGCGATCCAGAGGTACCCAGCTCGGCCAGCAGGTAGGCCTGCAGGTGCTCGGGGTTGCGGTTCATCGAGCGCGCCAGGTCCATGAAGTTTGTGAATACCGTCTTTTTGGTGCCCTCGCGAGCGACCTGCGGCGGCTTCAACGTTGTGCGCCGCCGCTCGCCAGTCAGCTCCGGGTTGTTCTCCTTCAGGATGCCAAACACCCGGTCCAGCAGTTCCTCGTAGGTGTAATCGCGGTCGGACCCCTCCCACGGCAGCCCCCCTGCACGGCGCTCCCCCCCTCCCTCGCCGCCCTCAGCCTCGCCAGCCTCCGCGCCAAAGTCGTCGTCGCCGCGGGTCTTCCCCTTCTTCTTCTTCTTTTTCTTTCCCAGGGACTGCAGTAGAGATGTTGGGGGTGAGACAATCGTATTGCAGCTCTTGGGAAAACCAAATAAAATGAGAACAGCTCACCAGGTTGAGGTCATCGTCCACGTCCTCAACCGCTGCCTCCTCACCAGCGCCTCCATCCTCGGTTTCCTTGGCCTTGGACTTTTTCTTCTTCTTCTTTCCAAAGTCCAGAGAGGCGCCCAGCTCCGCCTCTCCGCCGATCTCCTCCTCCACTGCGACTGCAAGCACAGGCGAAATGGACAAGGTGAGGAGCGGCATTTTTCTACACAACACACCTTCCAGCTTTCAAGCCCTGGGGTCGCCGGGCAGCAGCACCAAAAAAAAAAAAAAGGAGCAAAATAATTTGATTGAAAAACAATTAAAAAGCAAAAGCCCACCTGCCAGCTCCTCCATTTTCTGAGCGACTTCTTCTTCAGCCTGCATGAAAAAAATAATAATAAATGCTATCAGCGCTCTGAACATTATATGTTTACTCTCTCATCAAATTGCGTTGCTGCTCGAAATGCATGGAAACTTTACAAGCGCTCACCGCCATGGTATCTTGTAATCTTTGGGAGCTAATAAAGAAAAAGTAAATGCGGTATCAAAAAGCCACAGGGCCCAAAACGCGAGCTGCCGTCGCCGAATGTACATCCCTGAATTTTTGTACCTCTTGATCTCCTACTTCTCCCGTTTAAGCTTGCAACGTGTAATATATATTGAATTTGAACTATACCAGCGCCGCGACAATCACCATAGCATTTTCAACATTCTGATCAGTAAATAGCCATGGTCGTTTAGCCCCGTTTCCCGCAGCACAGACAGCAATGCGCCTTTTCATCGTGGCGATCGCAACGCTGCTGCTCTGCAGCGGCTGCCTGTGCGCCCGAACCAGGCCCAAGGGCGTCAAAGTGGAGCTTCACTCAAAGTGGCCAGCGTCGCCACTCCTCCACGAGGCGGCAGAGTTCCTGGTGGGTCCAGAGCACCTCTGCACATAGCATTTCAGCTGTTAAACACCCATTCGCTAACTCATCCACCCCTCGTCGCTCCTTCAGGCCGACGAGTCTGCCGAGTCGTTTTGGGCGCTGGCCCGCTCGTGGCAGGCTCCCCACGCAGACGCAGCAGACGCATGCTCAGCGGCGCTGCTCACCCAAGCATCGGCGTTTCTGACGCCTGCCATGTCCAAGGTGCTCAACCTGTCGCTGGCGCTGCGGCAGTACTCCCCCCGCCTGGAGGCGTTCAGCCACCTGGCAGCGGCAGAGACTGCGCCCGCTGACGCATGCTGCTGGGTGTCGCTGCGAGGTCAGGTGGTCACCAACCCCGCGGAAATTCCTGCCGCGGTGACATCTGCGCTGGGCAGGCCCCCCAGCCGTGGCCCCGGCCTCCTTTCCATTGACCACATCCACAGCAGCGCAGCATGGAGAGGGGTGCCCCCAAACACCTCCGACTCGACCCTAGTGCATGCGGTGATGTATGCGCCCATCGGGGCTGCCTGCGCCGCCCCCATGGACGCCGCACTCAACGCAGCAGCCACCGCTGAGCCTCGGTTGGTCTACGCATGGCGCCCGCTGGCCAACGCCAAGTGTGGAGGTGTGTGTGGAAACCTGGGGGCGGGCGGGGCGCTGTCGCTGCACGGCTATGGCGTGGAGTTGGCCATCAAAAACATGGAGTACAACGCAAGGGACGACACCGCTGCGCCCGCTGTGGAAGAGCCGCTGCCAGACGGCGCTGCCGCAGGGGAAGCCGCCTTCCAGTTCGATTCGCTGCTGGGCGACAAGCCCGAGCTGCGGCGAGAGCTGCTGGCGCTGCAGGATCGCCTGGCAGGTGCCGCTGCATCAGGTGAGGCGCCCAAGGTGAAAGACCTCAACGAGATCGGCATGCAGGCGGCGCAGCGGCTGGTGGACACCTCCGACCCGCTGCACGTGCTGGTGGAGGTGGCCCAGAACTTCCCTCTGCTTGTGGGGGAGCTGTCGGAGGGCAGCGTCAGCGCCGGGGTGCGGGACACCGCAGAGAAGCTGGCGCAGCACCTGCCGCAGGGCACCGCGTTTGTGCTGCTCAACGGAGTGCCATATGACACCTCGGACTTCAACCTGTACGATTTTGTGGACGCCGTGAGGCGGGAGGTGCGTCTGATGGACGCCCTTGCGGCGGCAGGGCTGCCCCCGCAGGCAGCGCGCCAGGCGGCGGCCCTGCGCGGCACGGAGGCGGCCACGGGTGGGGGCTCTGACGCGCTGCGCCTTGACTTCCGCCCCAATGCTGACAACGGCGAGGTGGTTTGGGTGAACGACCTAGAGGTTGACCCAGAGTACCGGAGCATGCCGAGGTCGCTGATGGGGCTGCTGCAGCCCGGGTTCATGGGTCAAATGCCCATGGTGCGGCGCAACGTGTTCACCGCGTTCATGGCGTTCCACCCCGCTTCCCCGCACGCCATCTCCGCCGCAGCGGTGGTGGGCGGCATGATGCAGCAGCGCTTCCCAGTCAGGTTTGGACTAGTGCCGGTGGTTAAGGACATTTCGCCAGGTGCAGCGAGCTCTAGCTCCGAGAAAGCTGCGCGGCTGTTCGCTGCGGTGGCCCAGACGCACGGTGGGCGCGCTGCCATTGACTTTTTGAACTACTGCGCCTCTGCGCTGCCCCCCGCGGCGTTGGAGCTCAAGTCCGACGCCGAGTTTGCCGAGAAGCTGTGGCCAGTGGCTCAACAGGCGTTCAAGGCGCGGTGGGGGGAGTGGGGCAAGGTGCGATCGCTCATCTCACCTGCTGACGCTCTCGCTGGTGCCCTGGCGGGAACGGGCCAGGTGGGAGAGGCTGCGCTGCGTCTGCTGCGCAACTCCCGTGCTCTGACTGACCGCAAGGGCGTCACCGACGGCGTGTCTTCTGGGGGCACCGTCATTTTAAACGGCGTGGTTGGGGTGATGGAGGAGGGCGGCGGAGGGTGGAGGCAGCTGCTGGGGGGTCTGTGGCAGGCTGAGATGCAATCCGTGGTGGAGGACGTGTACCGAGGCAAGCTGAAAGACTCTTCCACCGACCTTTATGCCGACATTCTTGAGAAGCGGGGCACTGTCCCTCGCCACAACCCAAGGGTACTGCCGACGGGGCCTCGCAACCGCCGCGTGCTCCGTCTCAATGCGGTCGCCGACTCCGACGCGCCCCCGCGCCAGGTGGCCCTGGCTGGGCCGTACCTTGGTCCTGTCGCGCTGGCAGCGCTGCCGCTGCGCTACTTTGGTCCCTTCAAGGACGCAGCTGCAGAGGAAACCGCCGAAAGCAGTGCCGTTGATGACTACGCAGATGAAGACGGCAGCAGCAGCAGCTCTTCTGGGCCCCAGCCGACGGCGGCGATGATCACCCACTGGGTCATTGCAGACGCCACCTCTGCAGCGGGCCTGCAGCTCCTGGCTGACGCGCTGCAGCACGAGAGCGCCACCTCCCGCGTAGGCCTGCTGCTCAACCCTCGCGTGAGCGCCGCAGCACTGGCGCCTGTGGAAAAACTGGTGGTAGCTGTGGCGGTAGGCGCCCTGCATGCTGGCTCCCGCGTGGATTTGGTGGACCTGTTCGTGGACCTGGCAGCGGCGGCCGCGCGCTTCCCTGGCACTGAGCTCTCTTGGGACCGCATCACCAAGGAGATGCCAGAGGGGCTGAACGCTGCCGGCACTGGCGCAGCAGCGCTGCTGGAGCCTCTGGCGCCCCAGATCGCAGCTGCTGCCGCGGCTCACGAGACTCTGCTGCGGCATGGCCTTTCTCTGCAGCCCGGCACCAGCGCTGTTGTGACCAACGGCCGTGTGCTTGAGCTGCGTGGCGCTGGCGACATGGTGCAGGAAGACTTTGAGCTGCTGGACATCGGCGCAGCAAAGTTCCAGTTCGCTGGGGCAGATCTGGCGCGCGCGCTGGGCGGCGGCGCCTTCGCTGATGACAGCGCCACGGCAACCGCTGCTGCCATCGTCTCCAGCTGCCTGTCCGCCTACCAGCCTGAGGAGGTTTGTGAAAAATATCAATCCGCTAGTCTCCATCTCGAGTACCCCTTTGGCCACCATTATCCCAACTCTTTCTTTCTTTCTTTCTTTCTTTTCTTCTTCAGGTAAACTTCAACGTCAAGGCGCTGCTGCGGCTGATGGACACCTACCGCGCCAGCCCGCTGCTGGTGACCTCCCCCTCCTCGCTGCATCCCTTTCCCGCCGACCCCTCCCCGCTGGTCATCCAGGCTGTGCTGGACCCCCTGACCAAGACCACGCAGCAGGTGGCGCCGGTGCTGTCAGCACTGCGCATCGCGCTCAACCCAGACCTGGAGGTGCTGCTCAACCCTGGGCGCGGCTACAAGGACCTCCCCCTGAAGACTTTCTACCGCTACGTTGTCCCTGACGTCACGGCAGCGCTGTCACCTGGCGCTGCCCCTCCAGCGGCCGTCTTCCCCATCCTGCCCCCCCACCAGACCTTGACCCTGGGCATGGACGTGCCGGAAGGGTGGCTGGTGGAGCCTGTGGCAGCGCTGCACGACCTTGACAACCTGCGCCTGGATGAACTCCCCAGCGGTGAATACACGGCCGAGGCCTCGTTTGAGCTGGAGGCGCTGATGGTGGCCGGCATGTGCGTGGACGCCACCGCGGTGTCTGCCCGCATGTGGGACGCGGCGCACCCCCGCGGCGTGCAGCTGCAGCTGGGCACCCCGTCGCACCCCGCCCAGGTTGACACCCTGGTCATGTCCAACCTGGGGTACTTCCAGCTCAAGGCGGCGCCAGGGGTGTGGGAGATGCGTCTGGCGCCCGGCAGGTCCGCGGAGCTGTACACCGTGAGCGCTGCCTCCTCTGAGGGCGCCGGCGTTGGCGGGGCGCTGGTTGCAGCCAAAGGAGGGGCCGTCCCCGTGGCTGTGACCTCCTTCTCCGACCGCGATCTGCTGCTGGCGCTGCGCAAGGACCCTGCACGCATGGAGGAGGACGTCCTGGACCCAGAGGGCACCGCAAAAGCAGCGCAGGGCGGAGCTGTGGCCGCCATGTGGAGCAAATTTGCAGGCAAGAAGAAGAAGCCGGCGGCGGAGGTGGTGCCTGCGGGCGCCGACGACACCATACACGTGTTCACCGTCGCCTCTGGCCATATGTACGAGCGGCTTCAGAAGATTATGATTCTGTCTGCGCTCAAGCGCACCAACAACCGCCTCAAGTTCTGGTTCATCAAGAACTACATGAGCCCGGCAATGAAGCAGTTTGTGCCCATCATGGCGCGCGAGTACGGCTTCGACTATGAGTGAGTCTTTGGGCATTGCTTTTTTCTCCCCTTGTTATTAGTGTGTGCCGCTTCTTGTCAATGCATGCCGCAGAATGCCTTGAGATGCCAAGTTCCCCGCTCACCATCGATTTTCTACCATTCTCCTCCTCTGTCGCCAGGTTCGTGACCTACAAGTGGCCCTCCTGGCTGCACAAGCAGACGGAGAAGCAGCGCATCATCTGGGCGTACAAGATCCTCTTCCTGGACGTGCTCTTCCCGCTGGGCCTCAAGAAGGTCATCTTTTGCGACTCCGACCAAGTCATCCGCGCGGACCTGCGGGAGCTGTGGGAGCTGGACCTTGGTGGGGCGCCCTATGGCTACACCCCCTTTTGCGACACCAACACTGAGATGGAGGGGTTCAGGTTCTGGAAACAGGGGTTCTGGAGGGACCACCTGCGGGGGCACCCCTACCACATCTCCGCCCTCTACGTTGTCGACCTGGAGCGCTTCCGCTCCCTGGCTGCCGGCGACCGCCTGCGTGTCATTTACGACGGCCTCTCCAAGGACCCCAACTCGCTGTCCAACCTCGACCAAGACCTCCCCAACTATGCCCAGGACCAGGTCCCTATCCACAGCCTCCCCCAGGAGTGGCTGTGGTGTGAGACGTGGTGCGGGGAGGCCAGCCGCCCCAACGCCAAGACCATCGACCTGTGCAACAACCCGCTCACAAAGGAGCCTAAGCTGCAGAGCGCGCGGCGCATCATCAAGGAGTGGCCCGACCTCAACCGTGAGGTGCAGGAGTTCACTGAGCGGGTGGAGGGGGTGCTGGATGGGCGCGTCACGGAGGAGGAGCTGCGCACCGCCCCCAGGTTCATGACGGTCTTGAAGCCGATGGTGGAGGGCAGCGTGCGAACCACGGGAGGAGAGTCTGCTGGAGCGGCAGAGACGGCGGAGGCAGTCGAGGCGGGTGGTCATGAAGAACTCTGAGCGGCGCTGCGGTGACCCCCCTACGGGCCTGTGTGATTTTCTTTTATTTATTTTCTATTCCTTTTGGCTGTAATTCGCTTCAAAACTACTCGAATTTGTGTGAGAGAGAGAGAAAATTCTGGCAAAAACTCCTCGCTTGATGTGTGTCGGTTATATTTAATTAGTTTTGAGTATTAATAATACGGATAATAGATACACAAAGGACGGGGCCTTGATAGCCTACGTATTAGCTTGCAAAATTATATTTTTTATTAAATCTTTATCCGGCAGCTGTTCAACAATGCAGCGCACTCTGCCGATCCGTGCTCATCCCAAGGTGGCTGTCATGCGACGAGCTACTGCTGCTGGCGCAATGCGCGTGCAGTGCAGCGCGTTCCGGGCTCATCCCTTTGTTTCGGCTCCAATCATTCACCTGGCTGCCTCGGCTGCCGCCATGGTCAACGGAGCGATGCACAAAGCCAAGCTCGCCGCGCTGGAGACCACCCGCGGTGTGGACCAGGAGGAGCTGAACCAGCAGATCAAGGGCAGCCTCAAGCAGATGCACGTCCTGGCGCTGGTGGCCCCCTTTGCCGCTGTGTCTGGCTCAGCCGACACCTTCCTCATCATCACCAAGGCTGTCGCTTCCTTCATCAAGGCAAGGGGTCACGCGGGGGGCGCGGGGGCTGTCTATTATTTTCTTTTTGTTGTTATACTTGAAATATTTCTTACCGCCTCACATTCGCTCTCCTTCGTCTACTATTTGCACTGCAGCTGTACCTCCTCCTGCTGTTTGTGCGCGTGCTGCTGTCTTGGTTCCCCACCTTCACGTGGTGGGAGGACCAGCCGTGGCTGGCCCTCCGCCAGGTCACCGACCCCTACCTGAAGCTCTTCCAGGGGCTGGTGCCGCCGCTGCTGGGCACAATCGACCTCACCCCGCTCTTTGGGTTCTTCATCCTGCAGTTCCTGGCAGGCGCGCTGGACGTGGCGGACGGAGAGGCCAGGTACTGGTCTTGAAAACACACACATCAAAAAAATAACGACAAAGAAACCCTTCGATTTTGCTGTTGATTTCCTCCCTCCCTGATTATCCATTACTGCTGCTGTACTTTTCTATGTTTCCTGTTTTTTCTTTGTGTAACAAACAAGGAGTTCAGCCTACAGTTTGGCTCGCCTGGCCTTTGCCATTTCCAGCTTTGCGATCGTCTCCAAGTGCACAATGTCAGGACCGTCAGCCAGCCGCAGGGTGCGCACGCCAGCCCACATGGCAGCCAGCGGGGTAACATCACTCACGCCTGCCCCGCCATGCACCTGAATGGCCCTGTCCAGCACAGCCAGCACCACGTTGGGCGCCTGCACCTTGGCGGCCGCAATCTTTCCTCGCGCGATCTTGTTCCCGCTGTCATCCAGCGCCCGTGCCGCCTCCAGCACCGTCAGCCTGGCTGCATCCAGTTCCACCCTGCTGCGAGCGACGTCCACCCTCACCTGCTGGTGCCCAATCAGCGGGCGGCCAAAGGCAGTGCGCTGCATCGCGCGGGACACCAACAACTCCAGGCCCCGCTCCCCCATGCCGATGGCGCGCATGCAGTGGTGCAGCCGCCCCGGTCCCAGCCTGCCCTGCGCGATCTCGAAGCCCCGCCCTTCGCCCAGAATCAAATTAGCGGCAGGCACTCGTACATCGGCAAAAGTCACCTCGGCATGGCCATGGGGGGCTGCAGAATCATGGAAAACCAAGCATTTATTTTTTCAAGAAAAAACAACAGAAAAAAAAGGGTGATACCAATCATTGACCAGCCCTGGTTTACTTAAAAACACAAAAAGGAATCCTCACCGTCGTCAAAACCAAACACCGGCAGCGGGCGCACCACCGTGACCCCGGGGGCGTCCATCGGCACCAGCACCATGCTCTGCTGGCTGTGCATCGGCGCGGTCCTGTCTGTTTTGCCCATCACGATGGCCACGGCACAGCGAGGATCTGTGGCGCCGCTGATCCACCACTTGACGCCATCAATGGCGTAATGCCGCCCATCGGGAGACCTTAAAATCGACGCCTCGATGTTTGTGGCGTCGCTGGAGGCCACCGCTGGCTCCGTCATCGCAAAGCAGGAGCGAATCTCCCCGCGCATCAGCGGCAACAGCCACCGCCGCTGCTGCTCTGCCGACCCGTACCTCGCCAGCACCTCCATGTTGCCGGTGTCGGGCGCAGAGCAGTTGAACACCTCTGACGCCCACACGCTGCGCCCCATCATCTCAGCACAGTGCGCGTACTCAAGGTTGGACAGGCGGGGCCCCAGCAGCAATGCAGCCTCGCGCGAATCCACAGCGTGCTGCTCCACCACGCGTTGGAGCGAGTCAGCCATGCCTGCAGGGATCCAGAGGTTCCACAGCCCTGCCACCTTTGCTGCAACTTTCAGGCCCTCGTGGGCGGGGTGCACACTCCACCGGGCGTCGGACGCTGCGTGCGCGTTCAACACCGCCTCAGCAGGGTACACCTTGTCCGCCATAAACTGCTTGAGCTTCGCCAGAATGGGCTGCACTCGATCAGACGGCTCCAAGCCCCTCGGCACAGCCGCTGCGGCTGAAGAAGAAGCTGCTGCGACTGGCTGTTTGTTGAGCAGCTCCAGTGCCGCCGATGCCAGGCTACGCACCACCGTGTCTGCCCCCACCAGCGCAGCAATGCGGCTGGAGGCGTTGCCCTGCTTGGCGCGAGCGCCTACCCCAGCCAAAATGGAGGCAAGGCGAAACAGCCCCAGCGCGAGGTAAAACGGCCAGTCCGCGGTCAGGGGGTACGGCATCCCCCTAGCCATGCAGTACTGCTCGATGTACTGCTGTTCTGTGGGCACTCCTGGTGGCAGCGCACCTGGCAGCGCAGGGAAGCCAGACGGGAAGCCAGCCTGCCGCAAAAATCCCAGGTGGTACGGCAGGCAGCTGTAGGCCAGGTCCGCCAGCGGGTCACCCAGCGTGGACAGCTCCCAATCCAACACAGCCACCACGTTTGCACCATGGGCCTCCGCATCAAACACAAGGTTGTCCAGGCGGTAGTCGCCGTGGCTGATGCGGGTGACGGCCGGGTCGCCATCTGTGGCGGGAATTCGCCGCCCCAGGGCCTCTCCCAGCGCCACCATCTCAGCCATTGGGGCCTCGCCGGCAGTCACCGAGCTCAAAAACTGTCTGCCCCACCGCCGCACCTGCCTGGCATTGTACTGCGCGGCTGGGCCGTAGCTCTGCAGCCCCACCGCGGCTGGCGCCACGCTGTGCAGCGCTGCGAGCGTTGCTGCCATGGCTGCGTAGACTGCTGAGCGGTGGGAAGGGGCAAGGCCAGGGAGGGCTGGGTCGTCGAAAATTTGCCCAGCGACGTGGTCCATGACGTAGAAAGGGGTGCCCAGGATGGAGGCATCGTCGCAGAGAAGGACTGCACGTGGGGTTGGCACAGCGGTGGGCCCCAGAGCCCGAAGAACTTCGTACTCGCGCTCTATGGCGTGCGCAGAAGGCAGCGTGGGTGGCGGAGGCTTTTTACGGAGCACATAAGCGCCGATGTTGGTCTGAATCCAGAAAACGGTAGGAAGTGGGATAAAAATTGGTGCCGGACGGCGGGCGATGCTACTAAAACCGCACATTTCCCACCAAAAAACAAGATGCACGTGAAGAGGACATTGATTCAAAATTTTGGAACGCACCTTCACGAAGTAGGTCGGGTTGGACTGGCCGTGCGAGAATTTTTTGCAATCGATCGAGTTGGGGTCGAGTCCGGGCAGATACAGCGTCAAGTAGCGTCCAAGGGCCACCTAAAATTATTTTAGTGGCATAACTGAGAAATGGGCTGTCGACAGAAGGGTCATTTGGGGATTATCTTTCGGATTATTAAATAACCAACCTGATCAATAGCTTCTCTGCCCTGCGGCTCCACGGTTGCGTCTGAAGTGTTCAGTACCATATTTTCAGCAATGTTTTTTTCCGTTTGCGGAAGAGGCATCAACACAGCAGCCAGAGGAGGCTCTTTCCTTCAAAAATCTTCGGTACCGTGCAGTTGTCTGCGGCTGTCAATTGTCTCGATTTCAGTGCTGATTACATCAATTATGACCACATCGACTCTGTGTTAAAGGTTGCTGAGCTGAATCGGGCCCATTTTTTTTTGTTTTTTTTATCATTCGATTCAAAATTTATTCGTAGTATTCCATTGTCTATTTAAGTGCCACGCCGAAATCCAAGCTGAAATTACTTCCATTGAACGTATTTTGAAAACGCCGCTCATCCGTGACCATCTTTTCGCAAGTAAATGTGTAGCTGAACAACAAAAACATGGGTGACGATGCAATCCCGCTGTCTCAGCTGCAAAACGAGGCTTTCGAAACCAACCAGGGGCCGCTGGGACCGACCTCCTTCTCTGGGCTGTCCCACTCCCTGAATGATAACCCCGTCCGCTCCCATTCCTCCAACCAACGCGCTGGCGCTGCAGCCGCAGCAGAGCCCTTCGCTGGCACGCATGGCAAGCTGTTCAACGACCCCATCCACGGCGTGTACCGCCTTGACCCCGCCTGCACCCTCATCTTTGACACGCGGCAGTTCCAGCGCCTGAGGAGGCTCAAGCAGCTGGGGATGGCGTACTACGTGTTCCCAGGTAAGACACAGAGCAGCAGCCCTTGTGCATTTTTATACTCATTGTTAGCCAGTACTTGTACCGAACTTTTTTCTTTCTACTCTATTGATATCCCGTAGGCGCCTCCCACAACCGCTTTGAGCACTCGCTTGGCGTGGCCCACCTCGCCTACCGGTTTGCCAACCAGCTGTGGCAGGCGCAGCCCCAGCTGGAGGTCGACCGCGGCGACATTCGCGTCGTGGGGCTGGCTGGGCTGTGCCACGACCTTGGCCACGGCCCCTTCTCCCACGTCTTTGAGAACGAATTTCTGAAACAAAAAGGCGTGACGGACTGGCACCACGAGGAAATGAGCGCGCAGATGTTGGACTACATCATCGATGACAACGCCATTGATGCCATCTCTGCTGAGGACGTCACCCGCATCAAGGCGCTCATCACCGCTGGCCACGCGCCGGCAAACGGCCAGGCGGGGTGGGGCGCAGCCAAGTGGCTGGGGGAGATAGTCGCCAACGGTGAGAAAAATTGGAGGGGGGGGGGGGGGCGGTCGTGTTCTGTGAAGAAATGTCTCGTTTTTTTTTTTAATTTTCTTCAAATTTCCCTCCAACCCAGGCACCAACTCCATCGACGTGGACAAGTTTGACTACCTGGCACGCGATGCCAAGTACTGCGGCATGCGCGTTGCCTGCGACTTCAACCGCATCATGCAGTTCTCACGCGTCATCGGAGACGAAATATGTTACAAGTACACAGGTGCGGTGGGCTTTGCCTAAATACACATGCATGCATGTAGCTACGCTCATACGCCGCATATTCACTCAAACTTTGCAGAGTACATGAACCTGTACGAGCTGTTTCACGCGCGCGCCACAATGCACCGCTCCGTCTACACCCACAAAAAGGCAAAGGCCATCGAGTTCATGGTGGTGGACGCGCTGCTGGAGGCGGAGCCCGCGTTGAACCTGATCGACAACATCTGGGACCCCGAGCGGTTTGTGCGGCTGGACGACGGCGTGGTGGACATGATTGAAAACTTTGACGTCATGGCGCCGCTGGCTGCGTCCATCGATGAGGGCGCGCACTCCGCGATTCTCTCCGCGCAGCGCATCATCGAGCGGCTGCGCAAGCGGCAGATCTACAAGTACGTCACCGACGCGCCTGTGCCCCAGGCGGCCATCGAGCGGGGGCACTGGAAGCCGCCCACCCCTGAAGACGTGGTGGCGCACGCCAAGGGGGGCGTGGCCATCCACGCGGAGGACGTGATCGTCCAGGAGAACAAGATCGACTACTCCATGGCGCGGTCCAACCCTCTGGATCACGTGTCTTTCTACGACGACCTCTACTCAACGGAAAAGCGCAAGCTGCGCCCGGAGCAGATCTCCAGCCTGATGGTGGCTTCGTTCCAAGAGAAGCGGCTGCGCGTATACTCCCGCAACCCTGACCCGCAGTACGTAATGGCGGTGCACAGGGCGTTTGAGGGGTGGGTGCGCCACCGCTTTGGGGGCGCTGTCGTGACTTCTACCCCCGCAAAGCCCCTGAGGCAGGCGGCAAAGCGGGAGGGAGAGGACCCCAACGGGTTTTCTCTTGGGGGCGGCGGCATCAAGCGCGCGAGAAACCTGTTTGGCGGGGGCAGCGCCGGCGACGGCAGGCCACCGAGAAGATAATTTTTCTAGAGGTATTGAAACGAATTGCATGAAAGGGGCAGTACTCGTACATATAAACGTATTTATTGTTTCGCCGGTAGTCGTAGTTGTGTGCAAAGAAGAGAAAAATCTCGAGATAAAACGACTATTCGCAATATCAATGCTGCACGCACTGGACGCTGGGGTTTTGTCGGTCGAAAAATTCGCCATGTTTAGGCCAGAAATTAGTTAATTTTGGTTGGTTCACAAGTTTGCACCACAGCGTCGTCAACGGAGTCGCCGCCCGTGCCGCAGCAGCAACGCCGGCTCTCTTCTTCTCGCTCAGTGCCTGTCCATTTGGCGCAGCGTCACCGCGGCGGCCGGGTCCACCTTGTTGAGTCCCACGAAGATCCAGTACTTGAACAGCGAGTCCAGCAGCACTGGGACGGTGGCAACAAAAATGTGCAGCAGATCGTGGTCGGTCGCCCAGCCGTAGCGGTGCCCCAGCAGGTGCAGCCCCGCGGTCCACCCCTCCTCGGAGTGGTACCCCAGCAGGATGTCGGTGATGAGGATGATGATGAACGCCTTGGCGGTGTCTGCAGAAAAATGTTTTTCAAAATCACAGTATTATTATTAGTAAATGCAAATGCAATTTAATTAATAATGGCAGAAAAAACGTAGAACTCAGAGTTTTATACTGTCGAAAGAGCCCCACAGGAATTTAATAATCCCTCCCTCCTCCGCAGCTCTGCTTTTTCTGCGTCATACCTGACAGGCCCGTGAAGACGCGGCCGATGGTTCTGAACAGGATGGCGCGCTGGGAGTTGTCTTGCGCCAGGATCACAAACAGAGTGGCCCCGAACATCGAGTCTGACACGGCGTTGAGCAGGCTGTGGCGGTTGTGCTCTCGCATCTCACGGGCAAACTCAACAGCCTCCATGTGGAGGTGCTCCACCATGGCCTCGTCCGTCAGCGGCGGGGACTGCCCCATGGACGCCTCCATGCGCAGCCGCACCTCCTCCCTGTGCATGGCGTGCGCCCCCTCGACCTTCTGGGCGTCGGTCATTGCAAACGCCTCGGGGTTGAGCGTGGCAGCGTACGACCACAGCGGCTCCGCTATCAGGTTGCCCACCAGCAGGCTCACCACCAGGGGCACCCCCACCAGCACGCTGGCGTACGTGAGCGACTCCCGAGACTCGTACTGATTTGTGATGGCCTCAACAAACACACGCTCCTCAGCCTCGCGCTCCCCGATGGCCAGACGGTTGAAGATACCAGTGGCGTCCACAATGGGGCGCAGGTACTCGTCGCGCACTTTGGTTCGCCGCCCCCGCCGCGCCCGTCGCCGCTCAATGACTTGCTCTCGCAGCTCGGCCGCCTCCACGTCGTCGTCAAGGTCAGCCACGGCAGGGTTGCCTTCCCAGTCGTCCCAATCGTCAGCCACCCCAGCCGACCACTCCTCAATGGGGGTGGAGCGCCGCAAAGGGGGAGGAGACGAGCCCCGTGACGACGCTCCTCCTCCGCCCGGTTGTGGCGACTGCGAGGACTGCTGCTGCTGCTGCTGTTGCTGCGAGGGGCGGGTTGCAACTGTGCCTATGCCATCACGCCATAGTGGCCCCTCTCCTGGTGCGTTGTACCAATCTGGCGCCTTGATGTTGGCATTTTGCGACGATGCCCCTCTGCCGCCGCTGGCGTAGTAGTCTTCGATGTCCATTACGCTGTCCCCTGGGGTGATCTGCATGCCGTAGGGGGTGCTGGCCTCATCCATGCTGTCTCTGGCTCCACCTCCAGTCTTCTTGGCCAGCCACCGCCGAATGTTGCTAAATGCGTCAAAGTTTCCTTCAGAGCTGCCACCGCCAGCGCACGTCCGCAGGTCCCGGCGCACGGAGGGCGGCGAAGGTGCAGATGGGCGGGCGTGGTGTAAACTGCGAGGTGGTCTGCTGCGGGGCAGCGCTGGCGCGCTTGTGCTGGCCACCGCCCTGCTGCTTCGCTCCAGGGCGACAGGGGTGCTGTGCAGCATCGAAAAGAGACTGCTGCCAGGCATGGCACCAGGCGTCTGGCGTGATCAAAACGACTGCAATTTAATTAAAACGGGCGGATTGCGCTGCTTGTGAGTGTGCAGAGATCTCAAACCACTCCCTCAATTAAACATCTACGTTGCGCTGCAAACTGCTGGGGAGGGGGCGATGCTGCCAGAGATCACAGCAAAATCGTCATTGCATTAAAATATCCACACGACGCAAAAGCAAGGAAAGCCGCCCACTTCTGTTCGGTTCTTACTTGATCAAGCCGCTTGATGATGGCTGAGCCTCACTAAAGGCTTGTGGACGCTGCAATCTGGATTTGAGATTACTTTATTTCGAGCTCTGGCATTTCGAAAAGCGAGTACACTTGGAAACGAGAGAATGGCGTGCGGAATGGGCGTGCCATTGGCGGGTTCCAAACAGGGCCACTGCAATGTAATCTCACTTTCGCCTGGTCCTCGGCGGGTCATAACGCGGTCAATACCCCAACGGAGCGTGCCACGGTGTGTCTCGCAGTCGTCCACTGCTGCGGAGGGCGAGCCCAGCACCAGCTCGAGCAGCACGTCTTGGCCTGCTGCTGAGGCCAAGCACCACACCACAGCTGTCAACCTGGCTGGCAAGCGGGTGGCGGTGCTCAGAGCGGCAAAGAGCGCATCCCACCCAGTTCAAGAACTCGACCGACCTTTGGGTGCGCATTAATTTAATAAACCCGTTTTTTTCCAGCTACCCACCCACCGCCCTTTCGAATATTTTCGAAAAGTAGCTTACAACTTCGCCCTTCGTTTTTGAACACAACTCGATCTTACGCAGCTGACTACATGACCCTCCCTGCCAGCCAGTACTCTGTGCTAGACGCGGAGCGCATCGAGCGCCTAGACGCCTCCACCTTCAGGTGCTACGTCTCTGGCTTCCATTTCCTCAATTTCCACGTGGAGCCGGTGCTCACGCTGTCGGTGGTGGTCGAGGAGCGAGGTCCCACCGTGCGGCTGCTGTCCACCGAGCTGCAGGGCTCAAAGACGGCGATGGAGGCCAATACAAAGTTCACGGCGACCATGACTAATGTTGTGCGCTGGGAGGAGGCCGAGGGCGACGGAAAGAACTTCTGCAGCGATACCGAGATTCAGGTGACCCTGGAGGTGCCCGGGTGGTTCATTGTGCCGGTGCGGGTGATTGAAAAGAGCGGTTGTGCGGTGATGGAACGGGTGCTGGCAACAGCAGTGCCGCGATTTCTGCAGCACCTGGAGGCGGATTACGCGGCTTGGGCGGCTGGAAATGACAGAAAATCGGTGAGCAGCGGAGAGATTGTATGAGTCTGTTGAGGAAATTAGAGAGAGCGAGAGAAGGGCGCCTTCTGGGATTAAACCTATTTTCACACAAAAAAATCCCACTTTGCCGCATTTTATTTTTGCTTCTAACACAGATGTCGCAATTTCATTACCGAAGTTTTTTTTTTCCCTCGACAAACTTGCAATGCTATTACTGTTGCATTTTTTTCACGGATGGTACAGCAGCAGGGCAGGCAATAAGCCAGCAGGGGCAGGAGGAGCAGCCCCATGGGCGTGGGGGGAGATGATGGGCACAGTATAAGCATCCTGGCCAGGAACCTGAGTGACTGGGTTCAGAGGAAGTGCGTCGTGCATGGGCTCGCTGGAAAGCTGTTCCAAAGCCCAGAAAGCAGAAAGGCAAGAGAGATCCTTTTTTAATTTGCGCAAACCACACGACATTCATTAGCTATTCGAAATTACATTCAAAGACGCGTGTGTACACCCACCTCGCCTAAAGACTATGCTGAAGAGTGCCAGAGCGACGTGCAGCCCGGTTCTTGGATTCACAACAATCACAAAAGGACCTCTCCTCGCACGCAGCTTAAGCCGCCCTCTTCCCTCCACATCGGGTACCCAACGAAGGGCACATCAATTGCACCGAGCTTCAATCAGAACACCAGTCACAGCGGTAAGCCATTGATCAATTATTTTTCGATCATTTCGCGCTGGAGGACCCCAAATTGAACTGATCGCACGTCGATTCTCTTCCAAATAGATGGCCGCCGGCACTTCCACCCCGCCAGCAGGTCGGCATGCGTTCCTGCACGACTTCTGCATGTGCATCCCTTACGGCGTCATCGTCGCCGCCGCTGGCCTCCTCGCTGCAGCGCTGGGGGCCGGCGTGCCCGCGCTGTACATCGCAGCTGCCGGTGTCGTCGAGATTGGCCTGTCTGTGGCCAGCCTGAAATCGTGGAAGGTGGGCCGCTCCTCCATGCCCTTCACGTTGCTAGCTTCGGCCATCGCTGGCTGGGTGGCATGGACGGCCTGGAACGCCTACCAAAGGGGCGCCGCCAAGATTGCAACGGGCGGGTTGCTGGGCTTGAGCTCTGCGGCTGCCCTGTTTTTCTTGTACAACGTGTTGGCGGGCGGCAACCCTCCCAAGGACCACTCCAAAGGGTCCAAGGATGACGGGGCTAAGGATGAATGAGAGACGTTCAGAACAGGACGAAGCCGTGTGTTTGCAGTTATTTCCAAAATCTGTAAAACATCAACTGCAAGCTGATTTGACGGCAGGGAACAGCAAAGAGATCCGTCTCGAGGTCACGCAGGCCAAGCAGCCTGAGCTGGGCTTCCACAGCAATGGTCAACGTCCCAGGGAGCAGCGACATTGGCAGCTACAGCTGAAAGCTGTTTCTCCCAAACAGGACAGCTCTTCTCAACTGAAATGCAAAAAAGAAATAATAATAGTAATAGTGATAGTGTCCCCCTCGCAAACCCATCGCTCACGTTTTTAAAATGTCGCAATCCGTGGGTCTGCGGCGCAGTCCCAGGGCGCTGCGTGCGGACGCAGCGCCTCTAGATGTTGGAATCCTTTCCGGAGGTCCGACACGAGGATCTTCGCATGACCCCCCTGTGTGCAGAATTTGCTGGGGGGATCCCAGCGACCCTGATGACCAGCTGGTCGCTCCCTGCGCCTGCAGCGGAACAATGGTGGGTTTAAATTTGAAAGTCCCCCCCCCCTGGGACTCTTTGTTTTTCAAAAACAGGAAGAGCTTGGATTTATAACCCTCAGTGTACACTGGGGCATGTGAAATACCCGTAGCTGCCTAATACCTTTTAACATCCCTTGCCTTGCCTTGCCCACCCTCCAGCGCTTCGTCCACCACTCCTGCCTGCAGCACTGGCAAGGCCACCTCCGGGTGCGGAAGGGGGTCATCGGCAGTCGGCGCTGCGACATTTGCCGGCAGGATTGGCACCCAGAGTTTCAGGACTCGCAGAAGAGCTCGCTGAGAGAGAATCTGTCAAACATCGCCGCCGCGGTCGCTCCCTTTGCGTTGACTGTGCTGGATTGGTGGCGATGCGTCGCGCTCGCCCAAGGCGTTGTCGCGGCAGCAAACGCAGGGGCGCAGGCAAGCTGCTTTTCTTCTAATGGACGATGGAACCTTCACAAGAAGCGCCGCACTAATTAATTTCGGGTGTTTCTTGACGCAGGGATTTCAGCTGGGGCTTCGCTACAACGACATCGCTCAAAGCAACCGTGCACCACACGCGCCAGGGGCAGAAGCATCAATATTTCTGGGGTGGGCTCCGCTGGGGGCGTGGTGGGCTGCCAGCTCCTACTCCATGCAGCTGCCCTCCTTCCTGGCGATATTTTTCACGGCCAGCGCAGCGGCGGCGCTGCAGGGGGCAGTTTTGGCGATGGCTGGACTGTACGCAGGCGTTCTGACGGGATTCTTCCACGGTTTTTTCGACACGCTGCTGATTTCTCTCAAGGGCGCGGGCGGCGTGGTTGCTGCGCTTGGAGGGGGCCTGCGGGCGGTGTTCACTGCCATCCACCGTATTCTGACCTCTTGAATTGATGTTTGCAGCCCGGATGATAGCTAATGAGCATTTTCTAAAGGAATGGGTGTAGTACATCAACTCCAGCGGTGCAAAAACAAATCCTGGGTGGTCTTAGTTTTGTCGCTTCTCTGTAGTTTTAAATTGAAAAATATATATCACGAATGACGAGTTT
The DNA here is from genome assembly GCA_963854735.1 of Marvania coccoides. Lineage (NCBI taxonomy): Eukaryota > Viridiplantae > Chlorophyta > Trebouxiophyceae > Chlorellales > Chlorellaceae > Marvania > Marvania coccoides. The sequence goes on along the minus strand of OY978105.1, from coordinate 1,243,800 downwards.
TCACCTTTAATTTTTAGTTTTCACCGTTTCTGCCGTTTTAGAGCACGGCCTGCACATCCACAGTAAATGCATTAGTAAGATGTATTTTTGTAAACTTGATAAATAAAAATTTAATTGAGTAAATGCTGATGTTGTTTCTCCCGCTCACCGTTCTTTCCGGCCGGGCCGCCGTCGTCGCCGCTCTCGTCCTCGCTGTCCAGGTCAGAGTCCTCGAAATCGGAGTCGTCCTCGTCATCCACCCCCTCCTCTCCGCTTCCTTCATCGCCGCTCTCCTCGTCCTCCTCCTCCTCCTCCTCCTCCCCGTCGTCGAAACTGTACATCAGCTCTGCCAGCTTCCCTTTCAACCTCCCTAGCCCACGGCCCTGCACGCGCACCACCTGCGCCGCGCACGCTCGCCTCCACGCCGCGCTGTCCTGCACCGCCCCCAGCGCCTTTCCACCGTGCTCCGCCCCAGGCGGAAGAATGCGCAGCGCAGCTTGGACCGCCCTCAACAGCGCCATACACGCCGCCGCGCTCAGCTCCTTGTCTTCATCCATGATGGATTTGCCCAGCAGCCCCCCAGCTGGGATGCCCCCCGCCCCCCCGCTGCCAAACTCTTCTTTGTAAACTTTCCAGCCCTCGACAGGCATCAACAGCAGCTGCGCAACGTGCAGCAGCTCGTCGGGGATGGTGTTGCCAGCGATCTTAATCTCAAAGCCATCCCCCAGGAGGCCCTGAGCCTGCAGCAGATCCAGGCGCTGTTGAAAACTGACGGCTTCCAACTGCGACATGGCCCTGGCGCCATCGATCACCAGCTCAACCGACAGGTGCACCGTATTGCTGGGGTTCTCGCCGTGGGTGGCCTCGTCCTCCACGAAGCCAAACGTCTGCAGGAGCTGAGCGTCAGACAGCTCGCCGTAGGTGTGCAGAATCTCCTCGCCAGCCGCGATGTCGCGCTCTGCCTTCATGGAGAAGTGCGCGGCCATGGTGACCTCCTTGGTCTCCCCCCCGTTTCCGGGGTGCACCGCCACCGTCAGTGGCGTGCTCACCAGCTTCAGCTCCGTAGACCTTCTGTGGGGGTGGCTGGCGTGGTTGGACTGGTCTATGGCCGGCAGCATGAACAGCTGGCTGCCCTCGCTGCGGGCGCCCGTCAGCCAGTTGTCAACATTGAGGTGGAACGCGCGGGACTGCACCATCCCCAGCGCCCACTCGAACGCCTCCAGCCCGCACCGCTCCTTGGGCCACACCGCAGGGTTGGCGGCGACTATGGGGGCGATTTCTTTGGCGTAGACCTCAGGGCAGCGGGGGCCACCCAGGTCCTCCAGGGCAGTGCCCTTCAGGGCCTCCAGCTCTGCGTCTGTCCAGCAGACGAGCGAGTCGTGCGTCGGTGGCAGCGTGGTGATGTAGGCGGCAAACCTGCTGGCGTCCCCAGCGGCCTTTTCCGCCATCATCAGCAGCACGGCGCGCATGAAATTGCTGGGACCGGGAGCTGGCAGGGCTGCCAGGGCGGCGATGGCTGGGGAGTTGGAATTTGCCGCTGCTTCGCCTGGCGATGGCGTGTGTGGGCACAGCTCTCGGGGGATGCGCAGCAGCTGTTCGCCCTCTTTGATCGGCTTTTTGGCCACGATGCCGCGATCTCCATTGGGCAGGGGCGCGAAAAGCTCAATATCGGCGTGCACCAGGCCACCAGATGCTCGAATCCACGCAACAAATGCGGTCTTCGGGTCTGCCGCCGTCGAACCCATATTTAAACCTGTGTGAAACAATCAAAACGGCATGCGATGGCAGCAATTAATGCCATTTCGAGGCAAACCGAAAAAGGCGGGTGGGCGTTATGGCTACCAACTCCTCGCTCCACGGGTCATTACGAGCATTAATTAATAAACGACATCGCGCCATGATCGAAAGTACAAGCATGGGATGAGGACGGGTGCTTCCCCTCGATTGCCAGCCCTTGGCAGGCCTGCTGCTGTTCGACAGCTGTTGATCAAGCATCAGGCAGTGATGGCATGGCCTGGAGCCCGCACTGGGACGGCAACATCTCTCCCCCCGCGTTCCCTCACCGCCCTGCTGCAGCAAGAGCCCAACTCTCCTGGTGCTGGCCCTGCCGCCGCAGTGAGCCAACCCCGGCAGACTGCAGTACAGATGAGAACGTGCAGGCGGTGCAAGCAGCAGTTTGACCCAGCAACCAACGGGCCGACCTCATGTCGGTACCACTCTGCGCTGTGGACGGGTGGAGAATTGGCAAAGGTGGGTGGCGAGAGACGAAAAAACATAATAGGGGCGCGCCCTCAAAATTATTCGCCGGCCGAAAAAGAAAAATCTCGCATTCCAGCTGGAGTTCACCGCCAATTTTAACGCGTCCGCTCCTTCGTCTCGCAGGCTATCGGCTTTTGCCGGGATAGCGCAGCCCCAGAGGCGCAGCTGCGAGCTGTCCACGGCCGCACAGGGCTCATTCGCTTTTGGGATTGCTGTGGGGCGGAGGAGGAGGACGCGCCGGGGTGCTGCGTGGGCAAGCACGTCACCTACGATGACCCTGACGAGTGATTTTGTATTAAACAGTTTATTGGCAGTGGTTGCCAGGCCGGAGGTGACGTGTGGATGTTATCATCAGGCCATGCGGCATTCGAACAGAACGGAAATCCAGTCCATGGTGGTGAATTTTAACCTTCATTCTCTTCGTGGTAAACTGAGACCAAAGTTTGAGCTTTGTCTTCATTCGCCCATGATGGAAAGGGAGGAGCGAGCGTAACCAACACAAATACATGTTTTTTTTCTGACCATGGCTTCTGAAGTGAATAGCTCGTGTGGGAAGGTGGAAGGGGGGATGAGCGGCGCGGAGCGGCGGCGCGCTGGGGCTGCACACAAAGAATGGCGAAGCCACAGCGCTTTAAAGCAGTGCTTCATCTTTGGCATGTTTCAACTCGAATTTAACGCGATATTTTCTCTCGATGCCCACAAAACTGACCTTAGGAGTGGTCTAGCTTGAGGAGCCAGTGGTCCCAGAAGAAGCTAATGGAAGAAAGTGAAGGAAAAACTTATCATCAACCGTGGCACCCCTGTTCCGCTCTCCTTTATAATTCATTCATTCACTCGTCGCCCTAGAACAAAAATCTAGCGAAAATGCAGGCTGCTATGGTTTCCGGCAAGGGCCTCGTCGCCCGCAGGCCTACGATGGTTTTCGGAGCCAAGGCCAAGCAGGTGCGTCAATTCGGCCTCCCACGTTGCTCATTCGACGAGCTGGAAGCCCGATGGTGGCGCGGAAGCAATGCGCGAGCGAGAATCACGACTGACATTCATTCATCTCTGTTCATCTGTGTAGCTGAGGTCCAGCGCTGGTCTCAAGGTCCAGGCCTACAAGGTCACCCTGAAGACCCCCTCCGGCGAGCAGGTGATCGAGTGCGCTGACGACACCTACATCCTCGATGCCGCAGAGGAGGCTGGTGAGTTTGATGAAGCATGATTTTGATGATATGTCCCACAGCCCGAGGTTTCCAGAGCCGGTGGCGGGATCGGTGCCAGCCCAACACATTTCACCCGCAATGCGCGAAAATGGCCCGGCTGCGGTGTTCCAATTGGTGGCATTATGTGGTTCATCAGCCCCACCTCCATGATTTGTTGTTGGTGACTTCATAGTTAATAGTTTCAAGTTGCTCACCCCCTCTTTCTCTCCCCCCTCTTCCCACAGGCATTGACCTGCCCTACTCTTGCCGCGCCGGAGCCTGCTCCTCCTGCGCCGGCAAGGTTGACGCTGGCAGCGTCGACCAGTCCGACCAGTCCTTCCTGGACGACGACCAGATGGGCAAGGGATTCGTGCTCACCTGCGTCGCCTACCCCACCTCCGACTGCACCATCTCCACCCACCAGGAGGAGGCCCTGTACTGAGCGTGAACTGCGAGGCATCAGGAGTGCCCTCAGAAAATTATGAAGGGGCGCCGACGGGCCGACGACACTGCGTGAGCTAGAATAGTGCACATTCTTCTTTGAAATAATACCCCATTGAGAAAAAGAAAATGCAATTTTGACGCCTTGAGCTGCATTTATAATTTTTCATACTTGTAACTCTGGTGGCGTTCAAATTGGGTGGTGTTGGGAAGAGCTGCCTTGGTGTGCTGAGGGGAGGGCAGGAAAGTCTCTGCTGCTTTTTATACTGTTACAATCCCAATTCTACGTCGAATCAATCAGCCATGGGCTCTGCGCCACCGCCGTGTGCCGCCGCTTCTCCCTCCTCCTGGGCATCCATCTCCAGCCCCTGCAGCTGCCACGTTTGGTCTATCACGTGCAGCATAGCCGCAAATTGCCCCTTTCTTGCCGCCATCCACCCCTCCATCTGCGCCCCCTGCTGCTCCAGGTCGACAATCTCCCTCTCAACCACCGCCATCTCAGCGCGCGTGGCAGACCGAGAGGGCACCTTCACCACGCGCTCCTTCACTGCTTCGTACTCCTGCTGTCGCCCCACCTCCGCGCGCGCCTCCTCCAGCTGCGCCTTGCGGTCGCTGATGTCTTGCTCCGCCTGAGCGATGGCGGTGTGCAGCGCCTCTTGCTTGGCGCGGTAAGAGTCCTGCTCGCGGCGAAACCCGGCTGCAACGGCTTCCAGACGCTGCATCAGGGCCTGCACCGTGAACAGATCTGCCAGCACCTCGTCGTGCAGCCTGGCAGCCTCCTCTGTTGAGCCCTCGGCCAGCGCCCGACACAACTCAGCGTACCTACAGGTGAAAGAGGGTAGAGAAAGCAGTAAGGGGTCAGCGCTCTCTTATAGCCTGTCAATGAAATGCATAGAAAAGAGAAAATTGCTTGCCTGCGCACTAGTTTTTTGAAGGGAGGTAGGGCGGCAGAGGTGTGGACGGTGTGCGTCAGCAGGCGCTTCCTGATGATCCTCTCCTCATCTGCCTTTGAAAACCCGGATGCCTTTGATGTCGCAGCCATTTTGAAGGGCGAGTTCCTCCTCGTTATCGGAGTTTTGAGAAGTGAAAAAATAAATTAATAATGCCGCACGCAGAAAGGCAATGATTAAGATTGCAGGCAATGCCTCCCAAGCGTGTTTCGCAGAATTTTATACAAATATTGCATTAATCACTAAAAAAACAAATGGAAGCGTTTCAAAATTTTGTTTTGAACACGCAAAAACACGGATTTTTTTCACTCTCCAGCTCAATTGTTTGAATATAATGGTCTGAATGCCACACACATCGAAATGCATTGGCACCTGCCCTATCTGCCTGTCCGAAATTCAGCCTGCTGAAGAGGCCTTCGTCGAGCCTTGCCTGCATCACTTTTGCTTCCAGGCAAGTCGAAGGGATGTGTAGCGCATGGGGACGGCCCCCAATGAATTCTCACATCATACAATACGAACCCTGTGCCTGCAGTGCATCACCGCTTGGGGCAGGCAGCAGCAAGAGAAGGGCGTCGCCGTGAGCTGTCCACTCTGCAAGTGCACGTTCAATGACGTTGTTCACGACTGCAGCGACGCTGCTGCCTACAGGTGCAACGGTGTTTATGTTTTGATCAAGTCGTATATTTTGATAGTTCGTTGTATCTCATTCGGGTGTGTTTTTGTGTGAGCAGGGTGTGGCGCGTCGACAGAGGAAGCTCTCAGGAGGCAGGAAACGCGCTGCATGGGTTCGTGCTGACCCCAGCCCACCGCCGCAGAAGATCAGAGTATCTCACAGCGCCTGAGCTGCGGACGGCAGCAGCAGCAGCAGCAACTCGCAATGCCACGCTTGCCATGTTGGATCGCCCAGCAGTCCACGAGTGGCTGCAGCGGGAGCTGGAGGCAATTCTGATGCAAGAAGACGTGAGCCTGTTGCTGCAGCACATCCTGGGGACGCTGCGGAACTCGCTGCGACGCCAGCAGCGCGGCAGTAGACCGGCCAGTTTAGACAAGGCAAGTAAACCAGTATTGGCTGGAAAGGTGTCATCATACACAGTGCTGTGAGCATTTAATTCTATTATGCAGGCAGCGGCAATGTCTCTCGTAGCATCAGCAGCAGCGCCGTACCTTCCTGTGCAGTGGGCGCCCCGTCTTGCCCTGGCGCTTGTGGACTTCGTTACCTCTGGGCTCAACGTGGCTGCGCATGATGCGATGGCGTTCGGGCTGCACGAGGAAGAAGAGGCAGAAGAGGACGTACCCTCCCCAAACAGGAGCTCAGCAGAATAGTTGAAAGCTAACTACTAGTAATAAGGGGCGGATTTTTGCTTCTGTTATTATGGTGCTGCGAAAATATATCCAGTCGCTGCGGGCACCACTAAAATCACAGCGTACACAACAAATGATAAAACTATTTCGGAGTAGTCTGTTGATAATTCTACTTGCCGCACATACAGCTGTGGGCCTTGCAGAGCAGCCGAACCAGGATGATGCCAGGCTAGTCAGGTTACGGGTGGGCTCCACGCTCAAGGCACAGCGCATTGCTCTCGATGATGAAACAATCAGGCAAGGCCACCCAACCAAAACAGTATGGATGTATGCTATAGTACGCTCATGACCATACTCAGCACTGCAGCAGGTACACCCTAGAGGGCCTCCGCCCCAGCACCGGCTATGAGGTCCGAGTGTCTTTCCCCGCCACGGTCAGTTGAGCTCGCTTTCAAACTGAGATTGAATAGCTGCCTGTCCATAGGTACACCGTCTTTTCTAACCCTCTCTCCCATCCATGTTCAGATCCCTGCCTTGATTCATTTGAGGCTGGAGGCCAAGGTGGCAGCGGGCGAAGAAAAGGCATTACGGCGAGAGTCCAGGAGGCTGCTCAATGCTGAAAAAGTCATGTTTAGGACGAGTAAACATGGCGGCGTGCTTCTGGATGGCAAAGATGTGAGAGCTGTGAAGAGGTTGATTTAATTGTTGTTGAACCTAACCTAACCTAACAATTCCCATTGTTACCACCGACACACTTTTTTTTCGTACTGCAGGTGAAAGAGGCAGAGGCGGTGCTGCGAGCTTCAAAGTGGGCTCTTAGTAAAGACGGGCCAGACAAGGGCCCCCCAGAGTTGGTGTATGACATCATTTTGGAAGAAAGTGTGATGGGCATCCCGGCATCGGCTTTCCCCCTCGTAGTGACAGCTGTTATCTCGGTGGCGGTGAGATGTGCATGTAGTTTGAAGAAGGATGGTGCATTGTATATAAGGAAAACTCTTTCTTTCTTCAGGTGTGCGTGGCGGTGCTGCCGTGGTGGGCTGGGGCGGCTGCGCCTCGGGTGGTGAACTGGATCAGCGCTGGAAGACCACGGACTGCGCTGCTGCCAGGAAACGAACGCCAGGAGTAGACGACCCTATTGTTATTATGTATTATCAATGAAAGGCGCCAAAGGGAGCAGTCAGCTTCAGCTGAACTTGGGTGTCCGCATGGACCAAGTACTTTTTATGTTACTTCATTTCTACAGATATCGAAGTGACGCCAAGTCGCGGCCTGCGACTCAAAAGTACACCTGTTGTATCAACGTGTTTTTATGCAAGTTGAAGTAGAACTTGAAGTTTTTCCTTTTCCGAAAAGCAGAAGAAGGCTAGAGCCGTCGGACAAGTCATTTCTAGTGTAAACAGCCATTTTCTTCAACTGGTTTACGCCGCCAGCTGATTAAGAAATCGACTAGCGAAAATTGCGGCTTTCGTAAATTTAAAAATCAATTATTTTTTCACTCAGGAACAACCAACCGCTTTGCGAGAAGGCATTAAATGCTTTCCAAAAACAATCGTATGTCTGCACGTGGGATGGGAAACAGCAGCACCATGTGATCGTAGCTCGTCTTTCCCCAACAACCCATTTGAAATAATCGGAGAGAACATTATCAGCAAGCAATGGACAATAAGCGTGCACTGGAGGCGCACCGAGTGGGGAAATTTGCTGGGCCCCACTCTGCCCTCGCGCCTCAGCCCGCGACCATCCCAGCCAACTCTGCCGCTCCCCCGCCAGACTCCCTTCGAGTTTGCATCCATTTCGACGTGGACTGCTTCTACGCGCAGTGCGAGGAGCTGCGGAACCCTTCACTCGCCGCTCTCCCGCTGGCCGTTACCCAGAAGTTTCTGGTGGTGACATGCAACTACCGCGCTCGCGCTCGCGGCGTCACCAAGCTCATGGCCACCGCAGAGGCGCTGCGGCTGTGCCCAGAGCTGGTCACCGTCTCGGGGGAAGACCTCACGCCCTACCGCGCAGCCAGCAAGCGCCTGCTGGAGGTCCTCCGACGATTTGGCCCCGCTCAAAAGCTTGGCCTGGACGAGGTGTTTGTCGACGTCTCCGAGGGGGTGGAGCGCAGAATACACGCCGCTGGGGGCAGAATCAAGGGAGGGTGGGCGGGCCACGTGCACACGCCGGCTGTGATGGCAGGCGTTGAGCAGGACAGCAGGCACCGCCCGATGGACCTGCGCGCCCGCCCAGAAGCTTCGATGCCACCCTCTGCAGAACATGCGTACTTGAACGAGGCGTGGCGGCTGCGGCTAGTGGTGGGCTCGCAGCTGGCTCAAGAAGCGAGGCGCATGGTCCGAGCAGAGACTGAACTGCGTGCCTCAGCGGGCGTCGCGTGCAACCGCATGCTGGCCAAGCTCATCAGCGGGCTGCACAAGCCAGACGACCAAACCGTGCTGCTGCCGCCCCATGCAACGCAGTTCGTGGCCCCGCTGCCGGTGAGAGCGCTGCCCGGCATTGGCCACAAAATGGAGGCAGAACTGGCAGCCGCAGGGGTGCACACCGTTGCGGATCTGCGGCGGTATACAGCAGCGGAACTTAATGCGCGTTTTGGGGGGCGCGCGGGCGGCTTTTTGGCCGCAGCACGCTGGGGAAATGACGCCACTCCTGTTGTGGAGACAGGGCCCCCAAAATCGATAACCGTTGAGGACTCGTTCAAGAGCTGCGTGGGCATGGTTGCAGCACGGAATGTGCTGCAAGTGCTGGCGCCAGACCTAGCAGCGAGGCTGAGGGAGGAAGAGGATGACAGCGGGCGACGGCCGTCCAAGCTGGCGCTGAAATGGCGGGTGAGGGGACAAGGCTGGGACCGCAACTCTGCGTCTTGCGCCTTCCCCACGATTCATGCGTCAAAGGCAGATGCAGCGGGGGTGGCGGCTGCGCTGGCTGCTGCAGCGGCGCGCCTGCTGGCTGCCAACCTGGCTGATCCGTTTGAGGACCTCACGCTGCTCAGCATCGGGGCGACTGGGTTCACAGAAGGAGTCCCGCCGCCAGGGCAGCGCAGCATTGCTGAGCTTATGAATGGCGGCGGTGCTGGTGCAGGCAGCGCAACTGCTTCTTTAGCTCCTCCTCTACCGCCTCGGGCGAATCCTGCTGCTGCTGCTACTGCTGCTGCTGTGTCAACCGCTGACCCTGCCGCGCTGGCTGCGGCTTCTGCTCACCTCCGAAGGGATTATGGCGCTGGCGGCGCTGCACTAGCCCTATCAAAACGCGAGGAGCGGGCCATGAGGGAGGGCACAGCAGCACATGCGGCTGGCCCTAATGGTGCTGCGGATGAACCAGAGGCAGAGCGTGGCTGGGGTGGAGGCGAAGAAGGAATCAATTCTGGAGGTGAGGAGGAGGAGGAGGAGGATTTGTGGGACGATCTGGCTGGGTTGCACGGCTCAAAGCCGCTGCTGCGGAAGCGGTCCCGCCGGGAACCCGGCTCCCACACAGCAGCTGGGGCGCACCTGCCAGCATTACCTCCCAATCATGTTGCCTCAGATGCTTCTCGCCGCATCATTGTTCACTGGTAGGTATCTTACAGATAACAATCATAAGTTTACTTTTACTTCTTTTTTTAGCTTTTAAATATATATTTTATTCTGCACTGCAGCGACATCGATAGCTTCTACTGCGCGGTGGAGCGGCTGGACGATCCTTCCTTGAACAATGTTCCGCTGGCGGTGCACCAGTTCAACGCAGGCGGATTTGTGGCAGTCAGCTATGAAGCAAGGGCAGCGGGGATTCGATGTGGGGATGGCGCCGGGGCAGCTGGGCGGGTGGCTGTGCCGCACCTGGCCTCCATGCAGGCGCGCAGCATCGCAGAGTGCAAAGCAGCGTGCCCTGGCCTGCAGGTGCGCCCGATGCGCCCTGAGCGCTACCGTGAGATTGGAAAAGCGGTTCACGAAGCGCTGAAGCTTCTGGTCGAGCCCAAAGGGGGCCAGGTGGAAAAAGCGAGCTGCGATGACTTTTACATGGACGTCACCTCTGCATGTAGCCTTCGTCCTACCCCTTCTTCGTCAAGCAATGCCGCCGCCGTCCCTCTTCCAGACAACCTGACGTTCATACAAAGCAGCTGTGGCCACCAGCCCCACGATGCAGCATCCTGGGCAGACTTGCCAGCGGATTTGCAAGCAGGGGTGCAGCTGGCTGCTGCTGCGCGCGCTTTGACTAGAGAGCTGGGGTTGATGGCATCGTGTGGCGTGGCGCGCAATAAACTCGTTGCCAGGCTGGCTTCACCCGTGGCCAAACCTGATGGACTGACGGTGGTGCCGGACACTGCGGCTGTGGCATTCGTTCGCTCGGTGCCGCTCCACAAAGTGCCTTCTCTGCGAGGGCAGTTTGGCGCAGAGGTTGAGGGCACGGTGGGCGCTTCCACGGTGGGGGAGCTCCTGGCTTGGTCGCGGCCGCAGCTGGAAGCGCGGTTCGGAGAGGCGAGAGGGCGGTTTTTAGCGGACCTGGTGAACGCGCAGCACAGCGCGCCTGTTACAGACAAAGGACCCCCCCGCACGCTCACAGCTGAGCGCAGCTTTCCGCCAGCTGCCAGCCAAGACGCCGTGGCGAGCGCGCTGCTCCCGCTGGCGGATGACCTGCTAAGGCGTGCTGCGGACGTCGCGGCAGAGAACCGCCGTTTGCCTGCCAAGCTGGGAGTGGCGTTCAGGCTGGGCTATGGCACCAACATTAAGAGCCGCTCAGGACCTATCCCTCACCAGGTGCTGCGGTGGCTGAGTGGCGGCGGCGGCGGTGGCGACGCATCTTCAACTGCCGACAGAGATGAAATCCACGAGGCGGTGGCCTCATCTGCGCTAGCTTTGGTGAGCGGCGCAAATGAAGGGCGCTGGGACGTTACTCGCGTAGCGTTAGTGCTCCATTACTCAGCGGCTGCAGCAGCAGGAGGGGGGGTCAGCGGCCGAGCGGCTCATGTTGCTGTCCAGACGTCTCTGAGGGACAAAAAGGCGCCGATAAAGGAGAAGAAGCCCCAGCAGCCCAGTGGGACGTACCGCAACCCCGTAGCGCTGGCCTTGCAGCAGCTTTTTTCTTCCTCTGGTGGGCCCGCTGCTGCTGGAGTGGCGCAAACTGCGGGTGATGAGGAAGCGGCGGCCAGCTTGAAGCTTGCGCTGCGGCTGCAGAGGGAGGAGGCGGAGGCAGCTGCAACGACAGCGAGAGCAATGTCTTCTGCTGTGAATAAGAAGCAGAAGCGGCAGGGCCCCCTCGACGCTTTCTTCACCACGGTGAAGCGGCAAAAATGAACACTCAAATAAATTAAACGCAACTTTTGGCTGAACATAATCATGAACGAATGGTTTATTGCATATGTTTGTAAACTATTTGCCCCTTTCAAGCGTTACAATTTCAAAGGGTTTTTTTTCGCGGCCAGCAGTCTCCGCCAACGCACGACGCAGACAGCATGGAGATTGCATGGAACTTTTGCGCGCAGCGCCAGAGCTAGACACACAGTGTGCATTGGTTTGCCCAGAGCAGTTGGACACTATATCCGCTAGCAGCACTGCCGACTATGATTATTTTTCATGGAAAAAGCTTCCGCTTTCCCTCTAATATAATTCACGTTATGTATGAATGCACATATTGCATTATGTGCATTCCTCATCAAAATCAGCCCCTTCTCCCTATTTTCGACCTTCGTTTAGTTTTTTCGAAATACGAACATTTGAAATGATCACCAAGCATAAATTGCCGCAAATCAGTAACAAAATTGCTTTGGCGAGCCTGAAAAATAATCAAAGATTTGAAATTCGGTGAACGCTTCGCCCAGACTCGCAGCGGCATTAACTACGCAATGAAAAATTCTACAAATTCTAAATAAACAATGGAACGCACCATGGCCAGCCCAGAGCAAGGTAGGTGGTTGCAACTTTTGCACATTTAGTTGCCATCTGTCCGCTTTTGCTTTTCTCAGCATTCCTCTCTACCGCACTGCAGAGCAGGAGTTCCCTTCCTTTCCTTACCCCCCCTATGGCATTCAGCTGGGGTTCATGCGGGCGCTGTACTCGGCCCTTGACAAGGGTGGGGTCGGCCTTTTTGAGAGCCCCACAGGCACCGGCAAGACTCTCAGCCTCATCTGCGGCAGCCTGACCTGGCTGAGCGACGTCCGGGAGCGCGAGAAGCAAGAGGTAGCAGCCGCAGCGGCGGCAGCAGAGGCGCAGCAGGTGGGGGCGGGTGAAGAAGACATTCCCGCTTGGATGCGAGATTTCGCGGCCAACCAGGACGCTGAGCGACGAAAACAAGAGGAAGAGGAGCGCGCCAAGCGAATAGCCAAAGCCAAGGCGCGCCTGGTGTCGAAAACCGTTCCCCTCAAAGCTGCTGCAGACAAAAATGCTGCTGATGACCCAGACAGCGAATTTTTGCTGGAGGAGGTGGAGGAAGGTGGGGCAGGGGAGGGGACAGGCGGCAATAAGAAACGTTTTGACAACCCCTGGAGCGACAGCGACGACGAAGAGGACGCGCTGCCGCTTCTGGGCGAGGCCGAAGAGGCGCCCGCCCCCTGCAAAACGCAGATTATCTTCTGTTCCCGCACGCACTCGCAGCTCAGCCAGTTTGTGGGCGAGCTTCACCGCACCCCCTTTGCGGATTCGATGTCTCTGGTGGCTTTGGGCTCCAGGAGAGCGCTGTGCATCAACGACGACGTCACACGCCTGCGCGCGCCTGGCCTCATTAACGAGCGCTGCCTAGAGCTGCAAAAGCCCGCCTCCGCGCGGAAAAAGGCCGCTGTGGTGGCAGAAGGCGGCAAAAGGGGGAGTCGGCGAGCTTCCACTGCCGCAGGCAAGTGCCCTTTTCTTGCATCTGGCACCAAGGCTGCAGACACCACGCGGGACATGATTCTGGCGCAGCCCATAGATATTGAGGCGCTGGCTGCGCTGGGTCGGCGGCGTTCCGTGTGTCCCTACTATGCGTCTCGGAGGGCAACTCCTGAGGCTGACGTCATTCTGGCGCCTTACAGCGCGCTGCTGGTGGCAGACACGCGCGAGGCGCTGGGGCTGCGGGTGGAGGGCAACGTTATCATCATCGACGAAGCCCATAACCTCGGTAAGACCCAGAAACTTTAGTAATTGAAGAGCGAAAGGAAGACAATAAGAATTTCACAGCTTACGGTTTTCTTGCACAAAAACATTGCAGCTGATGCCATCAACGGCGCGCACTCCGCGGATCTGTCTGCCTCCACCGCCGCTGCCGCGCACCGCCAGCTCAGCGCCTACTTTGCGCGCTTTGGGGCGCAGCTGGCGCCGGCCAACGCAAGGAACGTGCAGTCGCTGATGCGCACGGCCCAAGCCCTGGCCAAGGTGGCAGGCAGCTCGACAGCCGCGTCAGCGTCCGTTTCAGCGTCCGCGTCAGCGTCCGCGTCAGCCACTACCGTCAACGACTTTCTTTTCTCCACCGGCCTTGATAACGTCAACATGTTCCAGCTGGTGAGAAACGTGAAAGCCAGCAAAGCGGTGTTCAAAGTGGCGGGGTTCTGGCAAGCGGCGCAGCGGCGGGCAGCGGCAGAAGGAGATACACCAGCGACAGATGCTTCAAATTCAAACGGCACCGAGGGGGCGACCGGCGCGCTGCACTCGCTGCTGTTCTTCCTGCAGGCGCTCACCAACGAGGACGCCGACGGGCGCGTGGTGGTCGACCCTGGCGCTTCCACCGTCAAGTTCGTGCTGCTCAACGCTGCAGCGCACTTTGCGGCGGTCGTGTCTGCCGCCAAGGCGGTGGTGCTGGCCTCAGGGACGCTGTCGCCGCTGGACTCGGTGATGCAGCTGTTCCCGGGGGTGCCCCAGGACGCGGTGTCGTCGTTCTCCTGCGGCCACGTGGTGGGCGAGGAGCGGCTGCTGGCGCTGGCGGTGGGGGCAGGGCCCAGTGGGGCAGCCCTAGACTTCCGCCACGCCTCCCGCTCCACGCCAGCCACTGTGGACGAGCTGGGACGCCTGGTGTCCAACGTGTGCTCCGCTGCCCCGGGGGGCGTGGTCGTATTCCTGCCTTCTTTTTCCTACGCTGACCAAGTTTTTGCGCGATGGGGCAGTACTGGCATGCTGAGCACGCTAGGATCCAAAAAAAAAGTATATCGGGAACCTCGGGCTGCGGGCGACGTGGAATCTACCCTGGAGGAGTACGCAGAGAGCATTGCGAGCAGCCACGGTGCCCTGCTGCTGTGCGTAGTCGGTGGGAAGCTGGCTGAGGGTATCAACTTTGGGGATGCGCTGGGGAGGTGCGTCATTATGGTGGGGCTGCCCTACCCCAACCCCTCCGACCCAGAGCTGCAGGAACGCCTGAAATTCATCGACAGAGCCAGCGGCAGTGCCGGTGGAAGCTCTGCGTCTCGGGAACATTACTCCAATCTGTGCATGAAGGCGGTGAACCAGTGCGTGGGGCGAGCCATCCGGCATCGCCAAGACTACGCTGCGGTGGTGCTGGTGGATGTGCGGTACGCTGCTGGCGCGAGCGGCAGTATTACAAATGGAGGAGGTAAGCAGCAACAGCTCACGGGGCCGATGGCCAAGCTGCCGGGGTGGATCCAGCAGTGTGTGGTGGCGTGTCCCAAGTTTGGGGAGGCCTACTCGAAGCTGGTGAGGTTTTACAAAGCCATGGCAGCAGCAAGCGTGCTAGGAGAGGAGCAAAGTGAAACGAACAAATGAAGCTACCAAGTACAAGTAATATGCGTTATTGAAAAAATATGCATAATGTTCGTGGTAATCTAGTAATGATTTTATGGAAGGCTTGGAATAATCAAATATATAATTTTAGAGAGAACGAAAATACACTGCATGTGGCTCCATGAAGCCAAAAACCACTGTTTAACATATTATATATGTATATGTATAAATTATCATCAACAATTCATTTCTTTATTAAGCTATCCCGTATCTTTCTATTTACCTTCCGCTGGACCCTCAGACGCTGAGCTCTTGCCCCGAACGTGGCCCACCACTGGGCGGAAGCGAGACCGCCTGCTGCCCCCCCGCACCACCTCCGTTTCCGCCTCCAGGAACGCCACCACTGCCTTGGCGCCCACCCGCCTGGCCTCATCCACAGCAGTAGACCCCCAGCGATCCCGCTTCTGCATGTCAGCACCGCCCTCCACCAGCAGCTCCACCGCTGCAACGTTGCTTTCACTCGCAGCAATGTGCAGGGCCGTGCGTCCGTCGTAATCATCTGCGTTGGGGTCAGCAGCAGCGCGCAGCAGGCGTCGCAGCAGGTCCAGGTTGCCCGCAAACACCGCAGAGCACAGCAGCTCCGCCTGCTTCATGGGGTCCATCCCCAGCTTGCCCCCCGCGTCCACCAGCGCGTCAATACAGTCATCATGTCCATGCTTGCACGCTTCGAAGAGCGCTGTGCCCCCAAATGTGTCGGTGGCGTTGGGGTTGGCATTGGCAGCGATCAGGACGTCGACGACTTCGCGGAAACCGCGGGAGGCAGCCAGCATCAGCGCTGTGCGGGAGTCGTAGTCGGTGGTGTCAGGGTTGAAGCCGTGCGACAGCATCTCTCTCAATTTACCGGTATCGTCGCGTGAAGCTGCGTACAGCCACACAGTGGTGCGGTCAGCGTCGTGCTTCGCCACAGTGCGGCCAACCAGCCCCTTGATCTCCATCAGCGTCCCCACCACCGCCTCCTGCTGCTCACTCAGCCGCAGCGCGGCCGCACGCCCAGGTGCCAGCCGCCAGGTAGGGTCTCCGCCAGTGTCCGCTGCCAGATCGCCACGAGCTGCCTCCGCTGCCGCTGATTTTATATCTGCGTTCATCGCTCTTTCAAACAGCTCCATTCCGTTGGCGCCAGGGAAGATTTCCAGGGCAATGTCCTCGCCGTGGCGCTCCAGCGTCTTCAGCACCGCCCTCTGGCTGGAGGGGAACTTTTCTGCCACCTGCTCGTAGGTGGCTCGCCCGATGGCCAGCACACGCACCGTGGTGAGGGTGGTGGCGGTCTGTTTATTTCGCGAAGAAAGAAGGATCGGCAGTTTTTAGCAACGACAAATGAACAGCAACTCATTACTACATGGCAAAATGTGCTTACGTCGGTTTGCGCCGTCGAGGTAAAGAATGCGACTTCTCCGAAGACGTCGCTCTCCGAGAGCACCTTTGACACCAGGCCCTGCATGCCAGACCTCACGCTGACGTCGGCAGCCTCCAATCCCTCGCCCCCCGCGGTGTCGATGCCCCTGCACAGCACTTTGCCCGCTACGATGACGAACAGCTCGTTCACGTAGTCTCCCTGCGACAAAATGTCCACCTGAGGAAGGTACAGCTCGACGCGGGCCACCGCAAGCAGGGCGTCCAAAAAGCGAGGCTTGGTGCCGGCGAAAAGGTAAGTTGAACTCAGGGTCGGCTGGTAGAGCTCCCGCAGCACTCTGCGGCGAATTGAGGAGGGGTAGGCCTTCAGCACGTGCTCGTCCGCTGCGTCTGCGTTGTAAAAGTGCAGTTTCAGGTGCCGCTGCATCGACTCTTGCAGCTCTGCGGGCAGCCCGTGCTGTTGCGCAAAGTGCGTTAGCGATCGCATTTGGTCGCGGTAGCTACCCAGCCTCTCGTCGCCCTTGACCAGCAGCAAAGTGATGGAACCGATGATGTCTGCGGTGTGACGATGCATGAAAACACGGCGGTAGTTGCTGTAATAGTGTTCAGCGATGACGAAAAGGGCGGTGCAAGGTCCTCAAGCAAAACAATAAACGAATGGCGAAAAACGGCGACAACTCACATGCGGTGAAGAAGAAGAGGAAGAGCGTGTAGATGGTCATCATTCCAGCTTCCACGACGTTGTACGCGTGAATATCGCCGTAGCCAGTAGTGGAAAGCGTAACAAATGACCAATACAGCGAGTATATGTACATGTCTGACGTGGAAGCGCCCTCAAACCACTCCGCATTCGCACCCACCCACGTGTTGGGAGCGAAGTTTGCCTGCAGCGCTTGGTAGTACAGCGCACACGCGGCAAAATTGGCGATGAAAAATGTGAGGAAGAGGTTGCGCAGGAGGGTGGTGAGCAGCAGCGGCGCCGCGAGGTTGTACGTGAGGTAGCTGAAGAACCACGACAGCCGGTAGGTTCGCAACTGCGGCAAGTATCACAATGGACTCGGAAAATTGAAGAAGAAAATCTAGCAAGGCGTTTCTTTCTTAATTCTTACCATGCGTACAAGCTTCAGCAGACTGAGATACTGCGCCTTCACAGGATCATTGGCAGAGGCAGGTCCGTTAAGGCCAGCAATGGTCAGTGCAATCTCGTCAAAAGGGATGATGGAAATCAAATCCACCCAAAATATGAGCTTGGCGTAGTTGCGCGCAAGCTGGCGGCGGTTCGTCACCAGTTCCCCGTTCACGTAGCGCGCTACGTTGAACGAAATGAGGATGTCAATGGCGATGAGCCCAATGCAAAGAAATTCGACGACAGAGGTGCCGCTGTTGTACGGATAGAGCCCTGGGGGCGTGAACGCAATGACGTAGGGCTCAAGGATGGCGGTGATGGCTGCGATGACCACCGTGAGCTGCCACCACGCGCGATACCAAGGGGACAGCGGGTGTATGATGAAGGGAGGCAGGTTGGCTTCATCCTGGTGACGCCCACCAGCAGTGGCAGCAGTTCCCAGGAACTGAGAATAAAGCATTTCCCACCAGAACGTATTAATCCTTCAATTCTGTCTTAATTTGAGTTTACTGTGCCCAAAACAAGTTATTTCATGCATTATACCGTTTCTTTCCCTGTGCCAGACTCTTCTCACCTTGTCCGCAGTGGAGGTCTGCAGCACTGCCGTCGGCTGGCTCGTCAGTCGGACGCTGCGGCGAGGGATATTGTCGGTGCGCTGGGCGTGCTTTGTGGAGGCAGATGGGCGTGAGAGGGAGGGGACAGCGCTCTCAGCGGAAACCCTCTGCAGGCGCGGCTTGCTCCGACTGACGCCAATCTCTTGGTCCAAATCATCGCCTGCCTGAAGATTGGAGTCTTCGCTCAAGCCAGCCCACCATTTTCTGCGCAGATAAAGGGAGGTTAGGACGTTTGACAAGGGTTTGATTTTCCATATAGAGCGTTGCGCGAAATGGGAGGGCCGAACCTCAAGCTCTTCAATGACGTGTAATCTTTCCGCTCTGTGATAGTGGGCAGGTCGGAGGGATTCATAAATGATAAAAAACAGTTAAATTGAAATCCAAATATAAGTATGATACTTCCCGATCTATGCTCAATTGGCCAGTGTGGCGTGCATTTTTATTTAACTTTAGTTATTCAAAAATCAATATAAGTTATCGCTCGCGGATACCGAAAGGGAAAAAGTACTTACAAATGTTCTCACCCCTGTTGCCAACGGTTTGAAGGCCCTTTTTTACACGTCTCAGGATTTTTTTAATTAATACCAAGTGGGTTTCATTTCACGGGGTGGTTATATATTCGAAACTTATTTTATTTTAGCTGGGAAGTTCTCAACAAATACGCACGCACGTGATGCTAATAAGACACACAGTTCAAAAAGAAAAATCTAATGGTTGTCATTCATCATGGTTTTTAAAGCATCACCGCCAAGGAGGCCCCCAGAAGAGCTGTAGCGATAGCTCCAATCCGCACTCCGCCAGAGCTTGGACAGGCTGGCTTTGTGACATTAAATGCACTGACCGCCATGACGACGTCGGTAAGCTGGTCATTGACGGGCACGCCGTTGGCCAACATGACATTTTCCTCGAGGGCGAGAATTTCGCTGTTTTCGCCTTGGCTCATCATTCCAATAGTTGCGAGGGTCAGCGCGCCCTTCAACGCCGTGTTTCCCTTCTTCACAATGATTCCGTATGGAGAGGGATTGAGGGGAGGGAGGCCAACCGCTACAATTGGGTAGCCGTATTTTTCGGCAAAAGTGGAGTCGTCCATAATGCCGATGCACCGGCCAGAGTCCACGCTCTCTATGAAATCGGCTGAAGATGCGTTTGCGGGGAGGACAATCGGGACAAGGCTTTCTTTCTCAGCCTCGCCAATTGCGACGTTGCCGTCTGCAATGCACACAGGCTGCAGCGCAAGACCTCCCCAATTAGAAGATTTAATTGAGTCCTTGGGCGCAAACATCGCAGAGCCGGCGGAGTAGTAATACGGTTTGACGAAGTCGACCACAGTTTTTCGTTCCTCGGTGACGGTGATGTAAGCCACTGCAAAGTCTGCTTTGCCGCTCTCGACGATTGTGAGGCGGTCAGGGAGGCTGGTAACGGGCACCAGGGTGCAGGTGGAATTCATCCGCTTGCAGAGGGCATTGATAACGTCGACCTCGAACCCTGCGCAAGGAGAGAGAATGTTTTCAAATTAGCGTCCGTTGGAGCCCAAACAAATTCCGGGCCGTTATTCTCCCCATCTTATAGGATCTATTCTTCCCGCCCTAGAGGATCCTACGACTAAGCTAGGGTGGAATTTAGTAGGAAGAATTGGTAAAGAGGAGCTGCATAGGCTTGCTTAATAAACAGTTAGAGCTGGATCTGCTTGCCCCACCTTCTGGTTTGCCATCGGTGAGCCTTGCCAGCGGCCAGTTAGCTGCATCTGGGAAGTAAGCAACTTTATATGCCGTTTGTGCTCTAGCCTGCAAAGCAAGGATGGGTAACAAAACAAAACAAAACAACCCCAGCGGGGTGTCTATAGAAACTGCGCCCAAAGCGCGCGCACTTGGTGGGATAAACCAAATCGAGAGAACGCGAAGAAGAGAGAACGCACGAATTCGAAGATAGCGAGCAGCAGTATGGCCGCGACAGCTTTGAGAGCCATCGTGGATGGTTCTGAATTTGATTAAAGCTCGTTTTATTTGTTTTTTTTTTGCAAACTTAGATGATCGTAGATGAAACGCGCAAATAGCTGCAGAAACACCATTTCAGAAGAATTAGTGTATTTTTGGGGGCACCTGGCCAGGAAGCACGCATAGCAGGCTCCGGTACTGAGGTAATAAATTTAACTATTCCCAATTAAATAGGGTGGCAGAAAGCATGGATGCGAGCTTGCGCTTCATATGGGGGTCTATGCTGCCGATTAACGCGCTCCTTTTTCACCGTCAGGGAAATTCCGACAGAAGTACAGAAAAGAAGAATAGCTAAATTGTTAAATAGCTAAAAAGAAGAGCGAACGTGTGCCACTTATGCTAGGCACTTGAGCTAGCCAAACACTGCGGCGCATGCTGATTGAATTTTAAACCCGTGGCCTTCGAGCAAATTGCCCATTTTGGGCAGCGTAGCGTATTTCCCCCTCAGTCTGAACCAACTGTTTCGGGGCGATTGTTATTTCGAAGAAGCAGCCTTGAATATATGTGAAATGACCAACGTCGTTGAAGCGCACACACTCAATATAGCAGCAATAAATAAATATCGCCTCCAATATTCACAGCTCAGCAGCTGCTTGCGGGCACCGGCAGAATGCGCATGCAGGGCGGTTAGCTCTCATGGCTACCTGTCGATGCTGCATTCCAGCTTCTGGCCTCCCCTCTTCAGCGAGCTCTCCTCGTCATGCTGGCTTAATAAACACGTATTCGCAGAGTGGCTGCATGCAAACACTGCTGTTTTGTGGAACATCGAAAACAGCATTAATAATTCCAAGCCTTCGGCGATTTTTTTTTTCCATTCGCCAAAATAATAAAAATCGGTAATAAGCTAACGACAGCAGGGACCTTCAACAACGCTCGTTCACCAGCAGACAGGCTCTCTTTCATACAATTTTTTGTTTGTGTGATCATTTTTGTTGACTGAGGTCTTGCAGCGATGACTGACAACGAGGTCGCCCAACAAGGAGAACAGAACAAGCGCAAGAGAGAAGACGAGGGTACCGAGCCGAAGGACGAGGAGGAGCTTGCACCCAAAAGACATCAAGCACTCCCTGCCAAGGAGTCGCAAGCGGGTGAGCTGCTGACAACGTTGTGCTGCTTGAGATGATCATATCAATGAAAAATGCGATGATGCCCTTTGACTTTTCCCACTCTCTCTCGTTTGCCTCGTTTCTGATCGATCCGTCCGCTTCGTTTTTTTCAAATGCAGGGCACGGCGTCAATGTGCAGCTCCCTGTGGCCGACGCCATCCCCGCCCTGGACGAGGGCATCGGCCTGATCAACCCTGAGCCCTGCGCTGAGGCGCTGCCCGTTGCTGCGCCTGCCGATGCTGTCGTTGCTGGCGGGCTCGCTCCTGAGGTTCTGCTCTCCCAGGACCCAGGTGCCGCAGGGGCGGAGACCGTCGTGCAGCCCATAGGTGACGCAGTTGCGGCTGCAGCAGCGGCTGCTGACGATGCCACAACGCTGGCCAATGCCGCTGCAGCCGCTGTCGCAGCTGCAGCGCCGCCTGCGGCAGCTGCCACGGCGGAAACTGTACCTGCACCCGCACTGGCCCCTCCCGATTCTCCGCCGCCGCCCTGCAAGCAGTACAATGACGCCAAAAAGTCGCTGCAAGCTCGCATGGAAGCGGTTGCCCCGCTGCCAGCCGCCACTACCCCTGCAGCGTCCACGTCCACATCCGCATCCACCGACTGGCATGGCTTCACAGACTACCTGGGGGAGGGCGCGCGTTCCCGGCTGACCGCTGTTGCCGCCCTGCACCTCACCGAAGCAGGCGTGGCACGGTGCCCGGAGGCGCTGCGCAAACTACCAGCCAACTGCAACCGCGTGCTGCTGGGGGCGGCGCCTAACTGCGAGCTCTACCAAGAGCGCGTCATCAGGGCGCTGGCAGCTCAGGCGGGCGCTCGGCTGCTTGTGGCGGATGCTGAGGCGCTGCTGCTGGACGACCTGCCTTCTTCTGGTGCCAGCGCCAGCGGCGCGGGTGCAGAAGGAGCTGGGGAGGACGCCGGCATGGGCGGCATGTTGGGGGATCTGGGAGACGCTGGACTGTTGGGCGGCAGTGGGTACAACTCCACCGATGAAGGCGACGATCTTGACGACATGGACCTGGGGATGGGCAATGCGGGGAGGGGGGCGTTCACGGTGCGCCGTGGCGTGCCGCCCAGGCGCGGGGCTGGCGGTCGCCCGGCTCCAGTTTCGTTCACGGCTGCGTTGAATGACGCTGAAGAGATGAATCAGCGGCTGTGCAGGGAGGCGTTGAAGCTGCTGAAGGAATCGGAGGAGGGCGGCAAGGAGAAGGAGAAGGAGGACGCTGCTGCTGCAGCGGCGGCAGCAGTGAAGGAGGAAGGGGCAGAAAAAGGAGTGGAGGCAAAGCCGGCAGCGCCTAAGACGGGTGATGATGTGGCGCAGCCCATGGAGGCCAGCCCAGCCAAAGCGCCAGAAGGCGGGGTAGAAGCCATTCCCGACGGCGGAGGTGCACCAGGCACGGCTGCTTCCGCCATAGTGCAGCAACCTGCCGGGTCTGCTGCGCCTGCACAAAACGGCGAGAAGGAAAAGGCGGCGGAGGGAGAGACCGCCCCTGCCGCGGCTGCAGCGGAAAAGCCAGAAACCGCTGCCGCTGCTGCGCCGGCGCAGGCCCCAGCCAACGAGGAGGCGCTGAGCAAGCGGGTGAGCCACGGCCGCGAGCGCGTCATGTCGCTGATTCGCTCCATCCAGCGCTCCCGCGCGGTGCTGCACAAAGTGGAGGGGCGGCTGGGTGTGGGAGACGCAGCAGACGGGGCGAAGCAGCCAGCAACTTTCAAGCCTGGGGACAGGGTGGTGTACCAGGGCCCCAACGGCGGTGGTCCCGGCGCTGGCGGCGTTCCTTCGTTGTTGGACCTTGACCGCCTCCCCTTGCTGTCCTCATTTATGACGCCCGATGAGCTGCGCGGGAAGCGCGGCGGCGGCGCCAGCGCCAGCGCGCGCATGAACGCGGCGCTGAAAGAGATGGCCAGGGCGCGGCGGGGTGCGGCCACGGCAGGCGAAGTGCACTGGACCTCCGCTGCCGCCGGCGCTGCTGCTGCTGTGAATGCGGATACCCCTGTCCCTGGGTCCCGCGGACGCGTGGTGAGCGTGTCAGCGGGCGGCGACCGTGTGGAGGTGGCTATGGACGACCCGTTCACAGGAGGAAAGACTTTGACCGGACAGCGCGCCGGGTGCGGTTTGTCGTGCTCGGCAGCGGAGATCTCACCGCTGGACGATCGCGCAGACGCCTGGTCCAGCTCTTTTTCCGCGCTGTTTGACCTCATTGCGGAAGAAGCGCCCAAGGGCCCGCTGGTGGTGTTTTTGCCTGGCGTGGACAAGCTTGTTCGCACCAACGCTCGCGACCAGTTCAACCGCCTGCGCACCCTGCTGCAGGCCCTGCCGCAGCGCTGCCTGCTCGTGGCGGCGTACTGCTCCCGCGCGCTGTCTAAGGAGCGCGCTTCTTCTGGCCCCTCGGGACTGAGCATGCTGTTTGGCGGCGGTCGCGGTGCTGGCGAGTCGTTAGGCATCGGTGGGGCTGAAGACTTCCCCTCTTCGTGGTATGAGCGGCTGGGGGGAGGCGGGCGGTCTTCGTCGCGCTCTCGCGCCACCAACAAGGGCCGCGTGCTGGCCTCCATGCTGCCTAACACCGTGGAGCTGCACCCTCCTCATTGCGACTCCGCTGCCAAGGCCTGGAAGAGGATGCTGGACGCTGACGTGGCTGCCATGCGAGAGCGCGCCAACCGCACCGCGCTGGGGCGGGCGATGGCCAAGTGCGACGTTGAGTGCGCCGACCTCGAGGCGATGAAAGTTTCTGAGCTGGCTCTGTCGAGGAAAGACGTGCAGGTGGTGGTGGGGGCGGCAGCAGCGGCTGCGCTGCAAGCGGAGGTGCCCGCGGCCGCTGCCATGGAGGCTTCCCCCGCGGCAGCGGTGGCGGGCTGCAAGCTGCAGGTGACGGCGGAGCAGCTGGTGGCAGCGGCCGCTTCGGTGAAGCTCATGCGCTCAGAGGCGGTGCCAGTGCCTGAGCGCTCCGCGCTGAAGGACCTGCAGACCGACCAGTACGAGAAGCAGCTGCTGAACGAGGTCATCCCGCCCGAGGAGATCAGCGTTGGGTTCGACGACATCGGCGCGCTGGAGAGCGTGAAGGAGACGCTGCAAGAAGTGGTCATCCTGCCGCTGCAACGCCCCGAGCTGTTTGCGCGCGGCGCGCTCACCCGTCCCACCAAGGGCCTCCTGGTGAGAAGAAAATGATTCTTTTTTATTTTAATTTTTCTTCAATTTTTCATTTTTGAGTCAGTCGCCTTGCAATTGACCAGTTTTTCATTTTGTTTACTTGCACGTGCAGCTGTTTGGTCCCCCTGGCACCGGTAAGACCATGCTGGCCAAGGCCGTTGCCTCTGAGTCTGGCGCCCACTTCATCAATGTCAACATGTCGGCAATCTCGTCAAAGTGGCTGGGGGAGGGGGAGAAGCTGGTGCGGGCACTGTTCTCGCTGGCGCACAAGCTGGCGCCCTCTGTCATCTTTGTGGACGAGATCGACGCGTGAGTCTTCTTCATAAACATTATATTACTGTAGCAACTGAGAGTGCCGAGCGCTCGACAGCATGGAGCCGATAATTTTATCCTACGTCACATAATTTAATTTCCTGCCCCATTATTTTTCTCTCACAGGTTCCTGTCGCGCCGCGGCGGCACCAGCCACGAGCACGAGGCCATTCGCAAGCTCAAGACCGAGTGGTTTCAGCACTGGGACGGCCTGCGCACAAAGGCCACCGACAGGGTGCTAGTGCTGGCAGCAACCAACCGACCCATGGATCTTGACGACGCAGCGGTGCGCCGCATGCCGCGCCGCCTGCTAGTGCCCCTGCCTGACGCCGCCCAGCGCGAGAAGATCCTTCAGGTCATTCTGAAAGATGAATCCGTTGACCCAAAACTGGACGTGGCTGAGCTGGCGAGAATGACCGACGGCTACTCGGGCTCCGACATCAAGAACCTCTGCATCGCGGCGGCGTACTGCCCGCTGCGGGAGATGCTGCAGGCGGAGCGGGCAGCCAAGGCGGCGGCAGCCGGGAATGAGGCAGATGCTGCAGCGGCGGCGGTGGCTGAGTACGCGATTCGGGCCATGTCTCTCAAGGACTTTGCGGCTGCAATGAAGCAGGTCACGCCCAGCACGCACCCGGACAGCGCATCGTCGTCGGAGCTGCAGCGCTGGAACGATCAGTTTGGAGAGGGAGGGTCGCGCAAGGCAGAGCAGCTCGTGTACTTCACATAGTAGTAGTTGATCAACCAACAATGATAACTGTAGCCTCGCTCTACCCATCAGCCAGCAGTCTGGCGGTGGGTCCCCCCCCCCCAAAAAAATACGCGTTTGTTTTTTTCCTATTTGCTTTTAGATAGAGTACCGTTTTGCATGGAACCCACATGAAGAAATAAATACCAAATGTATGACCTGTATACGCACATTTTCCCCCCCTCCCCAATTTTTTTTGCACATGCATCCCCAAATATCAAATAACTATAAAAAAAAACCATACATACATTACATTACCTACTATAGGGCGTCCTCCCCCTGGGGTCTCTTTAAATCTTATTTTTGTTGAGAAATAAGACTGAGCTTAATTATCCTCGGTGCTAATTGGGCATATGAATTACATTAATACTACTAATCTTTTCTCTCTCTCCTTCCCCGATTAAGACATTTCGTTCTCTTGTAAATTGCCTTCCTTCCATGGAGGCTCCAACTACATTGATTTGCATTGTGCATGGCCTAAAAATGCAGCATGTTTTTTTAACGCAACTGCCAATAGGAGCGGCGGGGGCCATAGATAAATTCCAAAAGGCTCCCAGCTTCGTACACGATGGAAATCCCTGCCCAGTGAGCACCCAAGCTGTAGTCAAATATCTATTTTTGCTCCCCTCTTCGCGCTGCTTTGAGAGCAAAATTCTCCAGTCGAAAACAAATCTTTCCTTTTGCAGCGGCGGGTGCTCATTGACGACTTGTGAAGGCGGCCCAGTTTGATTTTAAATTGTAGTTGCTGAGGCTTGCAGTCCGCCTTCGTGCGAGGGCAGAAAAACTCACGATGGCGGCTGAAAATGAATCTACATTTGTGCTGCCGGAGAAGTGGAGCGAAGAGCTTGTGGATGAGAAGGGCGAGAAGATGAGCAAGAGGTGAGTAGGCTTAAATGGAATCGGCTACTGTTTGTGACCTCCGCATTTATTTGAACAGCTTTTGAATGAAATTTGATCACTCGTGCAGCGAGTTCAAGCGCCGGCAGAAGATGGCGCAGAAGGAGAAGGAGCAGGCAGAAAAGAAGGTAGACAGAATTTTCCGATGCTTAAACCTCGGATCCCTATGTCCCACAAACAAACCACACCAATAATTATAATTCACCGCCACCGTGCTCTATTCTCTCACAGGCCAAGCAGGCAGTGCAGGCCGCCGAGCGCGCGGTAGCCAAGGCCGCCAAGGGCGATGCCGTTGCTCTGGAGGATGACGCCTCCGAGGAGACCGACCCCACCAAATATTTTGACAATAGGGTGCGCTCCATCGTGGCAGCAAAGGCCCGCGGAGAAAACCCCTACCCCCACAAGTTCAGCGTCACCATGCAGCTGCCCGCCTACGTCGCAAAGTACGCCGGCATTGAGCCGGGAAGCCAATTGCCCGAGGAGACGGTGCGCATCGCAGGCCGCGTCGTCCGCAAGGCTGCCTCTGGCCCCAAGCTCATCTTCCTGGACCTGCGCTCCGAGGGCGCCAAGGTGCAGGTCATGTGCGACGCGCGGCACTTCGAGGCGGGCGGCCTGGACCTGCCCTCCTTCCAGCGCCTCATGAACTCGGTGAAGCGGGGAGATATCGTAGGTCTGGTCGGCGTTCCGGGCAAATCCAAGCGCGGGGAGCTGTCGGTGTTCCCCTCCTCCCTCACCGTGCTCGCACCCTGCCTGCACATGCCCCCTGGCGGCCACTTCGGTCTGAAAGACCAGGAGACTCGTTACCGCCAGCGCTACCTAGACCTCATCGTGAACCCCTCCATCGGGGACATTTTCCGCACCCGCGCAGCCGTTATTTCGGGCGTGCGGTCCTACCTGGACACCCGCGGCTTCCTGGAGGTGGAAACCCCCATGATGAACATGATCCCAGGGGGCGCCACCGCCCGCCCATTCATCACCTACCACAACGACCTGGACATGCAGCTCTACATGCGGGTGGCCCCCGAGCTGTACCTGAAGATGCTGGTGGTGGGCGGGCTGGACCGGGTGTACGAGATCGGCAAGCAGTTCCGCAACGAGGGCATTGACCTGACGCACAACCCCGAGTTCACCACCTGCGAGTTCTACCAGGCCTACGCGGACTACAACGACCTCATGGCGATGACGGAGGAGCTGGTGTCGGGGCTCGTGAAGTCTATTACCGGGGGGTACCAGCTGACGTACCATCCAGATGGGCCGGAGGGGCGGTCGGTGGAGATCGACTTCACGCCGCCCTTCCGCCGCATCCCCATGGTGGCGGGGCTGGAGGAGGCGCTGGGGGTGAAGCTGCCCAAGGACCTGGACAGCGAGGAGGCGCGGGTGTTCCTGGTGGAGCTGTGCAAGCGGCAGGGCGTGGACTGCTCCCCCCCGCAGACCACCGCCCGCCTGCTGGACAAGTTGGTAGGGGAGTACGTGGAGGTGCAGTGCGTGAACCCCACATTCATCTGCGACCACCCGCAGATCATGAGCCCGCTGGCCAAGTGGCACCGCGACGCCCCTGGGCTCACCGAGCGCTTTGAGCTGTTTGTCAACTGCAAGGAGGTGGCCAACGCCTACACCGAGCTGAACGACCCGCTGCGCCAGCGGGAGCTGTTCACGCAGCAGGCGGCGGCCAAGGCGGAGGGCGACGTGGAGGCGATGTTCGTGGACGAGAACTTTTGCACAGCGCTGGAGTACGGCCTGCCGCCCACTGGGGGTTGGGGCTTCGGCATCGACCGCTTCACCATGATGCTCACAGACAAGAACAACATCAAGGAGGTCAGTTATGTCAAGGAGGGAAAGGAGGAAGAAAGTCTTTTTTTCGGTTGTGGGATTTTCAAGGGCGGGCGGGTGCTGTGTTTGCCTCGAGAAGGTTTGCTCACGTTTCGTTGTTTTGTTGTGTTCTCTAGGTGCTCTTGTTCCCTGCGATGAAGCCGGAGCTGAACCAGAGGGAGAACGGCAGCGTGTCGATGTCGGTGTCGCAGGTGAGAACGAATTTTCCGATGGAAGCTGGTTGAGATAATGTACCGCCGCCTAGTTAATCGCATTGATCAGAACAGCTCCACCCCTTGCGCGTTGCTTCAACCACATAGAGTACACTGTTTTGAGTTGATAAATGAACGGTTTCTATGTTTATTAGCTCACTAAATGATTAAACTTGCCATTTTTTTCCTCGCAGTCTGCCGACGATATTTCAACTGCCTGACCGCGCCCTATTTACTGAAAGAGAGAGAGACGCACACACACCGCGTATTTTTTTGTCCCAGTCATGGGCATTCCATTTCCACCCCCTGGCGCCGAGCCCTTCCCCCCTCCCTCAACTAACAACGACCGATTAGCCGCTGCCGCAAGAACCCGACAATTGATGGAGAAATTCAAACAGAGGGCGTCAGGGGCATCTCTCCCTACCCCCTACCCTGACCCGTCGCCCTCTTCCCAGCCTAGGCGCTCTCCCAGGAGCAGCAATGCTGGGGTCTCTGCTGCCGCTGTTTCGATTGGTGCTGACTCAGATGCCGCCTTTGCGAGGTGGTTGGAGGTCAGCGCGCAGCAAGATGAGGCATCGGAAGGCAGTGGTGAGCGGCATGGCGCTTGATGGGGCTGTATTGCTGCTCGGAGATTTTCTTTACTTGTTTGGGGGGGTCACGGTAGCGAGCTTGAGAAATGGCATGCACTTGGTAGGGCTGGAAAGTCGCTCTGGTTTCTTTCTTTTATACTATCAATTTTTTTAAAGAACATTATCGATTTTTTTTTGCACGTTTCCAAAGTTTTAAGGCTGGATAAACGATAAACAAAGACAAAAGATGAAAACAATGGTCGCTGTTGGGCAAGCTGTATGGAACCTCATTACTGGTCTTACCTCGCGTTATTTTCAGGGGAATCTCAATCGCCATAGAGGATGCCTGGCTCATTGGGGCATTTCATAAACCGAGCCTTTCCATCTCCCAACGCCAAAGCAACCTTCCAGTGCCACACACTCCAATTGCGGTTTGACTCGGTATCTCTGCCCCAGATAATTTGAATTGCATTTTAAAAAGATAACCAACACCAAAACGTGAACAGCATTCAAAAAGGAGAAGTAAACCACCATCATTTTTCAAATATTCTTTCTCCGCTAAAAAATTAAATTTCACTCTCGCCAAAGCTACTCTTAGTCATCGAACTAGCATTGTTCTCCCCTAGCCCTTCACGTCCACCAGCTCCAGGTCAAAGACGAGGGTGGAGTTGGGGGGAATGGGGCCGGTCTTGGCGCTGCCGTAGCCCATCTGCGGAGGGATGGTCACGCGGCGCTTGTCTCCCACCCGCATGCCCTCCACGCCGCGGTCAAAGCCCTTGACCACCTCGCCGACGCCCAGGCGGAAGGAGAAAGTGGCGCTGCCCTTGGTCTGGTCAAACACCTTGCCGCTCTTCAGCTTGCCCACGTACCGTACAGATACCTTCTTGCCAGGCTTTGCCAGCTTGCCGCTGGCGGAGCCCATCGCCAGGTCCTCGACCTCAAAGCCGTTGGCAAAGCGGCGGACGCGCTCCTTGGCGCCCGCAGGAGACTTGCCGCCGTCTGCAGGGGCCGCCGCCTCCTTGTCCTTCTTCTCCTTCTTCTGCTTGGGCGCAGCGGCAGCGGCAGGCTCCTCCGCCTTGCGCTTCTTCTCCGCCTTGGCAGCCGCCGCCTTCTCCGCTTTGACCTTCTGGGCCTCTGCTGCCTTGGCCTTCTTGGCGTCCGCTGCGGCAGCCTTTGCTACCGCTGCAGCAGCCACCTTCAGCGCAGCTTCGTCCTCCTCCTCTTCGCTCTCGCTGTCCTCTTCTTCGTCGCTGCCGCTCACGTCATCATCCGCAAACTCGGCAGCCTTCTTGCCCTTGGCGTGCCCATTCGCGGCAACGGGCTCCGGCGGCGCCAGCACTGCCTTCTTCTTGCCCTTTTGCTGCTGCTCCAACAGCTCAGTGATGTCCTCGATGGTGACATCGCTGCGACGCCGCCGCGCGCCCTCCTCTGCCTCAAACAGCTCCTCCTCAGCGGAATCGAACTCGTCGTCGTCCTCGCTGCCCCCCTCCCCGCTGCTGTAGTCGCTGTCCATCTCGCTGTCGTACTCATCAGCGAAAACAGGCTGCCCGAACTCATCGATGCCCAAAACCTCACGGCCGCCCCACTCCTCCAGCTCCAGGTCGCCGTCCTCCTCCTCGTGGTCGTGCTCCTCGTCGTCTCCGCCCTCCCCGATTTCGTACTCGGGCATGAAGTAGCCAGTGAGGTGGATGGCAGCAGAGCCCACCACAGTGAACTCGGTGTAGCAGTCCAGAACAAGGTCCAGGGATGCGCTCTCGGAGGCGCCCTCGCGCAGGGCGGCCACCGCCAGCGGCTCGCCGTCGCTAACGCGCAGCATGAGGGTGGCGCGAGCGCCGGGGGAGGCGCCGGGCGCCAGGCACGCCTGGGAGACGTGCAGCTTCTCATCGGCCTCAGGGGGAGGCACGAAGGCAGTCTCCTTGCCGGGCTTGACTGCACAACCCCAGAAGGCCATCGTGCTGGGTTTGGGTTGCTTCTGGATGTTTGTGATTAGATTTGGTGGGCGACCAGCTGCAGAGGACAATGGAGAGGCGGCGGCGGTAAATTTATATGTGAATTTCGCTCAAGAATGTGATCATTGCATTGCACATGTAAGCGGGTTGCAAAACCATAGCAAACCAAGATGAGATTTGATGAGACAATATAAAGGTTTCACCAGCGAGCAAAGCACCGTTCTTACCTAGCGCGATTTAACCCTGATTGTAGTTTAAAAGATGGATGATGATGCACGACGATACTCTTCTTTCTGAAAAAGAAAAAACACAGAGTCTGGGGAAAAATTCAAACCGGTGGCGGGGCGCAAAGACTGCCACAGCTTCGATTATTTATGAACTGGAATCAGGACTATGCAGTGGCGATAATTGACGCGCATGCTCTGGGAGGGTTGCAGTTTGAAAGGTTGTCGAGAGAGCGCCAAGGCGGAGTTGCGGAGCGTCAAAATTTTCAGCTGAAGCGGGGTTGCTCCTCCAGGCAGTTTCCAGGGCTTCACGCCACGCATCGCGCGCTGTAAACCCTGTCCCCACCGTTGGTGCAATCGCAACGCATATTATCAGCTTTTACACAGGCCAGCAGTAGTTCAAAAAATTAAATTCATAAAGCACAATGTCTAGTACTTTCAAAACTAGGTTCTTTCAGCACACGCACACGCAACATAAAGGGCGGGGGTTCACCGTGTCAGCGCCTCGAGCACCGCCTCTCCCATGGCCTTGCACCCCACCTGCGTGCACCCCTCCTGCATGATGTCCCCAGTGCGGAACCCAGCGTCCAGGGTGGCCGTCACCGCCGCCTCGATGTCTTCAGCCAGCGTGGGCAGGTTGAGGCCGTACCGGCACATCATCGCCGCTGAAAGAATCATCGCCAGCGGGTTAGCGAGGTCCTGGCCCGCAATGTCGGGGGCAGAGCCGTGCACAGGCTCGTACACCCCCGGCATGCCAGAGTCAGAGATGGAGGCGGAGGGCAGCATGCCCAGGGACCCTGTCAGCATGGACGCTTCGTCCGACAGAATGTCGCCGAAGATGTTGCCGGTGACGATGGTGTCGAAGCTCCTGGGGTTGCGGATGAGCTGCATGGCGGCATTGTCGATGTACATGTGCGACAGCTCCACGTCTGGGTACTCTGCGGCGCCCAGCTTCGTTACGACGTCCTTCCACAGCTGCGACACTTCCAGCACGTTGGATTTCTCAACGGAGCACAGTCGGCCGGAGCGCTTGCGGGCGGCCTCGAACGCGACGCGCGCAATGCGCTCCACCTCGCTCTCTGAGTAGACGTCGGTGTTGAAACCCACGCGCTCGCCGTTGCGGACCTCAATGCCCTGAGAGAGGAGGGGGCGGGAGAGAATAGGTGGTAAGGTTTATGGCATTGGCAATGGAAAACTCGAAAAATAAATGAGAAAAAAACAGCGCCAAAGAAAGATTGAAAAATGTACCGCCTGGGAAACAACTCACCCTGGGCTCTCCAAAGTAGATGCCGCCCACCAGCTCACGCACGATGAGAATGTCCACCCCCTCGACCACCTCGCGCTTGAGGGTGGACGCGTCCGCCAGCTGCGGCAGCACCACCGCTGGGCGCAGATTGGCAAACGCGTTCAGACTGGCACGCAGGCGCAGCAGACCCTTCTCAGGGCGCTGGGCGTTGGGCAGCGAGTCCCACTTGTACCTGAAACGCGATGCAATGGTTCATAACAATCCAAATTTGCAGAAAGTACAGGAAAATGCATTGAAAAAAATATATATATATGTATATCCACACCCTCCGATGGCTGCCAACAGGACTGAGTCGCTGCTCTTGCAGGCTTGCAGGGTCTCCTCCGGGTAGGGGTCCCCAGTGGCGTCAATTGCGGCGCCTCCGATGAGCGCAGGGTTGAACACAAACTCCTCCCCGTGCTTATCGCCAGCGGCCTTCAGCACCTCCAGCGCCACCGACATGATCTCAGGGCCGATGCCGTCGCCAGACAGCACCGCGATGTTGTGGGATGCATTGCACACGGTAACAGCCCTCCGAGC
The DNA here is from genome assembly GCA_963854735.1 of Marvania coccoides. Taxonomy (NCBI): domain Eukaryota; kingdom Viridiplantae; phylum Chlorophyta; class Trebouxiophyceae; order Chlorellales; family Chlorellaceae; genus Marvania; species Marvania coccoides. The sequence goes on along the minus strand of OY978105.1, from coordinate 1,211,139 downwards.
GGCAGCGCGGGCGCTAGGGCGACCCGCGACAGCGCCGCATCTGGGCTGGCAAAATGCGAACGATGTCTGCATAATGGCTCACGGCTGGCGGCCCAGAGGTCGAGGGCACTGAGATCGAGTTCGATGTTGGGTTGAATTAAAAAAAACGTTCAAATTGTGGGAGTAACTGCGGAAATCTCGATAAACTCGAGAGCCGTCTTTCTTTCAGAATGTTGACTCTCTGTGCAAGGCGTCTACATGCTGCCCGGCTGGATCTGAAGAGAGGTCCACGCGGATGCTCGCCGATGAGCGTGCACTCACTGCGCCTTGACGTTTTAATCGTTTTTAATTCACTTTCCGGTCGGTCGTAAGCGGTAGCGGTAGTGGGGGAAAGTGTTTTTTTACAAATGGCGGTCATTTGAATGCTGATGAAAGAGCAATGCATATTGGTGACAATGTAGAGATGTAGACCCATGCAGAGCGCATGCCGTTGGTGCGTCTGCTAATCTCACCGCCACCGTCGTTGCCAAGGAAGTTTGATCGACAGGAATCCCATCGAATATCTCGATGCGTCGACTGTGGTGTCCCAGCCATTAATGCGTAGAAAAACGCCGCTAGCGAGGCAATAATTTGTTTCATCTATTATTCAAATCTAAAAAATATATCGAGCTCCCCAGCTGCAGAAAAGCCGGCTCTAACGATTCTTTAACAGTTCAACATGCACAAATGATAAAACTAAACACAGTACCAAGCTCGCAATTGTAATGCATACCTCAAACTCTCCTGCTTCTTCGTCGTATTATTTTGCGTTTTAAAAACTGTCGAATTGCGATTGATTTTTTATTTATTGAAAAATAATCGCATATTTCTACTCTAGCGGCGAGATCGCGCCCTGATTGTGCCACCAACAAAAACAATGTTGCAAATCTAGTTCTCGCAAAGCTCGTGGCGGAGGGAAATTGCTACAGCCCGCCATGCGGATGGAGGGATTGATACTCGTGGTCCTCGCCTTCGCCGCGGCGGTGCCGCCTCCCGTCTCTGCTGCTCCTCGGTCCTCCCTGGCCGGTCGCCGCCCAGCGCGGTACGCTCTCATCATAGCAGCAGTAGGAGACAACAGCTTGCACGGCGACTGGTTCAGAGGCGCACGCTCGCAGAACCGGAATTGGGATCTAGTCGCACTGTACACCGGCAGCAATGAGAATTTTGTGTGCCGTGAGTGTCGGGCGGTGTGGAAAGGTTCAGGCTCAAAGTGGACCATGCTGCGCAGCTTCGTGACGGAGCAGCAGGGGTACAAGCGGTTTGCGCACCGGTATGCGGCGGTAATGGTTGCGGACGACGACCTGCGCATGTCTGGCAAGGACTTCAACAGATTCTTTGATATCTTCGTGGCGGCAAACCTCACCATCGCCCAGCCATCCCTGTGCCCGTAAGTTTTAGAGTTCTTGAGTTTGCACAGGATATCGTTTAGGTCATTACTTGTTCTACATGCAACCAGGTCTCCATTGGTATCTCGTGCAATTATTCAGTAGACGTGGTCTTCCTTTTTTTTTTTTTTTTGCCCTCGCGCTTGCATTTCAATGTTACTTTGCCACTGAATCGAGTTCTCATGCATCTTCCTTTCTACCTGCACTGCAGCAACTCGTTCTCCTACTGGTGGAACGTGGTGGGCCGCCGGGAAGACCGACTCCTGCACTTTACAAACTTCGTGGAGCTCATGGCGCCCACGTTCTCGGGCAAGTTCTTTGACAGAGTGGTGAGGGGCTCTCTGGAGAGGTCCCCTGGGGGGTGGGGCCTTGACTTTGTGTGGCCATGGCGAGCGGGGTGGCCTAAAGACGGCGTGGCGGTGGTCGACGCGGTGTGCATGGCGCACCAAGGGCGGGCTAAGGCGGATCTGACGCGCACGGGGCGAGAGAAGGACGTGAATGCGACGTTTGCGGCGTTTAACTTCACGCAAGCGGTGGTGGAGGCGGCAGGGATGGAGTGGAGGCTGCCGTTGGTGTTTAAAGAGCTTCCAGCCAACTACGTGAGTTGGAACGTGTACATTAATGGGGGGAGACAATCGACTGTTTCGTTTTACTTTATTTCATTTATATATTCTTGTATCTCGCCCTAATCCTTTCGTTTCTACTCCAATTTGACAGACGCTGCCCAAGGTGAGCTGGAGGAAGCGGCTGGAGAAGAGCAGCTCGGAGAGCAGCGCGTGGGACGGCGAGTCTCACTCAGGGCTGGCGGTGTTCATTGTGATGCTGGCGGCAGCTGGGGTGCTGCTGCTGCAGGGCAACCACACACGAAGGGTGCGGCCAGGCATGCGGTTGCGCCGGCCATCCAGCAGGACAAGGTATTGTTGAGAGGATTGTGAACAGAATTTCTCAAACCAACCGCGAAAAAAAAAAAAAAAAAAACGCCCATCCTGATTTTATGGTACCACTGCCGTATTTATTATGTTTTCCAAATTTTTAAATACAGAATAAATGTATATTTTCATAAACGTACACCAAAAATCAAGGCAGAGGGGGGAGGAGCTACACAGGAACGCAGAGAGAGCGAGAGAGAGAGTAGATAAAATATTATACAAGTAATAGAAGTGATATACCGATAAACAAATATTGAAGGGGGGGAACGAAAAAGTAACTAACTTTAAGCATATTTTTTATTGATTACGGCGAAACACTGCCACAGCTGCTCCCTGCGCAGCGCCTGCTACAGCGCCCAGGCCAGTGTACGCTCCTTGCAGCAGCTCGGCTCCCTTCTTAAAGCCCACCACGCGCAGCGCAATCTCCAGCAGCGTGAGCCACCCGGTGAGCAGCGCCAGGACAAGGAAAATTAGCTGGCCAGCCACGCCAGCTGCTGCTGCCTGTGGGGCTCCCTCTGCCCCATTTCCCGCAAAGTAGCCTCCTCCTTCCGTGGTCGCCTCCAGCCGCGCGCGAGCCAGTCTCAGCGCCGTCTCCGCCCTCTTGGCGAGCTTGTCAGCCTCCTCCGCCAGCTTGTGCAGCTGCTCTTCATCCAGGCCGTCCAACTCAGCGGTGGTCTGCATCATTAAATAGTAGGGACGAAGGATGAAATACACATCGGTGCTGGAAAATGGCTAGTGCGGAAATATTACGTATTTAGCAATGGCTTGTGGGCTCACCTGTGGCAGGCAGGTTGTAGCGGCAGTGGCCCATGAGCGCGGGGTGTCCCAGTTGCTGGTGCCAGCCATGCTGTAGGAAGAAAACATCGATGGGGAGCCGGGAGGGGCACCAGCAGGCTCACGCAGCGAATCCAAATTGAGGGGGCGCAGGCGAGGCGCTGCTGGGCTGATCGGATTGGACGACGAGTTAGCTGCGGCAGCAGGGGAATCCACTGAGCGCGGTTCTCTCTTCTTTTTCTCTTTTTTCGCGTACCAGCCTGTAAAAAAAACACGATACCAGGAACGCTTAGGGTGCACAAGGCCTAAAATACACCGGCAACAGCTGGAGTTCAATTTTATACTTCTCACCTGCATCCAGCAGCTCCAAGAGAGCCTGCCCCTGTTCTGAGTCGACATTTCCCTTGCCCATTTCTCGGCGCAGCTGGGACATGATGTCTACGGCTGAGGGAGGAGGCACAGCGTTGTTGGTGGAAGAGTGGTTGGGGTTTGAGAGCTGGCGTGCAAGGTGAGCTGCTGCCGAAGGTAGGCCCAATGTTTGTCTATCCCTAGGTTGCAGCGACGATGGCTTTTTCAGGGCGCTAATGGAGAAGTCCATTTACCAGATCAAAGAAATTGAAAAAAAAAGTGGTTGAGGTTAAGCAAGCTACAAGACAAATTCTTTGAAGAATCTTTGATCGTTGATATTGTTCAAAGTTAAAATGTGCTTCGCTAGCTCGCAAATAGCGTTGAAGAGACATTGTTGTTGAAGAAACTCAATAATTATAATGCGCATCCAACCACGCCATCAAATTTGTAAAACAACAAAACATGAGTCGGCTATGGGTAGCGGCCGTGCTGGTCGCATGCCTCCTGGCAGTGGCTTCAGCGTGAGTTTTTTTCCCATCACATCTCGAAGCAGTCTTGTTCTGTTGCCCGGACAGCTCACACCAAAGCGCCTCCCATTCTGCAGACGCGACTACTATGACATTTTGCACGTGCACCGATCGGCCGATGAGGCCACCATCAAGCGTGCCTACCGCAAGTTGGCCCTCAAGATGCACCCAGACAAGGTGCAGGGCAGCGAGGAGGACAAGAAGCAGGCTGCCGAAAAGTTTGCCGAGATTGGACACGGTGAGCTGCAGCATTACTCTTCAAAAAGCGCTTATTATCAGATTTACAGCCTTTGGTTTTTTTAGTTGTTTCGCTCCAACCACCGCTCCTTCCCTCACTCGCTCCCCTCCGTTTACTCACCTTCAAAATTGCAGCATACGAGGTCCTCACCGACGCTGAGAAGCGCAAGGTCTACGACCGCTACGGCGAGGAGGGCCTGAAGCAGATGGGAGACGGCGGCGGCGGCGGCGGCGGTCACAGCGCCGACGACATCTTCTCGCAATTCTTCGGCGGAGGGTTCGGCGGGTTCGGGTTCGGCGGGCAGCAGGAGGAGGAGGAGCAGACCCCGCGCGGCGACACCGTCTACGCCGACCTGGAGGTGACTCTGGCGGAGCTCTACCTGGGCGCCACAATCAAGGTGGTGCGGGATAAAAACGTGGTGAAGCCTGCGTTCGGCAAGCGCCAGTGCAACTGCCGCAACAAGGTCGTCACGCAGCAGATCGGCCCTGGCATGTACCAGCAGTTTACCACTAAAGTTTGCGAGGACTGCCCCAACGTGAAGCTGGTTCGCCAGCCCGACACGCTCAGCGTTTCGGTGGAACCGGGCATGGTCGACGGCCACGAGATCTCGTTCTTTGAGGAGGGCGAGCCGATGATCGACGGCGAGCCTGGGGATTTGATTTTCGTGGTGAGGGCACGGCCGCACGCCACCTTCACGCGCAAGGGCAGCAACCTGCACATGGAGCGCACCATCAGCCTCACAGACGCGCTCACAGGGTTCACAATGGAGGTGGAGCACCTGGACGGGCATAAAGTGACGCTGGCCAGCGCCGGGGTGACAAAGCCGGGGCAGGTCCAGCGGATCAAAGGGGAGGGCATGCCGGTATTTGAAAAGACGGGGAGAGGCGACCTTTACGTGCGGTACACCGTGGAGTTTCCCAAAAATGTGGCAGAGGAGCAGAGCAAGGCGCTGCGGGAGATTTTCAAGGGGGAGCAGTGGGAGTGCCAAAAGGTGGCGGCAGATGCTGGTGGTGACGGTGCTGGAAAGAAGCACGACGAGCTGTGAAGCAGCAACTATTGCATATTCATTTGTACACGTGTTCTCCTTCTTCGTTACTCGTAAACAAAAATTGTCTTCTTCTCGTGAGGAATATTGAAATACAATTTCATGTAAATTTTTTATTTTTTACATTCTAATCTACCTACTGCTGCCAATCGCAGTATAAATAAAGAAAACAGACTAAGAGACGTGGGTGGGACTGGCTAATAGGAGTAATGGGGATGGGTGTGTTTATTCATCAAGTTTTCTGCCTGCTAATTTTTTCATACGCCCAATATACTCCGGGGATGATTAAGCTTGTCTTGCTAATGAATATGTTTGCTATGGCAGCAGCGTGTTTCCTGCTGCTGAAAGCTAAGTTGGTGTCTCTACCTTTACGGGAGGGCGTCGGTGCGGTTGATCTCCTGGTACGCGTTCCAGATAGAGAGGCCGCTGTCCGCCAGCTCCACCACAGCGGCGTCGTTGTAGTCGGGCAGCAGCACGCGGTCGACGACATGGGCGATGGAGGGGCAGCCAGCGTTGAGGTCAAAGGCGATAATCTGCAAAAAGAAAACAAAAGGCGTGCATTAAGACAAAAATGCACAACGTAATATTTGAAACGGGGGGGAACTGTAAACTGACGTTGGCAGCAGCGCTTCCGCTGGGCACGATCTCAAAGACCTCAGTGACAGCCTCCTCGCCGCGCTTGAGCGCTTTCAGGTCAATCTCCTGCACAGAGAGAAAATAAGGAAGAACACATGATGTATATTGGTACTGAATTGAAAAAAGCGCTGGTCGCCAAGCATTACTTGCCCTCTCATAGTTGAATACCAACGTGTAAGTGTTCTTCTTGCTGTCGGTCAGGAGAGTGTAGTACTGCTGGTCATCCCTGAAATTTTCAAAGAGATAAATAAGGCGATAATAGCAAGTAAATAGCTGCTATCTCAGCTGCAATGAAGCAACAACTCCGTACCTGAACTCGGCCGCCTCCAAATTCACGCCGGGGAGGACGTGGTACTTGAGTATGACGGCCAGTGCAGCGACATCACTGAATAGCTCCTGGGGGGTGATACCCAGAGCACCAAGGGATCTAGTGAACGCCGCGTCGTTGGGAGCAAACACTGTTGCCACGAGGGCGGGGTCGTCCAGCACGCTCTGCAGGCCAGTAACCTGGATGGCCTGGTCCAGGAACGTAAAGTTTGGGTTCTTGTGCACCAAGCCGAATATGGAGGAGCAGCCGGGCGGGACGACGGGAGCCACGGTGGCGCCGCCAAGGCCCAAGGCGGCTTTGATTTTTTCGCTCTTGGTGCTTGGTTGCGGCAGGGTGCGAGCACCTGACACGCGTGGGCCAGAAACCAGCACAGTGGGCTCAACGGCAGGGTGCTTTCCCGAGTGCAGGAATTCAGCAGCGGCTGCAGAAGAAAGGTTTGAAAATCGTAGTTGGTGAGGCGAAAGCCATGCAAAATAATATTCGGGGTTCAACGGAGGGGCTCAAAAGGGTTTAAAGCGTTGAATGACCAGCAATTAGTCCTGTCAAGGGAGGGGGGAGCGGCCAACTTACCGAGGTGGCCACACGCCAGAATTGCCAGCGTTAAGGCTACGAATGGCTGAATGTGCACCATAGTAACTGGAGTTACGCCCCACTCCTACTGAAAATACTACTGAGGAAGGGGAGGGAGCTGAAGAAATAAATATTTTTTTTGGCTGAGAGACCGAGGGAGGTCGTCGAACGATTATTTGAGGTCCCGAGGGCGCTGAATTTCTTCTTTTTGAAAAAGGCGCCTCGACCAGGCAAGTTCGATGGTCACTTGGCCGGTCAAAGTCAAGGGCGCTTGCAGACTTTTCTATCAAGTGATGAAGGCCGGCGGACCCCTGAAATTGCATTAATAATCTGGGTTTGCAGATTTATAATCCAATTGCACACCCGCAGAAGGGCAGCGGCGGCGTGTACATATTTGATTTTTATTTTTTACGATGACATCCCCAGAAAAAGACGAGGAAATGCAGCAGGCAGCTGAGGAGACACAGCCGGTGGCTGCCTCTAAACCCGGGCGATCCGCCCCGGTGCTCCCCTGGATGCGCGTCCCCCTCACCATCCATCCAGGCGACGGCACGCTGCTTGAAGACGTCGGCGGCCTGGACCCTCGCTTGTTGCCCTCCCTGCACTCTGCAGGCATCGAAGTGCTGTTCCCCGTGCAAACAGTGGTGTGGGAAGCCACCGCAGGGGGCGCCAGCGCCCTGCACGACATTTGCCTCGCTGCCCCAACAGGCAGCGGCAAAACATTGGCCTACACACTCCCCCTCCTCCACGCGCTCGCGCGCCGCCCTCCCCCACCCACCCACCCCGCCCTGCAAGCGCTCATCGTCCTCCCCACCCGCGACCTCGCCCAGCAAGTGGCAGCTGTGCTGCAGCCGCTGTGCCAGGCGCTGAGCCTTCAATGCTGCTTAGCGTGCGGCAGCGCGGGGCTGGGGGCTGAAGCAGAGTCGCTGCCTGGTGCGCGGGTGGTCGTGGCCACCCCCGGTCGGCTGGTGGCCCACCTGCAGGGCACCCTTGGGTTCTGTCTGGCAAGTCTTCGGTTTTTAGTGGTGGATGAAGCCGACCGCCTGCTGCGCCAGTCCTACCAAAACTGGCTGCCGCGGGTGCTGGAGGCGACAGCGTTGGCGCGGTCGAGGGTGGTGAAGTTTGTTGTGAGCGCTACGTTGACCAAAGACCCCTCGAAAATGGATAGACTGGGGCTGCACTGCCCCCGCTACGTGGCAATGGCAGCAGGTGAGGAGGCATAGAATAGCAGTGGAACGAACACAATAATAATACACTTCTTTCTTTTTATTTGCGCTTTCTTTAATATAGCGAGGTTATTTGATGATTTGGGGGGCCTAGAAACGGCATTCAAATGGTGAAAACTTGTTTTGTCAGCTCGACAACTTATTCCTCTTCTTCCCTGCTTTCGCAGAGGGAGACCACCGGTACAAGCTGCCGCCCGGGCTACAGGAAGAGAAGCTGGTGGTGCCCGCAGAGCAAAAACCCTACGCCCTGGCCGCCCTGCTGGCCAGCCTGCGTCCAGCGCGCACAGTCGTCTTTGCTTCCTCTGTGGACGCCACCCACCGCCTCTCCCTCATGCTGCGCTCCCCAGCCCTGAGAGAAGCAGTGGGCGAAGCGGTGGAGTACTCCGCTGCGCTGCCGCCTGAGGCGCGTCGGGCAGCTCTGGCCGCTTTCAAGGAGGGCCGGGCTTCGGTTTTGATGAGCTCAGATGCCATGACCCGAGGCATGGACGTGGAGGGCGTGGAGGTGGTGGTGAACTACGATGCCCCGGTGTACGCCAAGACATACGTGCACAGGGCTGGGCGTACTGCGCGGGCTGGAAAGAACGGGCGGGTGGTGACTGTGCTGAGGAAAGAAGATGTACGACACTTCAAAGCCATGCTGAGGAAGGCGGACAACGCGTACGTGAAGGATGCGCGACTGGAGAAGGAGCAGATTGATGCGGTGAGGGGCGCGGTGAGGGTAGGGCTGGAAGAGATGGCAGCAGCGTTGGAGGCGGAGGGCGGCGGCGGTGGGGGAGGAGGGATTGGTGTTGCTGCGGCGGTGGCGCCAGAGCTGCACCCCGCGCTCAAAAAGAGTGAAAAAGAGCTGCAGCAGGCGGGCACTCGTTCAAATGTGAATGCGAAGCCTGGGAAGCGGCGAAAGTTGACTGGTTTGCCTGCCATAACCCTCTTTTAGATTTTTACATTGCATAACAACACAACATATATTTAGCTTTAACAAGGGGGAAAAAATACAGGATACCAAAAGAGACAATAGATACACTGGGTTGTTCAATTACTTCGTGCAACAGCATGTCTACGAGCGAGTTAGGGTGTGCTCTCCTTAGCGTTCTTGCTGTTTTTTCACGATGGCCTGCACGCGTGGGTCCTGCTCGTCCAGGCCTGGCGCCACTGAGGTGACGCCCCACCGAGGGCCAGGCGCAGGCCCGGCCCCGCCGCCCTGCATGGACCACTCTGAGTGCCTCTGAGGCCCCAAAAATTTGCGAGGGTCTGCACAGGGGAGAAAATGGGAAATGGAATGGGATTTAATTAGCACTTAAAATTCAAAAGGAAACACTAGACGTTTTCAGTATGACGTCAAAAGAACAAATCAAGGCAAATAACTGCGTTCTTACCTAGCTCTCGCCCCTGCCAGGTGTCGGCCACGTTGCTCAGCCGCTCCCGCCCATAGTCTGGAGATTTCGCGCCCAAGGACGCAGAATCCTCCTGCAGCCCAGGCCCTCGCCGGCGGAGCACATCCCCCAGCACCCCTCCGCTCTCTGCCTTCTCACGCGGAAACGCCGCAGGTCCAGCCGCCGCCGCCGCAGCAGCAGCAGCACCACCACCAGCAGCAGCGGCAGAAGAAGAAGTGCCGGACCTCGCGGCCGCCGCTGCTGCCGCCGCCGCGCACTCTGCCTCTAGCAGCTTTCTCAGGCGGTGGTACCCTTCAGATCCGGGGTCTAACAGCCCTGAGGGCGCCCCCTCGGACACCGCCTCCAGCTCCTCCTCCAGCAACGCCAGCGCCACCCCGGGGTTGCTCTCCTGCCAGCACTTGTGGCTCTGTCCGTTGTCGGTGTTGCCCGCCACTGCCGCCGCCGCCGCTGCCGCCGCAGGCTCCTCGCCCCCCGCGGCCAGGGCAGCGTCCTGCGTGGCGGCTGCGGCAGCAGCGTCCACGCCGGTGCTGTTGGCCCGACCAGCAGCGCCAGACCCATAATCCACCGCAGCCACCGCCTGCCCCTGCGCCAGGTCCGCGATCTCCGCGCGCTTCACCGCGAAGAACTCGTGCGCCAGCGCCTCTTCGCAGGAGGCCCTCCTCCCTGGGTCGAAATCTAAGAGGCGGGACAGCAGGTGCACGGCCGGCTCCCCCGCAGCGCTGAACCGCCGGTACAGCGTGGGGGCTTTGCCCGGGAGGTTGGCCAGGTAGTGACGCCACTCTGCCATCTCCACGCCCGCAGCGTCTCGCCAGCTGGGGGTCCCAACGACGTCAAACAGCGCCTGCAGTTCCCGGCGCGTGCCCTTGCACTCGGGGCGCCCAAACGTCTCCCCGTCTTGCGGGGTCTTCGGCATGTCGATGAGCGCAAACAGCGGGGCCACGTGCAGGTTGGGGGTGGCGGCGGACCCAACGTAAGCCACCCGCTGCAGCAGCTCGCCCAGCACGCAGCCCGCCCCCCACATATCGATGGCAGAGTGGTACCCGCCACGGGACATCACCACTTCGGGCGCGCGGTAGCAAGGGGTGGCCACAACACGCGTGAGGGGGGCTTTAAACCCTTTGTGGCGGGTGCTGCCGCCCCCGCCACCTGTGGTGGTGCCTGTGGCTGGCTCCGTCGGCTGCTGGCGGTCTGACCCTGCGCTGGACAGGCTGGCGTCGCTGCCGCAGCTGGGCAGCGCGTACAGGTCCTCGATCTGCATGGCTTCCTCCATGGCGTGGTACGACCGCTCGGACGCCCTCACCATGCGCGCAGAAGAGGGGTCTCGAGGGGTCTGCAGCCGCCGGTTGTCGTGTTCAAACGCCGACCGCGCGCTGCCAAAGTCCCCCAGCTTCACCACCCGCGCCCCACTGGCCTTGTCCCACCTCACAAACGCATTTTGGGATTTGACGTCCCTGTGCCACACGTGCATGCTGTGGAGGTACGACAGCGCCTGCAGCAGCTGCCATAGCAGGGAGCACACCTCCGCGGGCTCCAGCTGCCCCCGCATGTGGAACAGGTCTCCGCCGTCTGCGTACTCTGTGGCGATGTAGAGATCGATCGAGCAGTTGACCAGCCGGCCTCCAATCATGCGGCACTGCCCCGTGGCTGAAGGCCGCAGGAAGCAGTCCTTGAGGGAGATGAGGTTGGGGTGGGAGGTGCGACGCAGGATGGCGATTTCGCGTAATACACGCTTTGCCTGCTCTGCAGAGTGCAGCACGTCGCCGATGCGCTTGAGCGCCACCAGCTCGCCGGTCACGGTGTCGGTGGCCAGGCACACGCAGGAGAAGGAGCCGTAGCCCAGCACCTTGCGCAGGATGTAGCGCTCGCCCACCTGAATGCAAGAAAAATGGTTACGGTTTGAGGGAATTTTATACATGTTTGGACGTTTTCGGGACGCTGACCTTCCATTCAGTGGTGCCGATGCTCTGAAGAGTTGTACCAGGCTGGGGCATGACAAAGTACAACCCAGGCTCATACGGCGACTTGCGAACGAGGTTGTCTTCGCTCATTTTGAAAATTAACGTGGGAATCTGGCTTGCGTCCCTACTACCGCCTTCGCGTAATCATTTAAGAATTTTTTTAATTAAAATAGTAAAAACACTGAGTTCGTGGTTCGCAACGAAGCTGTTTGCTGTTCTTTGGTTCGAAACCGAAAAACACGTGGATTTTCGTTTCCCCCAGCCGAGAGTTTTATTTACTACATATCGTTACATTAATTTTTTATTCAAATAGTGTCGGCAGGACCCGCTGAGCGAACCAAATCAAAATGTCACGATACACCTTTTAATCTCATTTTTGGTGTCAGCGTGCCTCTACGACACCAGCTCTTGCTGCCTTTGAACTCAGTCATGAAACAGGCGCTTCGTGTTCTTCGCTTGGGCGGTGCCGCTAGCGAACAGGGCCAAAATCGACCCTCCACTGACTCCCCTGGAGGGGAGTGCCGGCATGGGCCTGCGCGGACGGAATCCGCGGGCTCGATCGAACCAGACCATGGAAACGACGTCTCCATGTCGCCGCGGTCAGAGTGAGTTCGTGTTTAGAACGACTTTAAATCAAAATCGAAATTGGGTTTGGGTGGAGCGCGTTCGAGGAGCATTTCACGCACCCTTCAGCCCCTCTCCCCACCACAAGCACCCCCCGGCCTCTACCTCTCCCACCCACCCTTACTTGACCCCTATTCGCTGCTTTTTTTTCACCGCAGTGAACGTGATTCAGCTGGGCCCCCAACAGCCCCAGCTGCTGCTCCCCCTGCCGCCGAACCCCCTGCACAAGCAGCAGCTGCAGATGGGGGCGCCATGGAACCGCGCGAGCCTTCCACCAAGTTGATGGACGGGTGCAACGTGCCGCCTTCGTTTCTTTGCCCCGTCTCAATGGAACTCATGGCTGATCCGGTCATTCTAGCCACGGGTCACACCTACGACCGCCGCAGCATAGAGCGCTGGATGGAGCAGGGCCACAAGACATGCCCGGTGACCGGCGTGCGCCTGCGCCACACCGAGCTCACCCCCAATTTTGCTCTCCGCAGCGCCATCATCGACTGGGCTGCTGCCAACGGCATGGCCCTCCCCTCGCGGGAGCCCCCCGCCCCCGTGCAGCCGCTGTTCTCCTGGGACGAAGGCCGCTCCGGCAACATCCTGCACGGCCACGAGGAGATCATTTGGGCGCTGGAGGTGGCGGGGCGTCGACTTTTCACCGCTTCTGCGGATAAAACCGTGCGGGTTTGGGACATAGACACCAAGCGATGCACCCACGTGCTGGAGGACCACACCCGCCCCGTACTGTCCCTCGCAGCCACCTCCACGCACCTGTTTTCCGGGTCTTACGACTACACCATTCGGGTGTGGAGCTTGGAGGACATGCGCAGCGTGGCCACGCTCACGGGCCACACCGACGCCGTGCGCGCGCTGGTGGTTACCAACGGACGCCTCTTCAGCGGGTCCTATGACGGCACGGTGCGTGTGTGGGATCTGTCCACTTTGACGTGCCTCGCCACGCTGTCCGGGCATACCGGCCCCGTGCGCACGCTGGCGGTGTCTTCTGGGCGCGTGTTCAGTGGATCGTACGACCGCAGCGTGCGGGTGTGGGACGCCGCCACGCTGCGGTGCCTGGCGACGCTGAAAGGGCACTCGGGGGCGGTGAGGGCGCTGGCTGCCACGGAAACCACAGTTTTCAGCGGCTCTGACGACACCACCATTCGCGCGTGGAGCTCGCGGTCGTTGCGGTGCTTGGGCACGATGACTGGGCATGAGGATAACGTGCGAGTGCTGGTTGCCAGAAACGGCCTCCTGTTCAGCGGGTCATGGGACAAGACTGTGAGGGTGTGGGACGCCGCAGCGCTGAACTGCGTCAAGGTACTGGAGGGGCACTCGGAGGCGGTGCTGGCGCTGGCAGCAGGGGACGAGTTTCTGGCTTCTGGGTCTTACGATGCCACGCTGCGGTTTTGGGACCTGGCGACGTGGCGTTGCGTGAGGAGGTGCGAGGGCCACGAGGACGCGGTGAGGGTGCTCACTGAGGCGGACGGCAATGTGTTCTCGGGGTCGTACGATGGCAGCATTGGCATTTGGTGAACAGCAGCTAGAGAAGACAATAGTAGTACTGGTAGTGAGTACCGACGACGATGCTAATTTCTGTGTGACATAAGAGCGGTTTGAGGTCGTCGGCCTGTAGAGAAGGGCGACTGTCGGCGTCAAGATTATTTTTCAAATGAGTGTGAATTTTTATGGTGTTTTGTGTGTGTGTTTTTGCTATTCATATTTTTCCCCTTCCCTTTGTGTTTTATGCCTTAATGCTGTTTCCCTTTTTTCACCATTTTTTCGCGGCTATCGGATTTGTAAGGTTAATTTAGATCAGCCAAAGGACAGTGATGCAGACACTCTCTCGAATTCAATTGATCTTTGAAAACGTTTTTGAGAAAAATGCAAAGCTGGGCGGCAATTGTAAGCAAGCGAAATGAGGAAGAGCGTGTACCAAATACCCACAAAGTTTCTGCTCCTGCAGTGGAGGCTGCAGTGGTATCTGCACCGCCGCCAGCTCCGCCACTGCTCAGCGACAAAGCAGCTGCGCGCCAGAGACTGCTCACGGAGGCTCTGAAGAGCCGATCGGACGCCAGGACAGGTAAAGTTCAAGTCCCCCCTGATTATACTTTTCTCAACTCATCGCGGCCATTTTCTTTTGGTTCCGCAGGACAGCGGTGGTGTTTGGCGTGCGGTCGTGCCTTTGCAGAGCTCAGCAGACTGGCGCAGCACATCGCAGACGCGCATTTCGGGGTCAATTCCCCTCCTGGATCCCACCCTGAGCCTCGCTCTTCCACCCACCAGCCTCTTTTTCAACTGAAAGACGTCGCAGCATTTCCATCGGCAAACCCGCCGCCATCGGCTGCTACAGCGCCGCAGAAACCCCGTGAAAAGCCTTCTGCGCCTCGACCTGCTGTTCAGCTGCCAAAACCAGCCCCTCAGGCGTTCTCAGCCCCCGCAGGGACGCATGCAAAGCGCCGCAAGCGCTCCTCCCGCCTGAAGCGAAGCTACCAGCGCGCCAAGGCGGTTGCTGCGGTGGAGCACTGGTTTGGGGTGCTAGCCACGATCGAGGAATCGCTGCAGCTGGCGGGAGAGCTGCTTGGGGCGGTGCAGAATGAGATCGAGGCCACTGTTTATTTTGCAGCGGGGTGGGTGGTGGGGGAGGCTGCGGTGCGGCTGCAGGTGCTGCGAGAGAAGGAGAAGCTGGTGGAGGCGCGATTGGAGGAGCTGACGAGGTGGGTGGTGGAATAATTTTAGCTATTCGTGAATAAATCGGGAGGTTGCCTTTTCATTTTCTTATTTCCCCTTCTTCACGAATTGTTTATGCAGCGTGCATGCTAGCGCTAGGAAGCACCTGGCCCGCACTCAATCACGTTTGGAGCCCTTGGCTCCAGCTGCCGCAGTTTCTAAGGGACAGGGCAGCGCTGAGGAACCAGCAGCAGCAGCAGCAGCAGCAGCAGCGGCGGCAGAAGTGCGGGAGCTCAGCGTGTCGCATAAAGCAGCAGAAGAACGCGGTGGTCAATCCGCTGCAGCATCCGCTGCTGAACCAGCGGAGGATGCACCGGAGCAGCTGGAGGCGCCGTCAGAAGGCGACAGCAAAGCTGGTGGGCGCTGCGAATTCGGAAAAGTGGACACCGCTTCTGAAGGGCCTGAATCCGAGTGCAGCACCTCCCTGGGCGGCTTTCAGAATGTTCTGGGGCAGTGGGCAGCGCTGAGTGGGCCGCCAAAACTGCATCAGGGGAGGGTGCAGGCGGCTAAACAACTCTCCCAAGCACCGGCAGCAGCAGCCCCCGTGGTGCGCGCAATGGCTCCTAAAGAAGTCGCTGCAGCCTCTTCCGGTGTGTTTCATGCTGCGCCTACCCCAACTGTACGACCGCAGGAAGCTGCAGAGCCCGCTGTCGCTGCTGCCAAGGCGGAGAGCGGTAGCAATAGCTCAAGCAGCAGCAGTAGCAGGACCAGCAGTGGCAGCTCTCTGGGCTTGCAGTGGGGCGATGCGCTGCAGGCATGGGCTCGGACTGTGGGGGTGGAGGCGCGCACCTCCTTGCGACAGTCTGCTGCGCCTGCTGTGAGCACAGCAGCGGCGCCTGCAGTTGAAAAACAACAGGAGGCAGCTGCGGCCGTTGCACCTGCTGTCGTCCCGGAAACGCCTGATGCCTCGTGTTCAGCTGCTGCTCCGAAGCCTGCAAACCCTCTTGATGTTGCGGTGCCTCAGGGCATCCCAGAAAAAAAAGGTGGCGGCAGAGGCGGGAGATCTGCAGAGGCAAAACAGCCAACCCCCGTCGCCGTTCCACCCCCCAATCTCGCTGCAAACGAGGTGCAGCAGTGGCTGCAGCGCGCTGAGACCTCTGCCCGACCCGAGTCGGAGTTTGAGGTACTTAGAGAAGAAGCGACAAGCAGCGTGGCACTGGCACAGGCAGGGACACACCCCGCGCATTCCTTCTTCCCTTTCAGCGCGCCTGACCCGCAGCAAAACACGGGATTTGCGCCTCTGTTTTGGGGCGGTGTCATTCAGCTCCCTCCAGCAGGCTCCACTCACACTGCTGACCAGGCTGCGCTGCGCTGTGATGTGTGCCAAGTCGCGCTCTCTGGCCCGCGAGCCTGGGAGGAGCACGTCGCCAGCCGTCGCCACGCCTCCCGCGTCGCAGCTACTGCAGCGCAGGCCGTCTCCCTCCCCAAAGCCAACCCTTCCCACCTGGCTGCCGACCCAGCGTCAGCGCCACCCCCACTGCGCTACGTGGGCGCTGGGGCTGACGTGGCGCCGTATGTGGACCATGTCATCACCCCTGAACTGAATTCCGGGGTCGAAGGGCTGCTGCGACAGCTGCTGGCGTGGCAGGAGCGCACCCGGCAGAAGGACCCGATGAACGCAAAAAGAAAGCGAAGGGTGGTGTCTGGGATGCGAGAGGTGGAAAAGGCGGTCAAAGGGCGCAAAGCTAAGGCGCTCATCGTGGCACCAAACATCAAAGCCACCCTGCAGGCTGGCGGGGAGGGCGAAGAAAAAGAAAGTGCACCTCAGCAGCATGAGAGCTTCCCCATTGCAGCGACGCTGGCGATGGCTGCGGAGAACGAGGTTCCTGTGGTGTTTGCGCTGAGCAGGCAGCGCATGGGGCGTCTGCTGGGCGCTAGAAAGACTGCCAGCGCATTTGCAGTGCTGGACGTGTCGGGGGCAGAGCAGCAGCTGCGGGAGGTGCTGGCGCAGGCTGCTGCAGCGAGGAGTGGGACAGCAGGTTGAAAATGGTGTGTGCATTATGTATGCCCAGTCTTTTGTTTTGATTGATCCCCGGTGATTGATCCCTGGTTCTCTTCAAGCGTGTAAAATATATTTAATTTCTTTCCTATCGACCGATGCACTCATCGAGCGTATTCATATTAGTATAAGTCCCATAAGATATTTACCATGTTCTTCTTTCTTCGGAGAGGGGGAAAAGAAGAACGTGGGGACTCTGCTGCTCCCCCAAAAATATGAATTAGCCGCCAGGTTTTACAGTCTGAGCGGTTCTACAGGACTCGAATTCAATCCATGCACATCCATTTCACGTTGTATTTTCGACGTCAATCATAAACTACTGCAGTTGACTAAACCTCAACCACCTGCTGTCGGTCCAGCCCCAAATACGAGTCAGACACCAGCCGCAGCTCCACAAAACCTCCGCATCTCTCCCCCACAGAGGGCAGCGCCAGCGCCGTCGTTCGCCGGGCAACGCCACCCGCTTCAATGCCAGCAGTTCGTTGGAGGCGGGGTCAATCGCCACTACCCTTCCTCCTTCACGTTGTTCACGTTGGGGAAGTGGAGAGACGCCGGTGAAGCAAATGAGGACCTGGTTGTGGGGTGGAGGAGTTGCTTGCGCAGCAGGGAACTGAATACTATCTGCTTCAGTGGAGCGGAGCTTGTTTCTTGATTTTTCTCCCAGCACCACAGCACGTCCAAAGAATTCATCTGGCCTTTTATAATCTCCGTTTTTCATCAAATTATTCATTTTGAAAATTACAATATACATTTCATTTTACACAGCCGAGAAATAAATTAAAAAAAAATACCACGTAGCAACACACCTATTCAAGAGGAGCCCCAACGGACGCGCAAATTCGCGCAGATCGCGCATTATGGTCGTCCACCAGTGCAGCCAGATCTATGGTGGTGAACCGCCCCTTTTCCACCACAACCTCCCCATTGATGACGGAATAAAACACCGGGCCAGGGGTGCACAGCAGCAGCGCCGAGAGGGGCTCGTGCATCGCCCCCGCAAATGCAATCTCCCCCGTCATCTTCCAAGCGGCAAAGTCTGCAGCGAAGCCAGGCGCCAGCTCGCCTATGTCGCAGCGACCTGGGGGAGAGAAGCAAAAATTGTCGATTAAAAATATATTGGTCAGTTTTTAGCCTACTACTCCCAAACTCACCCAGGTTTCTAGCCCCGCCCTTTGTGGCAATCTCCAGGGCTTCCCTCACCCGCATGCCACCCACGTCCCGCTTGGTGCCTCTCTGCAGCATCAATGCCCACCGCGCCTGCTCTAGCAGGTTTCCAGAGTCATTGGAAGCAGATCCGTCCACCCCCAGACCCACGGTGACCCCGGTGTCAAGCAGCTCCCGCACTGGGCAGATTCCTGACGCGAGACGGGCGTTGGACGAAGGGCAGTGGGACACGCCCATGCCTGCCTGCGCAAACTGCTTCATTTCGGCGTCGTCCAGCATCACGCAGTGCGCAAACCAGCAGTCGTCCTTGTCCCACCCAACCTAACGGGGGTAATATAGATACAGATATAGATATATTCTTTTTAATATAGAGATTTATTTTTTCTGGTGGAAATTTTTTCAAAAGGGTTTAAATCGCAGAGAATTTCTCTGGCTTGTAAAGTTGTTAAGATTTACCTGCTCGATGTACTTTCCAGGCCTGCAGTTGTAGTTTTTCAGGCTGTAGGCGATGTCTTGCTCGTTTTCTGCGAGGTGGGTGTGCAGCCGCACCGCAGGGTGCCGCCGTGCCAACGCCGCTGCGCCCACCATGCACTCATTTGTCACGGAAAAGGGAGAACACGGGGCCACCCCCATGCGCAGCATTGAAAAGCGGTGCGGGTCGTGGTAGTCTCCGATCAAGCGCTCTGCGTCCGCCAGCGCCGCCTCCGTCTCTTCAACGCAGCTGTCAGGGGGGAGACCGCCCTTGGAGCGGCCTAGAGTCATGATGCCGCGGGTGGGATGGAACCGCATGCCGATGTCTCGAGCGGCGTCCACTGTTGCGTCCAATGTGACATCGTTGGGGAAAATGTAGAGATGGTCGCTGCTGGTGGTGCAGCCGGAGAGAATGAGCTCTGCCATGGCCAGCATGGAGGCCACGCGCACGTCCTCCCCCGTCATGGTGGCCCACGCTGGATACAGCATGGTCAGCCAGTCGAACAGCGGAGCGTCCTAGAACAATGGAAATTACGAATATTTGTTATATTGGGTTGACAACCAAAAAATAGGTAGTAGAGAATCAGAATTGTATTACCTGCGCAATGCAGCGTGTCAGGGTCTGGTACATGTGGTGGTGCGTGTTGACAAGCCCAGGAATTACGACACACCCTTCCAGAGACACCGTGACTTCCACTGAGGCTGCAGCTGGCGGAAGCTCAGACGCTGGCCCCACCCAAGCGATTTTATTGCCTTCCACCAGCATTGCTGCGTTGGGGATGTTGCCCAGACCTTCGTTTTGGGTCACCAGTTCCAGAATATCGGTGTAGAGCACCATCCCTGTTGGCACAGGGCGGGCCGGACGACTACAGACCATCCTAAGGAGAGATGGGTCGTCGACAAACCTAAGGTTAAATAATTTGAATGTTTAAATCCCTTTCATAAAGGTGGCGGAGTTGTTCCGCTCTCTGGACATTTTATCTGAAAAATATATGGTATGTGAATTTTATAAACAACAATTGATGCGGCGAACCGCGGAGATGGCAAGAAATTGAGCACCCAACAAAATGTCCTTCCAATTTTTGGATGAAACTCATGTTAATGGTTTTATTTAAACATCATCGATACCCTGCATTCTTTAGCATATCATCCAGAAGGCAACGATACGTGAAATTCCGACCTGCCATCTATTCTTATTTTTTTGAAATGTATTAACGCACTTTAAACGCAGCTGTGCTTGGGATGATGCAGCTCCACCAGGCTGCGACCTCCCAAATTCGGGCCTGGCACTGCGTGAAACTTCACCGCTCTAAACTACCGACGCCCGTCCAGGCCACTAGCAAGGCGAGGCTGGACGACCTTCCTCCTCGACAAACTACTTCCCGAGAGCCGAAGCAGCGATAGCTCGTGTGGGTGGAAGTAATTGAAAAATATCCCGCTCCACCCAAGAGGAAAACATAAGCTCCGCTTCTGGCAGCTAGAACGCTCACTGAGGCCGTGGCCGGCAGCTTGCACGATGGCGAGGTGATTGTTAGCTCTTACCAGTGGTATGATCCTCGCCCGGGATCTTTGCCTTGCGACGGGCGCGTCTGTGAAGGCGGCGATCCTGTTCTGGCGATCCTGTTCTGGTGTTTCGCTGTTCTCTTGCTGTAACAAAAAAAAGGTTGAAATGAATGCCGCAATTGATTGACTGAAGGCAATCAATCGAATTGACGGTGCAACATAGTAATAGCCAGTATTGATAAATGCTGTCTCACAGGAAGAGAGAGGGGAAACCCCATGACGTCGTAGTGAACTAACAAATGCGTGATTATAAATTCCTTGTAAGCCTAACCGCCTTTTGCATCCTTCTTCAAGATTTTTCACTCGTTTCCGGTGGGTGAGGCAGCTGTGTCAGCCCCCGTAATGAATCCCCACAGCCCCGTCTTTTTATTCGACTCCTCCTCAGCCCTTGCTCGGTACCTGGTAAGCTCTCTCTCCATCTCCCCCATGGCCACCAGCTTCTGCCGCAGCTCTGCCACTTCCACCTCCAGCGCCACCGCGCGCTGCGTCTCTTCCGCAAGCGCCTCCTTGGCCTCCTCCGCTGCGCGCTCTGCCGCCGCTAGCGCAGTCGCAGCGGAATCCAGCTGGCGCCGCATGATGGAAACCTCAAGCGCAGCGGCCTCCTTGGCGGCAGCAGCCTCGCGGCGCGCGCTGTCTGCGTCGCTGCGAGGGGACTGTGCCGCTCCAGCAGCAGCTTCAGCCTGCGGCGTGGCCTCAATTGCCGGTGCGGCCGCGGGAGCCGCTTCCTCAGCGGCAGGTGCCACCGCGAGAGCCGCCTCCTGCGGCACAGCCGGCTTGGAAGGTACGGCAGCGGCTATTTCTGGGCGGTACACATGCACTGCATTGTGGTACAGCCCATTGTACCCGCCAAACGACACCATGCACTCCGCAGACGGCACGCACAACAGGCTGAGCCCCTCCGCCGCTATGGCAGACTCTGCAGGCGTGTTCCCCACCAACGTCCACCTCAAAACCTCGCTTGAGTCGGCCAGAGTCGATAAATCCAGCGCGTACATATCTGCGCACCCTCTCGTATTGTTTCCGCCACCCACCACGTACAGCGTGGATCCCAGCACCGCTGCCGCGTGGCCTGCCCGCTGCGGGGGCCTGCCCTCCACCTCTGGCGCACTCCACTCCAGCGTCTGCGTATCAAACACTGCCAGATCGTCAAAACAGTTGGCCACGCTGCCGCCGCCGAAAACAATGATGTAGCGGTTGCGGTAGGCGCAGGCAGAGTGCGCGGAGCGCGGCGCAGGGGCGGTTCCCGCCGTTTGCGGGGCTGCCCATTCCAACGTGGTTAAATCCAGCGTCCACAGCTCGTCCAGAGGTTTGCGCTTGGCGTCCTCGCCGCCAAACACGTACGCCTTGCTGCCGATAACGGTGGCGGAGTGGCCGCCCCGCGGTCGGGGCGGCGCGGCCACACCTTCCGCCAGTGAAGGCGCCAGCGCTGACCACACTCCCGCCTGCGTGTCGAGCAGCCGCACAGGCATCTCCGCTTCGTCTTTCGACTTGGTATGCCCCCCAAGGGCTACCACGTTGCCGTTCCACGGCACGGCCGCGTGCCCAGCCAGCGGCGGCAGCGCAGGCGCCGCCAGCAGCGCCGCCGCCTCCTCCCCATCACCAGCTGCTGCCT
Organism: Marvania coccoides; assembly: GCA_963854735.1. Lineage (NCBI taxonomy): Eukaryota > Viridiplantae > Chlorophyta > Trebouxiophyceae > Chlorellales > Chlorellaceae > Marvania > Marvania coccoides. The sequence goes on along the minus strand of OY978105.1, from coordinate 1,189,615 downwards.
CGCCCTTGACGGGGGTCTGTTTCGCGGCCTTGGTTCCCGCAGACACGCACCGCCAGGTGAGGTTGTCGAGGTTGAGCACCCAGGTGTCCCCAAGGTACCGCCCACCGCAGTTGCCGCCCACAATGTAGAGCTGGCTGTCCAGCAGCGCCATGGCCTGCTCGTACCGCGGGGGAGGACGGCGGTCGGAGGCAATGTAGGGCGACACCCAGCTGCCCTCCACCACCACCTCTGCCACCGAGCGGTTCTTCACTGTGGACACCGCATTGACGGTTGACTTGGAGGCGTGAATGGGGGCAGCAGAGGGGGCCACGTGCGCAGCAGGCTCCGCAGGGGGATCCTCCGTCACAGGGGCTTCAGCTGGGGCCAACGCAGGCTCGGATTCGGGCGTATTTTCTTCTTCTTTTTCTACTTCTTCGGCGGCAGCGCCGTTGCCGTTTTCCTGGGGGGCTGTTGCTGCCGCCTCCATTGCCGCTGCCACCTCGGGTCCCCACCAGTCTGGGATCTCTTCCTCCAGGGTGCGCACGTACAGGCGCATCGCCTCCATGTTTGCCATGTCTGCCAGCTGCTTCCACGACTGCCACTTGGCGTTGCTCACAACGTTCCACCCCCAAGGGCGAGGCTCGTTGCAGGGACCCTGCAGGCAACGTAGAGAAGATGAAGAATGTCAGAAGAACGGGGTGAAAATGAGATAATTGACAAGCGTTGAGAGAGGGATTGAACAGAATTTGGGTTGTCAATCTCACCACCGTGGCCTGCTGGTTGAGCGCATACAGCAGGAGCTTGCCCTCCTCAGAGAGATCGGAGTCTGCATCACGAAAATAGGTCGAGGGTGAGAGGGAGGGGGGAGAGAGCACCGCCAGATGGAGAAAAAAATAGAAGATTATGCTTGCCTTTCGCAAGCGTGGTCACAAACGTGACTGCTGCGCTGAATTTTTCTGGGTAGGCCAGCGGGCAGGTCTGTGAGGCCGCCATATCCCCCAAATCGCCGAATTACCCTTCGATTCGTCTCTCAAACGCAAGATCTGACACAAGTTTGCAAGTTCTTCTTGCTCTTCCTGACCAATTTCAAGAACACCCTATAATTCCAATATGGGTCATAAAAACGAATTTGTCTGTGGCTGTGACCACCTGTCAGAAAGGGGAATTATCAAAGGGGGATGGCAATGGAAGGCATTGCCTTAGGCAAGAGAGTGGTTGGAGCGTGTCTACATACGGCAAAAACGAAAGAGGCGGCTATTTGGATCGGCTGATGCTGGTTACAGTGGGAAACCATCGGAAAATGAGGGCGCATGTGACAATTAGGGCAGAGGAATGGCGGCCGCTCGGCAAATTATAGGTCGTGGGAATTCTCAAATTATAGCGAAAGGTCTCTCTTTCCCAGTGATAAAGCATGGAGACAGGCTGCACCGTGTACAACGTACACGGCATAGTACTACATAAAAATGGGAATGAAACTTTTCCCCTGGTTGAGGAGCCCCGGCATGGGGTGATCGGCACCCACATGGAGGCACGTTCATGCAAGGGGACATGACGTGGGGAACAAAAGAGGAGGAACACAATTGTTGTCAAAACTATGGAAGGGAGAATGAAAGAACAGAAACAGCAAGCAAATGAGACGGCACGTTATCAAGCCGCCTTCACCCATAGTTTTTGAACTGTATTAAAGAAAAAGGGGGGAATGTTTATTCGTTATAGAATTGCCTCATATTTCAAACTACTAAGAGCTTTCCTCTTAGCTCTCATTCATTCTACCGCAGGTCCAGCTCCTCCAGCAGGTCGTCAGCCTCTTCCTCGTTCAGCAGATCGTCAGCCAGCGTCTCGATGTCGCTGGCCGTCCGCACAGGTGCCTGTGCCGCCTGCACGATGCAGCGCAGCTCCTCTTCGCTGAGAAGAGTCTGCCCTGGGTCGAACCGCCGTGCCCCTCCCAGGCCTGCCAGGTACTCTGGCATGTCCTGTTTGACCCAGGGGTGGGAGATGACGACATCCAAGCTGGCACGCTCCTCAGGGTCAAGCACCTGTGAAAGAAAGGAGGAAGAGAATTGAGGGAATTATGCAATTCTACACTCTTAGTAAAAGGATGGAAACAGTTATAACTGGTAAAAAAAGTATCCAAAAATTAATTATTAAACAATCGACGCGTACCAGCATGCGGCCCAGCAGGTCCTTGAGCCCGCAGCTCAGATTCTCGGGGATCACAAAGTCCACCCTCGCGATGCGCTGTACCACCACCTGCACAGCGGTGCGGGGGTCGTCCCCGGGGCGCTCAAACGGATACAGCCCCGTCTTCATCTTGTACAGCGCAACACCCAGCCCCCAAACGTCAGCAGCGCAGCCCTCCACCCTGCTGGTCAGCAGTACCTCGGGGGCGGTGTACGGCAGGGAAACCAGCGCGCTGCGGGGGTCGCTGGTGGTCTGGTCGCTGCGAAAGTAGGCGAATTCCTTTTTTTTCAGCGTGGGGCGGGTGCTATGGGCGCATGCCTCAGCTGCAAGAGCGACAACCACCTCCCCACCCTTCGCCTCCTGCGCCTGCCGCTGCGCCTCCTCGCTCTCCCACACCAGCAGCTTGCTGTCCAGCTTCATTTCGCGGTGGGAGGCGCCCAGAGAGTGCAGGAACGCCATGCCCACCGCCAGCTGCTGAAACAGGCAGCGAGTGAGGTCCTCTGGCAGGGCGCCGCGCTCGTTGATCACCGACAGGACGTCGCTGCTGCCCTCGGGGAGGCGCTCGGTGACGATGGCGAGGTGGAGGGGGGTGAGAAAGACGTCTCGAAGCTTGACAAACAGAGGGTGCCCGGTGCACTGCCGGTGCAGGAGAAGCTCCTCCACAACGTGGCGGCTCAACCCTGCGCCGCGTTCCAGCAGGCATATGGTCACCAGTTCGCCGGAGTCACGGCGCTCGGCCAAGTAGCGGAGACCCTCCTCCTCTCGGATGGGGCGGTAGGCAGGGTGGCCAGCGAAGGAGCAGTCGGGGAACTCTGTGAAGATGTGATCTGTGGACGACGTCTCCGCGGTGTTCCTGTTCCCAAAGGGGGAGAGGGAGGGGGAGACATTCGGCCAAAAAAGTGTTCAGAAAAACATTGAACATGAAATTAATTCGACGCACATGCTGGAGGTCGTGTCCAAAGAGGTTCGCCTCAATTCATCGGCGGTTTTCTCGCAAGGATGCGGGGAATGGCTGAAAATGCGAAAGGCGGTCGGCATTTGGTTTCGCCAATCTCTGATTGAGGGATGAAAATGAAACAAAGAACGCTGGGATCTTTGTCCGCTAGCGTACTAAAATCGCGATATTTATAACGAGAAACCATCGAATTGACGCAGTGTCGAGTGAGACGGCGAAATTGTACTTCTGCCTTGGCACTTTCTGAAAAGGAAAAAGTGGGTAGACGAGAGCAGAGGGGATAAAAAGGGCAGGATGTGTGTATGATTTGGACCGTGGCGAGCACATGCTGTAGTTTGCATGCCACGAGAACACATTTGAATGGTTGTGGGCAGGTGACGGGTGACGTTGACCACATCGTGGACCACGAACATCTCAAATTCTCATGCAAATCACCTGGGTTTCTCTGCGCTGGAACCGAGGACGGCATACACCTTAGAGTACAAAGTTTGGCAGCCGAGGATTCAACGCCTTTTGCCACACAAAAAATGTGTTGGTGTGCTCGTCCTCCCCATGCGGAGACCACAGTAGTAGTATTGGCTATAATAACCACATTCTACACCTCCCTCCAGCAAAGACTGACTCGCGCTACCGGGCCTGAAGCCTCTGCTTCTCTCTTCTCTCTGTCCCAGCCTGCTGCATCACATATTTTTTTTCGTATTTAACTCAATTGAACTTTACTATGAAATTGACCATAAATGAAATTACACACAAGCAACACTAAAAAAACGTGATGCATTATATCATGCAAATACAAGAAAAGAAATTTCATCCCTGCCGTTGTCGCTTGGCCTCCTCTACCCCGCTCCTCGACTCCCTCACCGCCCGCTCCAGTGTCCACCGCTCCCCTCCCCCACCGCTCCTCCACTCCCCCACCGCCTCGTTGGCCAACGCATCAGCCACAGAGTTCTCAGCCCGAGGCACCTGCCGAGCCTCAAACTTCTTAAACCGCCGTGCCAAATCCGTGGCAGCGCGGTGGTATGGCGCCAGGCCCTCGTTTTTCACTTTCCACCGCCCCGTCACCTGGTTCACCACCAGGGTCGAGTCCCCCTGAATCTCAATACCCTCGTACCCTGCATCCAACGCAGCCTGCAGCCCCGCAATGAGGCCGGCATACTCCGCCTGGTTGTTGGTGTGCCGGTCCCCCATGTAGCTCTTGACCCGCCCCACCTCCCTGCCGCTGGCGTCGTCGTACATGACAACGCCGAATGCAGAGGGGCCGGGGTTGCGCTTGGAGGCGCCATCAAACTGCACGCGCACGGTGCGGGTGGCATGGGAGATACTGTCAGCGGCAGGAACTGCTGCTGCAGAGGTGGTGGGTAGATATAGCTGCTGCTGCTGTTGTTGTGGTTGGTTGGGGTAGTCAGCGGAAGAAGAGGCGTAAGAGCGCTTCAGAGAGGGGCGGGGGGGCGCTTGATAGGTGGCGGATGTAGGGAGTTGTTGATAAGCGGAGTGATAAACAAGGGGAGGCTGATCATAGGAAGCAGGAGGCTGTCGAGCTGCCGCTGCGTGGTGTCCACCTCTTGAGACGCCATGCTGGGCCAGGTAGGCGCGCGCTTCGCTCTCTGTAGCGAACCCACGAAATATGCTGCCCTTATAACCCTGCACCTCGGCCTTGCACTCGTCCCAATTGTAGAAAAGACCGGTGGAGCGCCCCCGTGCAACGGCGTAGCAAGTATTTTCCCCCATGGCTCCAGCGAGCGAGGTTCGGTGCTCGCGGTGGATAGAGAGGGAAGCCAAGATGGTGTGTGGGGCGGAGAGTAGCGCCGTGGGTCGTGCTCGCTTTTGTTGCGCAGAAAATTTCTTGATTGATTTCGAAACAATGCGGCAGGCGGCGCTGCTGCTCAACATTCCCACTCTAAATTTATCAGCAGGACATTCTGCACTCTGTGTATTTAAAATAACATTTAAACTGCTTGGTAATGAGAGAACACCGCATTTTCAAATGCTGAACAGCCCGAATTTGGCCATTAAAATTAAAGGCCATTTAATTAATTACACTAGCAAACCATTTTATTTCAAAAATTGACCACACCAACATGGTCTGCCTCCTGCTCCCGCCACAACCCCCAAATCTTCGGCTTTTCACAGGCCGACGCCACCCCAACTCAACCCACCCCTCCATCGCCTGCCTTGCCTCCCCCTCTCCTTTATCCGACGACAGCAGCTGGGAAATCCATATTTTCCGGGGTTCCCCGCCTGCCGCAGCTTTGGCGTGCACCGGAGAGCTCCTTGCAGCGGTGTTCACCGCTGAGGAAGACCCACCGCCCTCAGCCACCCAGCTGCTGCTCTACAAAGCCCGGCTGATGGCGGCGCTGCAGCTACGGGGTGTGGTCGAGGGACGGCAATTCACCACCGTGCTGTCGTGCGCCAATCCAAGCACACCGCCTTCTTCTCTTAATGGCAGAGACGTCGCGCACACTAGTGGCAGTGTCCCAGCTGGCGTGGTGACCGTTGGTCCTGGCCTACCCCACGCAAAGGACCACGTGGAACTTCCTCCCGGCACAACCGCTGCTTCCATTAATAACATGGCGGTGGCCGAGCCATGGCGGCGAAAAGGGGTGGGGCGACGACTGCTGGCGGCGGCAGAAGAGGCCACGGGTGCCTGGCCTTGCCCGCCTTCGCTGTTTTCGCTGTGTGTGCATCGGTCAAACGCCCCTGCGATAAAGCTGTATGAGGGAGCGGGATATAGAGTTGATGCCAGCTGGACAGACCCGCAGTGGCTAGAAGATGCGGAGCGGGGGCGGGTGGGGAGCGAGCGGCGGCTTCTGATGGTGAAACGAGTGGCGGCATGCGAGGAGGAAGAGCGCGAAGGTGAAGAATTGGTGTTTGAAGGCGGGGCGGTAAGAAATTGAAAATAAACAACGTTTGTAAGTATTGGCGATAGACACAAAGATGTTTGGAGGAGCTGTCATTCTCATTGTTCAGGGCTATGCTGGGAAACTCCAATAATTTGTATGAAAGCATCTGCGTAACCAAATTTGAACCTCCCCTTTCACCAGTCTCTAGTTATCGCCTGAGTTGAGAGTCGATGATGTTACAGCAGCAGAAGAAAACAGCATGTCGAAAATAATGCAAATTTAAAACAAATGGAAAACTAATTGCGACCATCGACGATGGTGGGCAGCAGCATGAGAAAGGAAAAGATGAACATAAGAAGCGGTGAGAAATGGACGATTTAAACAATCCTGAGATAGTAGTATGCGCCATTATAAAAAAATCGGTCTCAGATAGGCGGTGGTCGAAAAGGAAATGCTGAGCGTCGGAACCAGATTCTGCCGTCGTAAGGCGGCTGAACAAGCGAAAGATCAAAGAAACCCCAAGAAATAAGGTAAAAGATAAAAAAAAAACCAAGCGTAAGCAAACAATTCAGAGCAAAACGGCAAACAACAATTAAAGAAGTGAAAATTAATAATCATTGCGGCAGCTGGCGGTTGGCGGCAGTTGTAATTTAGGCGGCTGCGGGAGGGGGAGGAGAGGCGCACTGGGGCACGCCGGTGGGGTCGCACAGGGGGCTGTCGCAGCCGCAGGCGTGGGGGGTGAGCACGGTCATGGTGAACTTGCAGGGAGTGACCTCCACGATGTCCACAATGTCACGGGGGTGGCCCAGAGCGTCAACGCCGCCGTAGCCGCACACGTACTTCACGGTGGTGGAGCGCACGGTGTTGATGGGGCAGGCGAAGACCGGGCCGGGCAGAGGAGAGGGGAACTTGGAGACTCCGCTGCGCAGGGGCATGGGGGCGAGCCCAGGGCGGTAGCCAGCGACGGAGTCGCGGCGGAGGCCTCCATCGTACACCTCGACGGTCCAGGGCAGGGCGGTGGCCGGCAGAGCAGCGCGAGCGGCGGCAGTCGCTGCGGCGTTCAATACCCCGAGGTCGTAGCGGTCGCGGATGTTCTTGCCCTTGACGTTGACCTCGTTTCCGTTGACGTGGTAGATGGCCTTGGTGCTGACGCCGTACTCGATGGTGAAGTCCTACATTACGTGAAGAAACCACACGTGTGTTAATACAGTGAAGTGCAACAAATAAGATGTTAATAGTAAGAAACAAGTAACAACGAATGCGCTAGCACGTAAATATAAATATATAGTACTCACCCAGGTGGAGATGTTCAGGCCGGCGTAGGGCGCTCCGGTCTCAGACTTGGGCTGGTAGGGGCGCGGGTAGAAGATGAAGGTGTCGAGGGATCCAGTCCACGTGGATCCAGGCACGGTGGTAACACCGAGGGCATTCACGACTCCCGTCAAGGGCGTAGACAAGCACTTGACGGTGCCAGGGGCTTGCTTGAGCTGACGGGCAGCGTTGGCTGCAAGGAGGACAAGAGACAGGTAGTGTGAGTTTAACACAGTAGTAAATTGAATCCCTGATACTGAGCGGAAGAGAACGCAGTGCACGAGTTGAAAGCAGCTTGCTGCTCCAAGCCCATAGACTCTCACCTGTGGCCAGAAGGCATGCGGCCAGCACGAGGATGATGGCAGAGGCACGCATTGTGTTGTTGGAGGTGGGAAGGAGGTGCGAACCGACAACCAAAGAAATAAAAATAATTAATTGATTAAAGCGATTGTAAGGGCTACTTCTTGTACTCATTGAGGTGGCACTACGGAAAGTGTAGTACTAGTTGTGCAGTTGTGCGAAAAGGAAGGTGGACGGGAAGCCATACATGTATGGTCGCAAGAAAAGGAGCATCCCGGTCAGCGAGGATGGATCGCTTCATTCATGTTAATGGAGGCCCCTACTAAGGACGCGATTTCAGGGGTCTTCATCTGATGTAAATATTTCGTGGTAGATAAATGCCGTATTCTGGCTGGTAAGCGTAGTATTTAGTTGATAATGATTAGAATCACGAGAAAAGAATGTACGTAGCCTGCTACAGCTTGCAATTTGCAGTAACATTCAAATCACTTGGTTAGATTGTTTTAAATTTCAACTCCTGGCGGAGAAATACACGCCGTTGGTGAGGTATGCAAGCCACAAGTCATCACAACAAAGCGTCCATTGAGAGAGCAAAGCGAGTTCCTTTTTCATCCACATGTGTTTACAACTTTGCGCACGTTCCATAAACCAGAAATCCAGATCCTACACCTACTACTACTTCAACGGCGGCAGGCCCAGCTGCGCCCGCAGCTTGTTGGTCTCTTCCACCGACAGCGCTTCTTTGCTGCCGCCCTTTTCTCCTCCCTCTCCTCCCTCCTCGCCTTTAGCCCGCTTCGGCTCCCGTCTCTCCTCGCTCTCCCCCCTATGCTTTCGTCGCCTGCGGTCGCCAAACTCATCGTCATCATACCGCCGCCTCGAGGGCTGCTGCTGCTGCTGCCGGTGGCGGTCCCTACTGCGAGATCGGTCACCTCTTCTGCTGCCACCGCCACGGTAGCTGCCTCCCCCGGCATCGTCCTTATCCCTGCTGCGGCTCCGCCCTCGCCCTCGCTTGTAATAATCATCATCGCCGCCCCCATGCCGCCGTTCCCCGCTCCTGCTCCTGCTCCTCCCCCTCCTCCGCTCCTCTCCCTCTTCTCTATCATCCTCCCCCCGGTCTCGCCCCCTCCTCGAGTCCCTAGGATTCAGTTGCCACTTCTCTCGCCGCGTCTTGCGCTCCTCCTCCTGCGCCACCGCCTCCCTGGCCGCCTCTTCAGCCCTCTTTGCCTCCGCTTCTGTCTTCCTGGCCATCGCCGCTTCTTCCTCCTCGATGCGCGCCACCTCGTTGAACTCGTCTTCCAGCACCGACACCCGCGGCTCCAGCTGCTCCGCCTTCTCGAGCACCTGCCGCGCCGGCAGCCGCGGCAGCGCAATGTTGAACATGTGGTCGCTGCGCAGCATTGTGTTCACAAGCTCGTCCATGTGGGCCAGCGAGAAGTTGCCAGAGGGGTCGCGCACCCGCACCCTGCGATAGTCGTTCAGCAGCGGTTCCAGGTAGTTGAACACGTCCACCGCACGCCCAGTCAGCCGCAAATAAAACGCTCCCAACAGGCGCAAGTACTTGAAGTCGTCGTTTTTAATAAACTCCAGGATGATCTCCTTCTCGGGCTGAATCTGCAGCATCTTGAGTACCAGGCAGATGAACTCGGTGGGCTTCTGAGGCTCTCCAAACATGCCGCCGCCGAAACGCAGCTGCACCGCCTTGTCCACCAGCTTTTCAGCAGACAGCCCGAAGCAGTCCTGCTTCCAGTACAGCGAGTCGTAGATCTTTTGCCGCAGGATGTACTCCACCAGGTTCTGTGGTGAACGAAAAATAGAAGACGAAATTTTAGAGGATTGTTTATTTTGAAAGAGGGAAATAATGCGTTGGTTTTGCGTCACTCGCTTGCGGGTTGGTTCCCTTGATGGTCCCCGCCTCCTTGTCCGTCCTGTTCGCCATGGTTCACGCCCGTTTAGTTTTATTGAATGTTTTATTCCCTTTTTTCAGGCTTCAAAATGTGTCGCTGTCGCCCCTCCGGCTCAGTTTAAAGCTATTTTATAGCGCAATACGATTTATTTAATTTGTGGTCTGCAAACGCCTTCACTATTCAGCACCTTCTCTTCATCAATTACACATCACATTCGTTCGTGTTTATGCATTTTATGCTTTCTACCAATCATCATCATCGTCCGCCAGGTCAGCATAGTCATCGCTGTCCTCTATGGGGTCGTTCACCGCTGCGGCAGCCGCCTCTTCATCAGACCCACCACCGCCGCCACGCTGCTCCTCGGGCGGCACAAAGTAGGCCCGCTCCACCACTAATTTACCTTGCCAGAATCGCGTCCACGCCGGAGGGAGCTGCCGCTGGGCCCCCTCGACAGCCGCCAACCGCCGCAGCGCCGGCAGCACCTCTGTGCTCAGCGCTGCGCCCGAATCCAGCCCCCTGGCGCCGCCGTGCGTGATCCTCCCACTCCCCGCCATCTCTTGCAGCCGCCGCACGTTCGCTGTCACCCCCCGCTGCGCCACGAATGCCGTCGGCGCACGCAGCGGCTGCCACCGCCGCGGCGCGGGGTGGACGTTCCAAAAACACACGCCACGCGCCGCCACGCTGGCAGCGCATGCCTCGCTCATCGTCGAACCCCCCGCCATGTCGTCATCCGCCATGGCATCCCCGTAGCCTCCTCGTCGCTTCACCGAAGCAATGACGTCTGCAGTGGACAGCTGGTTGATGCATGCTGCCAGGTCCACGATGCTGGAATCTCCGATGAACGACGGCAGGTTCTCGTGCAGGAACGCCGCCACCGAGCTCGCCTCCAGGCCCGTTCCTTGCAGCACGCTCTCGGGGTCAAACCCGTCCATGGCGCCACGACGCGCCCACGCTGCGACTTTCTTCTCCGCTTCGCCGCCCCCCGCTCCTGCATCTACACCAGGTTCTTCATCCTCAGAGTCTGCGTCTGTCTCTAGCGGCAGCCGTTTGTTGTACAGCAGCTTGCCCAGGCCGTGGAATAAACTCAGCGATGCATCTCGCAGCGTGAACCCCAGGTGCGCCGCCGCCGCCGCCGCCGCCTCCGCATCCACCACCGCCTTCTTCGTGCCGCGGCGGCGCTTGGGGGCGGGCCCGCCGCCCGCTGCCACCCGCGTCGCCCCCGTGCACGCAAACTGCAGCGTGTTGAGGGCGTTTCTCAGGTCTCCATCCGCTTGTTCAGCGATAGCCTTGACCTGCGCGTCCGGCAGCACCCGCCGCTCCACCTCCAGCACTGCGCGCAGCGCTTTTGCCGCGTTTAAAGCGGTCACAGGGTTGAAGGATATTACAGTGGCTCCTGCTGCCTCTAGCCCCGCCTGCAGATCTTTGTGCAGGCCGCCAGGGCCCGCGGTGGCAGCACCGCCGCCTCCTTCAGCCCCCCGCCGGTCTTGATCCGACCGGCCAGAGGCTTCCGTGGCGAACAACACCACCGGGAAGCGGGCACAGCGGGTGAGGTCTATCAGCGCCCTCCGCAGCCGCTCCCTGTGCTCGCTGTTGGTGGTGAGGGGGAGGTCGTCGATCAGCACCAGCGTGGGTTTGTGCGCCGCAGCCTTTGGCGGGGGTGCTGCTGCTTGCGATGAAGAAGGGAAGGGTTGGGAGCCACCGCCACTGCTGGCGATATTTTTTCTTCCGCTGCTGCTGCTTACAGCCAGCATTTCCAGCGCCGGCATCCGCGCGCGCTCCACAAATTCCAAAAACTCATCCAGCTTTGAGTGATACGCTGTGCCGCCGCCACCACCCATTCCTCCGCCACCACCCATTCCTCCGCCCCTGATGTATTGAACTTCCTGCCACGACACCACTGCCGGTGTGTCCCACTCCACCACCTCAAACCCCAGGGCTTCTCCCAGCACCTCCATCGTCGCGCTCTTGCCGCACCCAGGCGGCCCTGAGGCTATCAGCAATTTTCGCCCAAACGCCCGGCCAGCAGTACCCGCCTGCTGCTCCAGCCACGTTCGCACCTCCTCCACCTTTTTCTTGTGCACCACCAGGTCTTCTGGGCGGCGAGGCGCGTGTTTTGAAGTCCACAGCTCCCCAGCAGCCGCTGCCTCTGCCGCTGATGAAGTTCCAGCGGCACCAGCAGCTTGCAGCTCCAGCTCGCCAGGCACGGCCGCTTTTCGCTTGCTTTTTGCAGGCTCAGAGGCTTCAGCGGTTTTGGATTTGCTGGAAACCGGCGCGCGTTTCGTTTTTCGGGGCTGCACCGGCGGTTTTGATGCCCCACAGCCGCGGCCAGCCAGCAACGCCATCAGGGAGCTTTTGCTCGACTTGGAGGCGGGTCCAGCTGCACAGGGCAATGAATCCGCTGTTGGACTTGCCGCTGCGCGTGCCGTTGCTTTCTTTCGGGGCAACAGCACGCCTTCATCAGAGTCGCTGCTGCCTACCAGATTTATGGCCTCCATTATCTCGACAGGAGGAGGGGTAGGCATGCCTAGTAAAATGGCAGGCAGGGAACTTCCATTTATTTGATTTCCAGTGTCGTTTTCAGCTTAAAAAATGGGTCTTCAGGGCTTGCGACAGCGCTCTGGCGGGGCGATGCTGAGGAACGCCTTCCAGCCGGTGCACCTCGACGCCCCCGCGATACAGCACGAACGTGGGGAGCGTGGAGATGTCGAGGAGGTCTCCGATGTCCTATTCAGAGGCAAAAGAAGCGAGAGAATGAATAATGGGCTCAGGTCACATGTGGGCATGTTCACGACTCTGCTTACGGAGCAATTGTCGAGATCGACTGAGAAGAAGCTGACGGCTGGGAAGTCGGCGGGGAAACCTTCTATTTTGGGCACGATCTGTTGGCAGCGGAAACAGTAGGGAGCTGTAAAATAGATGCAAACTAGATCATGGGTCCCAACTAGAGAGAACAGCTGCTGCCCAGAGGTTATCGGGAGCCAAGAGGAGTCACTAGGCATGCCCTCTAAAAGTTCAAAGGGGTTAAATGCGCATTGCGTGGGCTGGAGAGAGCTTTTTGTGGGTGGTTGAGACGACGTGGAAACTGGCTCTTGCGGCACAACGCTGGTTTTCACTTTGATAAAATAAATTCGTAGTCTGCATCCAACAGAACATTGGATTGAGGCCACCCCCTGACTCTTTTATCTGTCAAGATTTGTTTTCCAATTTATTAAATTCTTGTAATATGGAGCAAACGCTGTTCATCTGCCGCAGCGTGGACCTCTACCAGATCCCGCCTCGTACCGGGCGTGGGCACATCAGCGGCGAGTGGAGGACGGACGATAAGATCTTCACCGCTCGTTGCCGCGTGGTCGCCACCGCCGATAATACCCTTGAAATCCGCCTGGAGGACCCTGCCAAGTGAGCGTTGATGGCGGCATTGTTTCTAGCTATTGCTGCAGGATGGCTTCAGTGGGCTGAAAATAAATGAACGCTGATATTAAATATTATTCTTTTTCCCGCAGTGGAGAAATTTTCGGAGCCTGCCCAGTGCAAGTGGGCCAGCGCGACGCCGCCGTGGAGAGTGCTGTGGACTCTTCCCGCAACTTTGTGCTGCGCATAGTGGACCCTGCCACCCAGCGCCATGCATTTTTGGGCATGAACTTTGCCGACCGCACCAACGCCTTTGACTTCAATGTGGCGCTCACGGACTTTGAGAGGTGAGAGGTTGGGTTGGGGGATATAAGAGGAGAGGGGAAAGATTTGGTGTACTTCTTAAATAATACATAGTTTTAAAAATTAGTAACGTATGCAAATGAACGAATTTCAGACAATATTTTTGAATACTTCTTCTCGCCCACTTAAAACAATCTGCATTTTTTTTGTTGCTTTCATAAATAAAAAATCGCAGGCGATTGCAGCGCGAGGAAGAGCTGAAGAAGGCGGCGGCAGCAGGCGGTGGGGCTCCCCTTCAGAGCAGCTCAGAGGTGGCGCCCGAGGCTGCAGCGCTGTACCAGAAACGAGATTTACACGGACTCAAAGAGGGGGAGCACATCAGCGTGAATGTGAAGAAAACAGGGCACGCTGGAGGGTTCTTGGCTCGCCTGGGAGCGGGGAATGCAGCAGCAACAAGTGGAAGCGAGCAACTACCAAAGCTGGCACCGCTGGCGCCTCCCCCAGCCACTGTTGCAGCGGTAGCAGCACCAGCAGCGCGGCACCAGCAGCAGCAGCAATCCCCTGGAGCGGCGAAAGTGGTGGCTTCCACCACTGAGGGTTGGGCGACGTTTTAGTTGGCTTGCCTTGTTCTCCGCCCTCGTTCTTCTAAAATAAAATTAAAAGAAGGTCATAATGCGTACCGTTTCATTGACCAAGTATGTAGGATTTGGGGGGAAAAGATTGGGGAATGAGAGAGCCGAGGTGGGTTTGATGTGCGGTTCCAATGAATCACCAATGACATGACCAAAAAAGCACGGCATTGGTTAAATTTTATCTGGCACCAGTTGCATGTTGAAGGAATAAAGAAAGAAACCCGTAACACAGCGTCCTCCAGAGCATTACATATTCTGGTTTGGCTGGATCACATCATCAATCTTCAAGATTAATCTCGAACACTGTGTGGCCAGCATCAGCTGCTGCTTCTTGCCGATGAGCGTCTCAAACACGTTCTGCTGGCGCATGTCGTTGGTGCCGGCGTTGTTGCAGTCTATGCCCAGGTAAGGGTTGTTCTCAGCCAACTGCCGTGCCTTCACCTCCGACATGCTCTCGATGGTGGCCAACCCCGCGTTCTCAGCCAGACTCAGCGGCACAACGTCCAGCGCGTCGGCAAATGCCCGCATGGCGTACTGCTCCACGGTGGTGACGTCGTCGGCCGCCTCCTCCACCGCCAGCGAGCACGCCATCTCCGCGGCGCCCCCGCCGTACACGATGCGGTTGTCGCGCACCAGGTTGCGTGCCACGCACAGCGCGTCATGCAGCGAGCGCTTGGTCTCCTCGATCATCATCTTGTTGCCGCCGCGCACAAACACCGTCACCGCCGACGTGTTGGGGCAGCCCTCCACCACCAGCTGGCGGTCGCGGGTGGTGCCAAACGTCACCTCCCGCACGCACTTTGCGAACCCCAGCTTGTCAGGTGTGAGCTCCTGGAAGCGGGGCACAATGCGGGCGCCCGTGGCCATGGCCAGCAGCTCGATCTCCACGCCGCCCACCCACCGCACCGCGGGCAGGTTGTTGTGCATCAGCAGGTGGTTGGCCTCGTCGTCAAAGCCCCACTGGCAGATGATGAGCCCCGCCCCCGAGTCCTTGCACCGCTGCACCATGTCGCGAAAGTACTCCTTCTCCTGCTCGCGCAGCGCCTCGAACTTCTCCACGCTGTCGATGTCCACCTTGTGCTTGGTCTTGGGCTTAGGGGGCTCAAAGGGGCAGGTGAGGATGGCGATCTTCACGTTCTCCAGGACCTTGGGCATCTGGGGGTGGGAAAAGTCCTTGTCCAGCACCAGACCCTGCACCAGCGCCGAGTCCTCCAGCCGCCCGCCCACCTTGCCCTCCAGCTTGATCAGGTCCAGGTTGACGTCCCGGCGGGACAAATCAGCCACGTCCAGCACGGCCTTGACGCAGGTCTCGGCGAGCTGGCGCTTGCAGCGGCCCACGATCTTGGAGGAGAGAGTGGTCATGCAGGTCTTGATGAGGGGCTCCAGGTTCTGGGCGTCGAAGTCAATCTCAAAGGGGGTGGAAATGGAGTCCAGCTTGGCGGTGGCCACTCGGCAGGCCATCTCGTACCCCTCTGCGATGCGTAGCGGGTGAATGCCGCGCTCCAGCAGCGCCTCGGCCTGCTCCAGCAGCGCGCCTGCCATTACCACGACCCCGGTGGTGCCGTCTCCGATCTCGTGGTCCTGGCTCTTAGACAGCTCCACCAGCAGCTTGCCGATCTGGTTCTCCACCTCCATCTGCTCCAGAATGGTGGCGCCATCGTTGGCTGCAGTGGTTTTAGAGAGGAGGGGGAGAAGGGGGTGAGCAAGAGGAGTGTGTGAGAAGCAAATAAACGTAATGTATTTTCAAGAGGAGAATAATGGGACTGCTCAAACTACACCGCAGCACTCACTTATGACGATGTCACCGTCGGGGCCCTGCAGCATCTTGTCCATGCCCTTGGGGCCCAGGGAGGTGCGTAGGACGCGGGAGACGGCCTTGGCAGCCTGGATGTTGGCCTTGACCGCATCGAGTCCCTTGACGCGCGTCTTCTTTTCCTGTTCCTGCACATGCGTTGAAAGGAAACCAGGGGGCGGGGGTGAGGAGGCAGGGCTGCTCACGCTGGTTCAAACCAGCAGCCAAGTGATCGATCAACTAAAATAAAATGCACAGGCCAAAAGGTGGAAATCTACGCTTTGCCCACAGGTCGCACCCTTATGATGATAAACGGCCGGCCATACTCATCGAACGCCAGAGACATGGCTGCGTGTTCTGATGGAAAAAAATATAAAAAAAAGGTGCAGACCAAGTGACACCAACTGCGCTCTGCACTCCGCCGCAGCACTGTTGTATGCACGTTGTGTATTTTTAAAGTAATACAAACGTGCGTTCAGGCTGTTGGCCGCCTCAAAGAGGCAAAAGTCAAAGCTTTCCTCGAAGCGTCGTGCGTCTTGCAGCAAATATGAAAGCCTCGACCCCCTTTTGGGAATAAACACGCGATTATCTAGCAGTGAGTGCATAAATCCTTGATCAAACAGCAGAGTGTGCATCAATCATAGGTGCGTTTGGGTTTCGGTGGACATGTTTCGGATTCTGCCGCTTCCCCGCCGTAGATTTCGCATGCGCCTGCTGATCGGACATCCAATTTCCATGCCATGCATGCGAGCTGCCCGTGCGCCCGACGCCATCTGGCCTTGGGTCTGGGTCCTTGAAACATGCAATCCTTTGATCTGTGCTCACCCCGCTGTTGTTTCGGGTGCAGGGACTCAATCATGGAGAATTACACCCGTCTCCGCACTCCTCGCCCAGAGGAGACGGTGGAAGAGAACGAGCTGCGCATCACGTCTGGTGGAAAATCAAGGAACTACATCTCTTACGCAAACACGCTGTTCACGGAGAAGGGGCTCGACTCCGTCATCCTCCGCGCCATGGGCAAGGCCATCAACAAGACGGTGGCCATCGCCGAGATCATGAAGCGCCGCGTGGAGGGGCTGCACCAGTCCACTGTCATCTCGTCCACAGACATCACCGACATCTGGGAGCCCAAGGTGGAGGGCCTGGACCGCATCGAGACGGTGCGTCATGTGTCGGTAGTCACCATCACGCTGTCAAAGGAGGCGGGGGACACCGCTGCGCCCGGCTACCAGGCCCCGCTGTCCCCCGAAGATTTCAAGCCGGTGGACGACGAAGGGGCACTGGCGGGCGAGGGCGAGGACAACGGCGAGGAGGGCGGCAGGTCGAGACGGTCTGGTGGCCGCGGGCGGGGCAGGGGGCGCGGGCGCCCCCGCCCCAAGCCTGTTGGTGAAAATGGCGAAGAAGCGCCAGCCAGAGAAGGCGCTGGTGGTGGAGGAGGCGGAGGAGGAGGGGGTAACAGGAGGCACCGCAGGGGTGGGCGTGGTGGCAGGCAGCGTGCTGCTGCTGGCGAGGACGGCGGCACGGCAGAGGGCGGAGCTGTGGCAGTGGAAGCGGCGCCCCCTACCGCCCAGGAATGATTGATAAAACACCGCGTCTTTCTTTATTTTGATGTGGTGCTGCTGTTGATGACTATCTTCAGTTTTTTTTAATTATATCCGTCAATTGTGAACTCAAGTAATGAACGGCGACTCGCTCCGAATATCTTGGACAGCGCGAGAGAGAAGACGATTTTTAAAAATAAAATGAGGAGGAGGGGTTTCGTCCAAAAAGAGCTGACTTGTTCATTCATTCAATCAAAACACCAGCGGCGGTGGCGACGCTTGGAGGCTCAGTAGTAGTACTATTGTACTACATAGTCATAGTCAATGTTTGCCAAAAAAATCAAAGGCTCCTCTAAACAGTCAAGGAAAGTCGCGACTTATTCGAGTGACAAAAAAAACCCAGACAAAGACTTGTCATTTCAAGAAGTAATTAAGTTTATGGAGGGGGGTGAAATAAATGAATTAATAAACCGAGAGTTAGGCAGTCAGACAGACCAATTTGATTATTTTATTGAACATGAGAGTTTCCCCACTTACTAGGTATACTATTATTATAAAAACTTGTCAGCAGCAATCAATGGAGGTATTTCCAATATTCGCGCGTATACCTCTTTGGCGTTAGGCCGTTTGCGAGCGTCTGCTTCGGTGCACTCTGCAATCAGTGCCACCAGCTCAGCGGGGCAGCGGTCGGAGGGCTGCTGCTGCTGCGTGAAACCCCGCTGCGGAGTTTTGCCGGTGGCCAGCTCCCACAGCACAATTCCCAGGCTGTAGATGTCCACTTTTTCGGTACACCGCCCCCCTAACAGCAGCTCGGGGGCGCTCCAGGCCAGCGTCCCAATCACCTGCCCTGCGCTGGCAGTCAGGTAGCCCTGCGAGTGCACCGCTGCGATGCCCACATCAGCCACCTTGGCGGTTAGTGTGCTGGTTAAAAGGATGTTCTTCGATTTTAGATCCCTGTGGATGACGTTGATTGCGTGCAGAGCTGTGAGCCCTCGGGTAATGTCCAGCGCAACAGACTTTCCACCATGCTGCCAAGCCAGCGCCTCCGCCGTCTCAGGGTTGTTCAGCGCGCGTCTCAAGTCGCCGCCCTCCACGAGCTCCGTCACCAGCAGCAATTTCCCGTCCGGCATTTTGCATGTGCCGTAGAGTTGCACCACGTTGCGGTCACGATTGACGTGCTTCAGGATGGCTGCCTCGCGCTGGAACGCAGCTTCTGCGTCGCTGCCGACATCGGCGTTCATCACCTTGATGGCCGCTGGCTGCACGCCACGCAAGGTGCCGCGGTACACCGCACCAAAAGACCCCCGCCCCAGCTCGATTGGCTTGCCTGTGGGGGTTAAATCCACCTCCACATCAGCTTGATCAAGCTCCCACAAGTCCATCCCCGTCTCTTCCGGCGCCCCGAGCCGCGTCAGCTGGCCCTTTATGTCGCCGACGGAGCGCTTGCCGGCAGAAGGCAGGCTGGCGTCGGAAGCTGCCGATTTGGCTTTTGCTGTAGTTGGCGACGGGGTGGTGGGTACCCTGACGGGTTCTGACGCCAGGGAGACGGTGGGGAAGGATAGTAGCGACTCAAATATGGTGGAGGCGGGAGCAGACAGCACTGTGTTGTACTCGCTCTTGCTCTGGTTGGTGTCCCCACCTTGCTGCTGCTCCTGCTGCTGCTGAAATTTAGCGTCCGAGGTGCCGGTCTCCATGGCAGAAGCGGCGTCCACAGAGGCGGAATCAGGCGGCGTGTTCGTGGGCGTGCCGGTCCAGGTGTCTTTGAATGAACTGGAGATGGAAGAAGCGGCCGTGCTGCCCTCGCTGCGGCGGTGACGATAAAATAGTAAACCCGCAAAGCCAGCAAGCAGCACCGCGCACCCCAGTCCCACGCCCAGCCCTACGGCCAAGGCGGTGGCACTGCTGCCGTCGCTTCCACCTGCGTCGCTTTTATAGGTCACAGGGTTGCATGTGATGTGCCGAATGGGTAGCGTGGGCAGTGCCAAGGGGGCCGCAATAGCGGGGCGCGGCAGGTACAGCGGGACATCGGTCACAAAAATCACGGAGTGGCACCCCATCTCGGTTCTCAGCACCCGAGAGCTGCCGAAATCTCCGCTGATGACCAGCGTCCCAGAGTCGTTGGTGAAGCGCAGCGGCAGCGCACGGTCAGTGTACTCCCCCAGCATGCTGTTTTTGGAGCCTGCTGCAATGAGTTCGTCAGGGCACCACGCCCCCAGCAGCATGTTGTACATAACCGAGTCGGCTGTGGGGGTGAAGAAGTCATCGACCTGCTCGGTCTGGTCTAGGGGCACGAAGATGGTGGAGCTGAGCTGGTCGTCTCTGCAAAGGAAGAGTGGGAAGGTGTGGGGAGGGGGTGAGCGAAAAAAACAAATAAACGGAATTACAGCCGTCTTGAATAAGGTGGAGTCAAATTGAACCACACATATAGCAAACAGCAAATATAACGGAATACAATTAATAAAAAATGATTGCAGCAAAAACCACACTGGTAAATTTATCCCCTTCGTACCGCAGAGGTGTCACCATCCCCGTGGTTTGCAGGACCTCCGTCCACTTCTGGACATTGCGCACAGCCGCCACCTCATCCAGCAGCGACACGGGACAGGTCCAGCTGCCGTTGGTTATGAGCTGCGTCTGAAAAATACGGTCAAAGCTAATGTCAATCTCGCTGAATTTCTTCGCGGGCAGCAGCAGCTTGTCGACTTTAATGACGAAGCCATTGCACGCGGCCGTGTAATTCAACACCCGAGCCACTTCACCTGGCACCACTCCTATGGCCTGCAGGGCGCTGTCGGCAGTGCCGGTGACCTCGACCACATAGTCTTCCTGTGTGTACCTCCCAAGAATAGAATTGATGCTGGGCACCATCTTGAAATTTTCCGCCGAGTACCTCCCCTCCAGGGTGTTGTACATAGCGAGGATGCCATGGGAGGCATTGATCCCAGCGTTCTCGGCATCCAACGTCATGTTTGCTGAAGCAGGGGGTGCATGGGACAGGGACAGGTGGTGAGATGCATGCATGGAGAGTTGAAATAACAAGCGCGTTGCCACAAGGGAGAAGAAACACGTGCAACGCGTATCTAGCTTTTGAGGGGGAAAGGATTGGCCAGCTTGCTCACCCCATCTCAAGACTCCTTCTCGCAGCGCAGCGTCCGTGGCGACGAGCACCGTGACATTGCTGCTTTGGGCGTTGTACAGCGCAGTGGCATTGGTGTTTTTGAGCCACGCTGCAGTGAGCGAGGTGTCGGGGTCGGCAGACACAATCTCTCCGACAGTAGGCAAGGTTCCGCATGCCTGCAAACGAATTCCATGTGGAGATTGACCAACGGCACACACAAAAATCCAGACGTAAGAGTGAAATTAAAGGGATGCAACACGGCGTGAACGATGGGTTTCGATTCGAAAACCAAGTGCGCCCCCTCACCTGCTGGCAGCGTCCTTCAACACACAGAACAAGTAGCAACACTGCATTTAATACGTGCATTGTATCAATCAGCACATCGAGCACTGAATCCACAAAACACCAATCGAGTTAAATTAACAATAATGTGCGTTAACGCTTCCGAAACGAAGTTCCCAACGAAGTTCGTCTCGTATAAATTTCAAGAAGGAGGGCCCATTGCGGAAACAAAGAATACTTATATGTCCCTGTAAATGTATATTATATTATACATCAATCAACCTCGAGCACACCGCCTACAACAATAACAACAACAAATATTTCAAGAATTTAAGAATTTAAGATCTCTCTACTTTACATTAGAATGATTCCTTTTCATCGCTATTTCCCCCAAAAACAGAGAGGAAGCGGCCCTCACCTTTCTTCCGTTCTTATTTTTCTTTAATTTAACCATTCCCGTTTAATTTAATTGGCGCATCTTCTTTTTTCCTAAAAAGCTTCTGCTTTCTCAGAGTTTCTGGCTTCTCTTCTTTTAGGGGCAGCTCAGTTGTAGGTCAGACAGTTGTATTGATTGATTATTTCTTTTAATTAACTCTGTTTTTTTTACATTTCGGAGTTTTCCAGGCCAATGTATGTCTAGGCTGCATGGACCCAGACAGGGGGTAATTGAGATACCCATGCACGGGTGGAGTGCATTTCAGCAAGCATGCTTCTTCGTTAATTCATGCAAGGCATCATCCTGATGCATGCATTAAATACTAAAAAAAAATGTGGGAGAAGAAAAAAGAACGTACGAACAATAACAATATAAAACCCAATTATTTGAAAATTTTACCGAAAACGAATAGTGAACTTTGACCGAAAAGCACTAGTAAAATCACACGCCCTGGACGGGTGGCACACGAAGAAGCCTGCCGTACACCTCCTTTGCATTAGGCCGGTCGCTGGGATTGGGGAGTGTGCACTCTGCAATCAGCGCCACCAGCTCAGCGGGGCAGCGGTCGGAGGGCTGCTGCTGCTGCGTGAAACCCCGCTGCGGAGTTTTGCCGGTGGCCAGCTCCCACAGCACAATTCCCAGGCTGTAGATGTCCACTTTTTCGGTACACCGCCCCCCTAACAGCAGCTCGGGGGCGCTCCAGGCCAGCGTCCCAATCACCTGCCCTGCGCTGGCAGTCAGGTAGCCCTGCGAGTGCACCGCTGCGATGCCCACATCAGCCACCTTGGCGGTTAGTGTGCTGGTTAAAAGGATGTTCTTCGATTTTAGATCCCTGTGGATGACGTTGATTGCGTGCAGAGCTGTGAGCCCTCGGGTAATGTCCAGCGCAACAGGCTTTCCACCATGCTGCCAAGCCAGCGCCTCCGCCGTCTCAGGGTTGTTCAGCGCGCGTCTCAAGTCGCCGCCCTCCATGAGCTCCATCACCAGCAGCAATTTCCCGTCCGGCATTTTGCAGGTGCCGTAGAGTTGCACCACGTTGCGGTCGCGATTGACGTGCTTCAGGATGGCTGCTTCGCGCTGAATCGCAGCCCCGGCGTCGCTGCCCACGTCGGCACTCAGCACTTTGATGGCAGCAGTCTGCACGCCACGCAGAGTGCCCCGATAAACTGCGCCAAATGAGCCGCGACCCAGCTCGACTGGCCCTCCGTCTGGGTGCAGCGCCACCTCCACGTCAGCTGTATTGATCTCCCACAGGTCGTAAGGCGTCGCGCCCATGGCAGCCAGCCTGGCAATCTGGTTGGCTGGGTGAAAATCTTCGAGGTCAGTGTTGATGTCACACAACGGTGTTTCATCGCTGCGATTGCCAACATGCGGTTTGGTGGAGCTTGAGCTGAAAATGTCGGCAGCGAGGCAATATCGCGGCGTGGATGCTTTCAATTCGATCTCTGCTGCTCCTGCCTTTTCATTTCCCAGCGCGGCTGGAGTTAAGGAGACAATGCTGTCCCCTCTTCGCCTCTTGCGGCGAATCCACACAAACGCTGCCGCAGCGGCGAGTACAACAATAAAAAAGGCGCCTACCGCCACGCCCACCACCACCGCAGTGTTGCTTCCGGACGAGGGCTGCGTGGGAAGGGCCGCGCTGCCGTTGGCGTTGCCTGGTGCTGCGTTGGACTGTTTACCGTCACCCACCAATTTTCCATAAATGGGTCCCAAAACCGGCGGATTGCAGGTCATGTGCCGCACAGGCAGCGTAGGCAGCGTAAACGGCGGGGACACGTCGAGCAGCTGGTTGTCGAGGGGTGGCTCCAGCGCTACATCAATAGTATAAACCACAGAGTTGCATGCAATGCTGACATTCAGCACGCGCGCGGTCCCAAACCTGCCGGTGATCACCAGCGTTCCAAAGTCGTTGGAGAAGCTCAGGGGCAGGTCCAGACCTGCCGCCTCGCCCAGCATGCTGTTTTTACTGCCGGCGGCTGTGAGCTCGGTGGGACAGTACGCTCCGCGCAGCATGTTGTACATCACCCCTCCAGCGTTTCCCGCTGAAGCCTGGCCGCTTTGTGGCACGAAGATGGTCGCGCTCAGGTTCCAGGCACTGCAGATCAAATCCGTTATCATATAATAAACAAATATGCATGGGTGTATGGCTGGCAAAGCAATACGACAATGTTACTTCGTACCTGAGTGGGCTGTCCATGCCGGTTTGTTTCCAGATCTCCAGCCACTCTGCGGAATCTGGCAGCTGCGCCACCGTCTGCGGGAGGGGCACTCCGCATTTGCTGCCGTTCATGAAAATCTCCAGCAGCTGCGTGCCGTACCCAAATCTGCTGGGAATTTCGGTGGCTGTTTCGCTGGGGAGCAGCATAGCGTCTAGCTTGTAAAAGTATCCGTTGCAGGCAATTTTGGTTTCTACCACTCGCGCAATGTTGCCTTCCGTGAGGCTTGTGAAATACAACTGGCCGTCGCCATCCTTTGTCACGGTCACTGTGAAGTCGGTGCCATTCAGCATCCCCATCACCGTGTTGACGCTGGGGATGGAGAGCAAGGCGTCAGGGCTGTAGCTCCCTTCAGTCACTGCATACACCGCACCAAGAATCTCTGGACCGAACCCCACAGTCTCGAGGTCGATTTCCTGCAGGCCAGCTGCAGTTTCAGGGGAAAACGTGTATGTGAGAGGGCTTATATACTTGGAAATCAATTCTTTCTTCTCTGCTTACCATACTTGGCTAGACCTGCTTTGAGGAATTCATCTGTTGGCACAAAAGCCGTCGAATTTATGAATGCATTCATGAGGAAGATGTTGGCGCCCAAGTTGTCAATTATTTTCCTCCCTAATGCATGGCTGGGGTCGGAAGCCATGAGGTCATACACCGTGTTGCTGTTTTCGCATGCAGGGCGGGGCTGAAGTGGAGAAAAGGAGGAGCTTGAGCAGAGAAAGCGTCTTGTTTTCGTAGGGACAGCCAGGAACAGAATTAAACCGACACGACAAATTAAGGCGAATTCTCACAATTTGCGCTGCGCATGGACCGCACAGCGCTGCCAAAACTGCTGCAAGCACCAGCAGCGCCCCTCTGCAAGTCGCAGCTGGCATTCTGCTCCTCCCCTTCGAAAAGTGAGGTTGATTTATGTGTGGCCGGCCGTGGTGCAGCTCAGTGCGCGTGCAACGTTTATCTTGCGTCAAACCACAAGTTAGCGCGGCGTCATTTTGCCAACCCGATCAAAATTCCCCTCGAGTTAGTGTCACAATTGATGGAGAGGTACCAAGCACTTTGACCATCCCATGCCAGCAATGGATTATAGTTTAAGCATTGAAAGATATCGCAAAGCAAAAGTGGGTTTTTTTAGTTTAATTATTTGCTAGTTTATAGTAGTTTTAGTTTTAGTTTTTTTTTTGTGAAAATGCCCTGAAAAGAAAAGCGCTGTACTTGAAGACGGCGTTGTACGAGGGACGTAGATGGCGCTTGCGAGCAAGTCCAGTTTAACCTGGGGTGCTGCAGCCGCAGCGGAGCGCAACCACCGTCGCCAAAGAGTTGCTGTCCCGAGCCAAACAAATTTTATTGTCATTGGAGCCTCATGAGATTAGTGCCAGGCATCCGCATTTGCATGCGTTACGCGCGTAAATAGTTGATTGCAAAAAAAAATCTCACAACTTCTTTCTGACCAAGCCATTAAAGAAATCGAAGCTGTTGCCATCGGGGTGCAGTTCATACCGCCGCCCAGCCTCATCCTCTGCCATTAAATACCCATGGGGGCTCAGCCCTCGCACCACAACGCACACCTGCCGCCCCTCCTCCTCCAGCCGCACCTCCTGCCCCGAGTGCAGCCACGCAGAGTAGTACTCTCGCTCAAACGGAGCAAACCCAGCCTCCGCTAGCCTTGCCAGCATCGGCTCCAGCCGTGTCATAATGCCAGCCAGCAGCACCTCGCGCTGCACCGGCGGTGGGGGTGCCGGCGCCCCCGCGGCCGCTGCTGCGGCCTCTGCCAGCGCATCGATGCAAGTGGTCGGCTGGCGGTTGGCCAGATTGAGGCCCACGCCAATGGTGACCTGGAACTGGCCTTCTCGGTAGAAAGAATGGCACAGAATGCCCCCCAGCTTCATCCCTTTGGCGTACACGTCGTTGGGCCACTTTATTCTGAGGTCTATGCTAAAATCTTCTTTATTCTGCAGTGCGGTTCCAGCGCTATCCAGACCGCTGCCGCTGCTGGAACGTAGAGCTGCGCAAACCGCAGATGCGGCCTCTGCCTGCGCCGCTTGCACTACCGCTAGCGTGACTAGGTACTGCACAAAGGGCAGGCGTTGACCAGACACGGCGAGACGGGCAGAGGTAGAAAACATTAGGCAGCCTGGTGGAGACTCCCATGCGTTGCCGCCGCGACCCTTGCCCCCCGCCTGTCGATCTGTCACAAACACGGTGCCTTCTGGCAGCTTGGCGCCGTTGTTTTGGATGAGCGTCTGCGTTGAGGCGGTGGTTGCTGCCGTAAAGAGGGTGCGGCCCAAACAGGAGGTCTCTAGGGCGACAAAGTAGCGGGAAGGGTCAAAGGTGCCGCAGCGCTCGTCTGAAGGGGCGGCAGTAGTGTGGAATGAGAGGTGGTGCTGAGTTGGCGGGTCGCCGGGGGTCTCCAAAAAAGAGGAAGCTGAAGAGCTTCCTGCGCAGCGCTGCTCCGCTGCCCGCAGCTCGTGGTCGGTGGGCGCAAACACGCAGATTTGAGGGGGCTCAGAGGCGTGCATGGAGACGAGGGAGCGAGGCCGCTGCGCTGTTTGGATGTGGCCGATGCTGCGAGCAGTGGTGAGGCCGGATCTGAGCCTGATCATCGACGGGGATGATCAGGATGTGTTCGGATTTATTTTTAATAAATATTTGCGCCAATAGCACGTGCCTGGCCAGCGTTTTAGGGTCGTTTTTTAGTTTTTTAGTTGTTGAGAGAAGACCGAGAGTCCGCGTTGGCTCACTGCTTGTACAATAATTTCAAATAGAAATATACATAGCGTACATGTCCGTGAAACTCTCGCCGGTGCTGGAAATCAACCTAGGCAACGCACTTTTTGGCAAAAATTCTGCATCTGAGGTCCCCAAAATGGCTGAACGCGACAGCGCAGGCCTGCCTTACACCGACAGGGCCCACATCCGGATGCTGCAGACTGAGTACGAGGATGCAGCTGCGCAGGGCGGCCAGGAGGCCATCGACAAGTGCTTCAAGTGAGCCAGCACAGAAGAAGTTTCCGCCAGTCCCTTGCCAAGCTTCAATCATCCCCTTTGGGGTCTTTGTTTTGTTTTATTCTTACCCTTTCTCTCCCCATTTCTCTGTTGCACGCAGTCTCACCTGGGCCTTGGTGCACTCGCACGACGCCAAGCGCGACGCGGCCCGCGGCCTTGAGCTCCTCGAGGCGCTGCTGTCCGGCGAGCAGGCGGAGCGTCGAGAGCTGCTCTACCTGCGTGCTGTGGCGCAGTTCCGCCTGCTGCACCACCTGGCAGCACGAGACACGCTGCGGGGGGTGCTAGAGCAGTATCCCGACTTCCGCCAGGCGCAGACGCTGCTTGACTCGGTGGAACATGAGATCGTGAAAGACGGTTTAATTGGCATCAGCGCTGGGGCCGCCATCCTGGGGGTGGTGGCCAGCATCGCGGTAGCAGTGCTGAGGAAACGATAATTACCCCCAAAATATTGAAAGCCAACCCATGCCTTAAGAAAGCTATATACCTCCTCATATTTCTTTTCAATTTCGTGTTCCTCTTGTTGTTACACCATGATGTAAAATAAAAACATTTATCACGGCATCAGCATCGTTAGTTCATAGGGGGCGGAGGGGGCTTGAACCCCATGCCGTGAGGGGGCATTCCGCCACCCATCATCTGCCCAGGCGGACCTCCCATCATGCCAGGCCCTCCTGGGCCCCCCATCATCATTCCTGGCCCTCCCCAGGGCATACCCATCATTCCGCCGCCCCCACCGCTGCCATCCATCACGC
This sequence comes from Marvania coccoides, assembly GCA_963854735.1. Classification (NCBI taxonomy): domain Eukaryota; kingdom Viridiplantae; phylum Chlorophyta; class Trebouxiophyceae; order Chlorellales; family Chlorellaceae; genus Marvania; species Marvania coccoides. The sequence continues at coordinate 1,162,722 of OY978105.1, read as the reverse complement.
CCATTCCCATCATTGAAGGGTCCTCCATCTGAGGGGGCATACCCCCACTGCCCCTCCCTCCACGCCCTCGCACCCCGCCCATCATTCCGCCCCTTCCTGGCCCTCCTCTGCCCATTACAGGCCCCCCGCCGCCGCCACCCATCATGTGCTGCCCCTGCTTGTGAATTTGCCGGATGACCTTGCATGGCCTGCCGTTGATGTCGCGCCCGTTCATTCCGTCGATGCATGCCTGCGCTGCCTGCGGAGAGTCGAACTCCACCACTGCCATGCCTCGGCTCTTGCCGCAAGCCCGATCCTCGATGAAACGAATGCCCTGCACGGCGCCGTACTGCGAGCAGGCCGACTCCAGGTCTACGTCGGTGGTCCACCATTGCATGTTGCTCACGAACACGGCGCAGGCGTCGCTGGATGATGGTTGGCCAGGGCCTTCCATGCCACCGCTGAAACCGCCGTCCATAGCCCCGCCGTTGGGATAGCCACCTGCGCACAGTCAGCGTATCAAATGATTCAATCAAAATGCCATGTGCTTGATGTAAAATATGGCAATTTCAACGTACCCATCCCCTGCATTATTGTTTTTTTTTTAGCCCCAAAGGTCTTGCAGATAATCAAGCGGCACAGCGACGAGCCAAGCAGGGTGTATTTCAGTTTAAACTTATTTAAAAAAACAAAAAAAAACAGAGGGAAGCTCCATTTCAAACCTTCATTTTTTTTTTGATTCGAAAACCAAAAATGCCTGGTCACAGTGCACAATTCTGTGTTTATATAATATAAGTGAAAACATGGACGTTGCCACGCTCCCTTGATCAGTTGAACACAATTTAATAATAACTGAAATGGCTGATGAGGAAGCCAAGCTTCTGAAGGAAGCTAAGGCGCTTCCGTTGAGAGAGCGCATCGGGCACAAGAACTGGAAGGTCCGAAGCGAGGCGTACGACGATGTAAAGGCCGGCTGTGAGCGTGCTTTTGCAAGTTCCGATCCCATATTTGAAGAGGCTGGTGAGTTTGGGCGCCGTGGCATGCGATGGGAGGTGTTCCATGCATGATGCATCGCACATGTGGCACCAGGTGTCAATTTTGCTTCGTTGCAACGACACTCGAACTGACTGGATTTCAACTTGATCTATTGTTGCAGGGCCTGTGCTAGCCATGGCGGTGGGCGATGCCAACGCTAATGCCATGGACAGGGCCCTCGAGGCGCTGTGCGCCTGGCTGCAAAAGGCTGACGAAGTGCAGGCTGGCAGGTGCATTTAGAAATCTGCAGGAACCGCCGCTACCTTTCCTCTCTCACTTCAAATTCCCTGGTAATTTACCGAGTTTAATAACCACGTATTATACCCCCCATTGTAGAATCGTGTCCCCTGTGTGCAACACCATGGCCGCCAAGTGCCTCAAAGCCCGCCCTGGCACCGTGGCCAAGGCCACCGAGGCCTTCCTGCTCTTCATCGAACTCGAGCAGCAGGAGGCGGCGATCGAGGCGACGCTTAAGGCGCTGGCAGACAAGGTGCCTAAGGTGGTGCTGGCGGCGCTGGAGGTGCTGCTGCGTGCTGTGTCGGATTTTGGGCCTCGTGCTCTGGACCCGAAGCCGCTGTTCAAATCTCTGCCAGCTGTCTTTGCCCACCCCAACGCCGGGGTGCGCGACAAGTGCAAGGAGATCTGCGTGGAGCTGGCGCTGGGGCTGGGCACGCCGGTGGTGCAGGGGGTGCTGATGGAGAAAATGAGCGACGCAATGAAAAAAGACGTTGAGAGCGGCATCGCTGCGGCGCAGAAAAAGCCGCCCTCGCGGTTCACCCGCAAGGAGGCTGCCGCCAGGGAGGCAGCGGGCGGCGGGGATGACGGCGCAGAGGGCGGGGAGGGCGACGGTGCTGCCCCAATGGAGGTCGACAATGATGGCAGGGCGGCGGACGCAGTAGCCGCTGGAGCCGACCCCTACGAGTTTGCAGACCCTGCGGACATCATGGGCCCGCTGGGAAAGTCCTCTGTGGTGGTTGGCGACGACTCTGTGCCGTTTTGGGAGTGCTTTGAGTCGAAGAAGTGGAACGTGAGGAAGGGGGCGCTGGACAAGGTGCGGGAGGCCGCACGCGCGCCCCGCCTGGCGCCTGGCGACTACGGCGAGCTGTGCCGCGAGCTGAAGAAGGTTCTGGCCAAGGACGCCAACATCAACTGCGCTGCAGCGGCTGCTGAGGTGGTGGGGGCGCTGGCGCTGGGCCTGCGCCGCGACTTCCACTCCAACGCGCGCCAGCTGTGCAGCCCCGTGATGGAGCGGTTCAAGGAGAAGAACACCACCATGAGCAGGGCGGCTGATGAGGCGTTGCGAGCGCTTGCCACTCACTGCTACTCTCTGGGCGACGTGGCAGAGGACTTGGCAACTGCCATGGCCCACAAGAACCCCAAAGGTATACAATTCACCATTCTTTTTTCGTTTTATATGCTCATACCATAATTTGAATACATACTTTTTAACTTTTTCCCCCATAGTTCGGTTGGACACGCTGCGCCTGCTGCGTGACATGGTGGACGCCACCGACCGCAAGGAGGCGGCCAAAATCAAGGAGGCGCTGGTAGGCGGCGCCGCCAAGCTGGCCCCTGATGCCGATGCCGGCATCCGGGAGGCGGCCCAGTCGGTGCTGGTGGCGTTTGCCCTCAAGCTGGGCTCCTTCTCCGCGGTGCAGCCTTTCATATCCAAGCTGGACGACACTCGCACCAAGATCATCGAGGAGGCGGTGATGGCGGCGGCCAAGCAGCAGCAGGCAGGGGGTGCAAAGCCCAAAGCCGCAGCTGCCGCAAAGGCAGCAGCAGCCCCTGCTGCTGTGGCAAGGGCACCTTCTGGCCGTGTCGGGTCTGCAGCTTCTTCCGCGCGCTCCAGCCCCAAAGCGCTGGCGCCCAAAAATGCCAACGTGGCTGGTGCCGCCGCTCGCGCCGCTGCCAAGCCCGCTGCCGCCGCCCGGCCCAAGACTGCGGCTGCGGCGCCTGCGCGCAGCGCGGAGGACGACGCTGCACCGATCACCTCTGGGCGGCTGTCCCCTGAGGAAGCTGAGGCGAAGCTGGTGGCAGCCGTGGGCGAGGAGGCTGTGGCCAACCTGAGGGCCGTGAAGTGGCAGGACCGCCTTGAGTCGGTGACGGCCATCGCGGAGCATGCTACGCAAAAGTGCGCCTCCCCTGACGCTTCTGCGCTGTTGCTGTGCCTGGCGCACCTCCCTGGATGGTCTGACAAAAACTTCCAGGTCGGTGGTTTTGAATGAATTCAATAGTGAAGGGATTCCTAGTAGTAGCAGTAGTTATCTGTTTGGTGACATCTAAACTGGCATTGATCGCCTGAATGGCGCTAGCTACACTCTTCTATTCTCTTACCCCTGATTTCCTATGAACGGTGCTAATTTACTGACTAAAGTACGTTTCTTCTTCGTCTTTTCCGTCGCATCTTTAGGTGGTAAACAAGGTGCTGGAGGTGGCGGCTGCCCTGGCCCGCGGCTGCCCTGGCTTCGGCCGCGTGCACGCCGCCGTAGCAGTCGAAGGCGCAGGCGACAAGCTGCACGAGCTGAAGCACCGCATTCCAGCCACAGAAGCGCTGACCGCTGCCGCCGAAGCGGTGGGACCTCGCTTCGTCGCAGCGCAGCTGCACGCCAGGGCCGCCGCCAACAAGAACCCCAAGGTGCTGTCTGAGAGCCTGGCGTGGTTGGCGACTGCTGTGGACGAGTTTGGCCTCGTTTCTTTGGACTTGGCGGCGCTACTGCAGTGGGTGGTCGCGGACCTGGGTTCTCCCAACGCGCCAGTGCGCAACCAAGCAATGGCGGTGCTGGGGCGGTGCCATGCGCAGGTGGGCGGCGGGCTGATGGCGCAGCTGGCGGAGGGGCTGAAGCCGGCGCAGCTGACGGCGCTGGAAGAAATTTTCAGAAAAAACCCGCAGGACCCCGCCTACAAGCCGCAGCGCACTGCCAAGAAGCAGCAGGGCGGCGGCGGTGGCGGTTTCAATGGCGGCGAGAATGGCGGCGCTGCTTTGGGAGGCGGCGAAGAGGAGGAGGAAGAGGCGGCGCCAGCGTCTCTGGATGATTTGCTGCCCCGCGCCAACGTGTCTTCGCAGCTCCCCCCCACGCTGATCGCGCAGATCAGCAGCGCCAACTGGAAGGAGCGCAACGCCGCGCTGGAGGAGGTGGAGAACGTGCTGAAGGCTGCCGGCGGACGCATTGCCCCCGAGCTTCCCGCAGAACTCTTCCCCGCGCTGCGCGGGCGCATGGCGGACACCAACCGCAACCTCGCGGCGCGCACGCTGCTGCTGCTGGGGAAGCTCGCAGAGGCGGTGGGCGCGCCCTTTGACAAGTTGGCCCGCCCGGTTCTCATCCCTGCGCTGGCCACGCTCACCGACAACAAAAAACAGGTGCGGGACGCGGCGGTGGCCATGCTGGACGCGTGGCTGAGCACCTGCACCGAGGACAAGCTGTTTCCGCCCGTGTCAGACGTGGTGGTCAACCCTAAGATCAATGTGGACGGGCGGGCGGCGGCGTTGGGCTGGATGGCCAAAGCGATGGCCGAGGGCAAAGCGGGGGTGAAGTGCACGGACTGCGCGCTGAAGGCGGCCGCTGCGGGGCTGGGAGACAAGTCTCCGGCGGTGAGAGACGGAGCTGGGCAGCTGCTGAGCGAGACCGCGGCGGCGGTAGGCAGCGACGAGCTGCTCAAAGCGCTGGGAGGGCTGAACCCCGCGGCACGCAAGACCGCGGAGCCCTGGGTGATGCGCACCATCGCGGCCGCAGGCGCCAGCGCGGCGGCGGCGGCTGCCGCTGCTGCACCGGCAAAAACGGCGGCAGCAGCGACAGCAGCAGCGCCTTCCAAGACCCCTGGGCATTCCTCCTCGAGGGCCGCCTCAGCCGCCGCCTCCATGGCGTCGCTGACGGTCGCCGTGAGCGAGCAGGACGCCCCTGCGCTGCTGAGCATGAGCAGCGCCAAGGCTGCCCGCTCCCGGCTCTTCCGCCCCCGCCCAGGCAAGTTTGACGCCCCCGCGCCCGACGAGGTGGAGTCCCTGGACGCCGCCTTCGCTGGGGTCGCTTCAGATGAGTTCCGCGCGCTTCTGTTCAGCCGAGACTTCAAAGACCACGTCAAGGCGGCAGACGCTCTGGAGGGCGCCCTCCCTTTGCTGCTGCCGGAGGTCACGGCCTCCCTGGACCTGGTGCTGCGGTGGTCGGTGGTGCGGGTGTGCGACGGCAACATGCAGGTGCTGGTGCGCGTGCTAGAGATGCTGCGAGCGGTGCTGAGGGAGCTGGAAAGTTCAGAGTACCGCCTCACCGACGTGGAGGCGGCGGCGCTGGTCCCGGCGGTGGCAGACCGCGCGGGGCACAACCAGGACCGCGTGCGGGCGCTGCACCGCGACGTGCTGCGCGGCGTGTGCCGCGTGTACCCTGCGCACCGAGTGGCTGACTACTTGGTGGCGGCGCTGGGCGCCAAGAACAGCCGCACCCGGGTGGAGTGCTGCGCTGCGATGGCGGAGATGGTGGACAGCGAGGGCGTGGGCGTGCTGACGGCCTCCAAGGCCAAGCCCATGGCAGCGGTGGCAGCGGTAAGTTTTGAAGCTTAGATAACATACCCTACCTTCGGTAATTCTTTGTTGCGCATACCTACCTCCTCTTGTAACCCTCACCCTGCCCCGTCAAAATGTGTTAACGAATGCAGATGCTCAAGGAGCGCGATGGGGCGCTGCGTGGGGCCGCTCTGGGGGTTGTCGAGGCCGTCTACTTGTCTGGCGGCGCTGACACGCTGTGGAAGATGCTGGGCAGGCTGGACGGGCGAGAAAAAGACATGGTGGAAGACAGACTGCGACGGGCAGCCGCCCGCCAACCGGCGGCCGCGCCCGCGGAAGATGAATACGCGGAGGAAGATGCACAAGCGGAGGACCCGCCTGTCGCTGCCACCCCGCCCTATAACGACTCAAAGCCTACAGCGGATGAGCAGCAGTGGGGCTACAGGGGTGGGCAGGGGGCTGAAGCAGCGGGAGCAGCCGATTTGGAGTACTCCCGCCCTGCGTTCACCCCTCCCAACGCTCTGGACATCACTCCCGTGGCGGCGGGGCGGGCAGCCGCTCTGGCGGCGGACACAGCGCCCGACGGCACACCGGGGTATTATCCAGCGCCGGCGGGGGCTTCGGCGGTGCTCACCCCCGTGCCTCGCGCCTTCAACAGCCCCAGCGCGGCGCCTGAGCCTGCGGCGGAGGCGGAGCCGTCTCCCCGGCGCTATATCCCCGCTACCTCCCCCCTGGACGGCCAATTCCAGGCGCAGTGGGAAGAGAACTTGGCGGGCATGGCTTCACCTTCCCTTCCCGATGCAATCAACGCTACCAAGGCGCTGTGCTCGGACGTGATGGCTGTGGCCGACCCCAACAAGCAGCCCCCCGCCTCGCAGCGCATCCGCGCCGTGATGGGCGCCTCCGCGGAGCGCCTGTTCTCGGCGGTGCTGACGCAGCTGGAGGCTATCTTTGCGGACGCTGCGCGGGTGTCTGCGGTCGGCGAAACACCGTCGTCCCGCGGCTGCAAGTTCGCGCTCAACGTGATGCTGCAGGGGCTGGGGGTGGAGGAGGTAGCGGCGGGGCTGCCGCAAGGCACCCTGCGCCGCGCCATTTCGCTGCTGCTGTGCCGGTTAGTGGACGAACGGGGGTTGTTGGTTTTTGACGACGGCACCACTCTGGTGCGCGCGGTCAACGTGCTGGTGGCCAAGATGCTGGAGGCGGCCAACCGCAACTACTGCTTCGCGGCACTGCTGCTGCTGCTGCGGGATCCCCCGGCTGGGGTGCCTGCCGAGGCCGTTCCCAAGTTCAACGATCTGGTGGTCAAGTGCCTCATCAAGCTCACAAAGGGGCTACAGGGGGGGCTGCAGGGCGTGGAACTTGGGCGCCTGTTGCTGGACGTTCACGATTTCTTCATGTATCTGGGCGTGGATGAGATTCGGCGGCGATCCTCCGCTGATGACAAGCCGCTGCGCATGGTGAAGACCGTGCTGCACGAGCTGTGCAAGATGGCGGGGCACGGCATCTACGACCACACTGCCTCCATCGTCCCTGGGCGGTTCTCCTCCCCCCAGCCCATCATTTTCGCCTACATCGCCTTGAACCTGGCATCGCTGGAACAAAACGGCACAATCCAGGCCATCACTGAGGCGGAACGGCAGGAGCGGGACCTGTCAGCGATGCAGCAACACGAAGCGGCGATGAAGGCCGCGCGGGCGGCAGCTTCGGTTTCTTCCTTGTCTGCAGCGTCAGGTGGGGGCGGGGGCAGCGGGATGACGGCTGCAGAAGAGAGCTCGGCGGACCTGCAGGCGGCGGCGGTGAAGGCGGAGGTAAAGCAGCGGCTGAAGGACGTGATGACGCGGCTGGTGCAGCGCGATCCTGGCATGCAGCGAGCGGCCATGGTGGAGCTGCACCGCTTGCGGCGGGAGCACCCTGCCTACGTAGAACGCTACGTCGCGGGCACGTCCGAGATGTTCAGGCAGTTCATCGACGACGGGCTGGCCAGACTGGACAAGGAGGGGTACCCTGCAGCAGGGGTGGGCGCAGCGGCGGTGCCGCAGACGCAGGCCACGCCGCCTGCAGCGGCGCAGCAGACCCCTGGCGCCTCATCAAAGCTTTCCAGTCTACGGGAGCGGCTGTCTTCCATCAAGGCCAGCGCGGATGGCCAGGCGAAGCAGAGGAGCAGGAGCGTCAGCGGAGAACGAGCTCCAGCTGCAGAGCCTAGGGCCGCTGGGGGAGCGTCCAATGGCGCAGGGGCCGCGCCTGCGGCGCACCCCTCTGTGGAGGAGCTGACGGCGCGGCTGCAGATGCTGCGCCGAGGGCAGTCGTAAAGAATGTGATCAACGCGTCCTTTCCTCTTTGTGTGTTCTTTTTTTGAAGCTTATTTCGTGCATGCTTGATGTTTCCCTGCATACAGTTCATCCTCATTTGGTGCATTGCAATATAGACGCATTTTTTACACTCTCAAGGGTAGAGAGAAACAAGGAGCACGCCCTACTAGTAGTTCAAAATCGTGGGTGCCAACATTGAATGAAAAAGAAAAGTATGGTAATGATATACACGGCACTGGAAGGGGTGAATTGGAGGGCGGCAAGCAGCGTGACAGTGGCACAAGGGGATAAAAAGATACAAAGAAAATTTCGAAAGGAGTGAGCGATAGTATCATAAGTTTATTTTTTTACTTTTTAAGTTATTATCAAGCACTGATGCGGCGTTGCTGCAGGCTCATCCCATGTGCGCCCCTGTGTGCCCGCCCTGCTTGCCCTACATTTCTCAGGGCGGCCTCAGGCATCCTTGTGAGGGAAGCAGATCTTGCAGCGCCACACACCATGCTCGCACTCCTGCCCCGTCTCGGCGTGGGCCTCCTTCTTGGCAGCCTGCAAATGTGGGGGCATCGAGAAAAATGAGACGACCAAATAATTTACGCTGTGCTCTTTTCTATACGAAATATTCTGACGAAGCTCCGCCTCCCACCTCGCGCTTGTCCTTGGCGGCGCGCTTGGTGTCGTGCAGCACGCGTTCCTCCTTGCACTGCTGCAGAATGTCGTGCTTCTTCTCAGCGTTCTTCGCTTTTTCGGCGGCGATCTCATTCTTGTAGGCCTCCTTGATCTCACGCTCCCTGAGCTTAGTCTGCTCGAGCTTGTCTGTGAAATGGAGAAAAGATGAATGCATTGATGAATGGAACCTCGGTGTTTGATCTCGACATCACCGAAACTGACCTTTTTTGTTGCCTCCGGTTGCGGTAGGGTGGAAGACGTTATGAACCATGCCACGGACGTCAGCCATGATTGCTTTCTGGATGGAGTGGAAAGGAAACAGACGGACGAAACAAAAGTCAGATGATTTAATTCGCTGGAAATGTATGAACCCGACACTCGACACGCAGCTGAGACTGGTGGTTTACCTAGAAATCGCTTTGATGGGTCTCGGATTTGAAAAATGTAGAATTTTGAATAGTGAAATAGGGTCCGAAACTCTAAACTGATTTCCCAGCTGGCGCCAATGACGTGAGGGAAAAAAAGATACAACCTTTTTCCAGAATTATTAAATTGGCCACTCAAACCCTTGTCAGATAAATCCAAAACTGTCGAAATATGCAAAGGGAGTGAGATGTAAGTTCGCATGGAGCGGCGCATGGTGCCTCAGGCTTGTGCTCATGAGATGCGTTGCATACAAATTAATGCGTTCTTTTGAAGCTTATATACTCCCAAAACGATAATAAATAAGCCACCAATTTGCGTCGCTTCTGCAGCGAGCATGCAGTGCCCTTTTCACAACATTCCGCCATTTGCATCCTGGTTCTTACAATTCTTACTAAACTCTGGGGGGAATGCTTTTGATTGAGCTTATCATAATGACATGTTGTGAGAGCACTGCAGCCGGGGAGCCCCGTTTTATGTGGCATGAGCGTGGTGGGTTTCGGCTGCGCTGAAGCAGGCAGCGCTGAGAATTCTATTCTGCCGTGGTGGAGTGTGCTATGAACTAGTCATCGAGCTATGTATACACGCTGGCCATGCCAGCTTCCAGCTGAATTTTATTTCTATCTTTATTATAATATAAACAGCTGCACTGAATTTAAAAGGGAGGAGGATCGGATGGCTAGGCCACGGCACAAGCACGCTGAATCCCGATCCGATGCAGCATCGCAAATAAAATATCAAATTTTCTGGAAGAATTTCAAGGTCGAGCGTGCTGGCGATCAAGCCGCACGCACGCTGGTGTAAAACAATCGCGATGTTTGCTTCGACTCAAACGATGTCGCGCATTGCTGGCACAGCCTCTTCAACCGCGCTTTTCAAACGCAGCACACCCCTGTCGCGCAGCGCCAACCCCCTGCGCTTGCTCTCCACCCCACATTTGGCCTCAGCGAAGCTCCCCGCCGCATCCTTCCCCCCTTCCCACTCGCGTCTCATCTGCCGCGCTGCAGCGACTGAATCCGAATCTTCCACTCCCGACTCTCCATCCTCGCCCTCCTCCTCCTCCCGTCTCGACCCTGCCATCGTGAAGCAGCAGCGCCTGGACCGCCGCCGCCAGCAGTCCACCTACCAATTCGCCGCCATCGCCGCCTCGTCGCTCATCATCTCCATCATCGTAGTCGCCACCTACTACCGCATCGCCTGGCACCTTGAGCAGGGCGACGCCTTTCCGTACGTTGAGTTGGGAGGCACGCTGGCGCTAGCGCTCGGCGGCATGGTGGGCATGGTAAGTTGCTTGACACTAGTGCAGCTGCATGTTTGGTTTCCCCCACCTTCTATTATTTTTTTTTACCTGCTCCCATTGTTTTCGAAATTTATTCAGGAGTACTATGCCCGCTGGTGAGTGAAACAATTCCGGGTCTTTATTTCAAAATCCCACTGTGTAACTCAGATATTGCTAAATTGACATCTCTTCGCTAAACTTCATCATCCTTCGACACTCATTTGATTTAATGTTATGCCGTCGCCCTCACCCAGCAGTCCCCTCTTCTTGCTATAAATAACCCCTGCCATCGTCCTTTTCCACGAACAGGATCCACCGCTTTGCGTGGCACGAGAATGAGGTGGGCTGGGCACTGCACAAGAGCCACCACGAGCCTCGCCTCGGTGCATTTGAACTGAATGACATTTACGCAGTGGCCAACGCTGTGCCAGCAATTGCGCTCTGCGCTTACGGTTTCCTGCGGCCAGACATCATTGGAGGGCTGTGCTTCGGTGCAGGTGCGTGATTTATCTATTGTTGTACTTGCGTTTTGGGCGGTGCAATTGCAGATGTGTCGACTGGTCCCTCCTTTTCTCCCGCTCTCCGCTTTAGGCATCGGCATTTGCTGCTACGGTATTTTCTACGTGTACAGTCACGACAGCATCGTCCACAAGCGCTTCCCTTCCGGCCCTCTTGCTGATGTGCCGTGGCTGCGCCGCGTCGCCATCGCGCACTCGCTGCATCACACTGAGAAGTACGGGGGGGTGCCCTTTGGGCTGTTCCTGGGACCCCAAGAACTGGAGGCTGTGGGCGGCAAGGAGGAGCTGGACCGGCTGGTGGCACAGGCTAACAACAAAGCTACAGCGCCCTAAACGTTTTTTTTGTTTCGGGATCTAAGCAACCATTCATTCAAGGGAAGCTGCGGAACTTGTTTCCGCTACTTCTCCAGTCATGCATATACAGAGAAAAATACACATTTACGATATCCGTGACATGAAGTGTCGAATGGTCATCAGCCGTCCCAACTCTTTTCCCCCTCCCTTTCTCACGTTTTTGAATCCTTATCCCCCAGTCAATCAATCCATTTTTAAGTCTCGCTTTGTCCTTTTGTGGACTGGCGATGATGGTTTTTTGTCATGCTTATTACTTTTTTCCCACACCTACCCTTCTTACTGCGGTTTTCCCAAAGTATACCATTTTCATCTCTTTCATGTATTGCCTTCCAGCGATTTCTTTCATTACGCAAAAAGGAAAAAAATAAATAACTACCTTTTCATCAAGCTCAAAACCAACGTGGAAAAATGATGTTTAATCTTCTTTGTTTTGTGACGATGACCGTTTAATCAATCAATCAATAAATCAACCAATCAAATGCATTTCAGGGGCAGACGAAGGGGTAACAGTGAGTGGGAGGAGAGATACTACTATGCTCTGCCATCAATCAAAGGACTTAAACCCTGTAATTTATGTAGTACTTGATACTAGCAGAAAATTGACAGTTCAACTCGTTCAAAATAAAGGGGGGGGGGAGGGGCGAGAGAAAAAAGGGCTGCTGTTGATACCCCATCCAGGCTTGATTAAAAAATGGGGGGGAGTTCCATGCTCTCAAACCATCACCTCAATGGCTCCGCTGTCGTCCACGCGGGACTGGAAGGTGGGCAGCGGCTTGGCATCGTTTCCACCGATCTTGCCAACGAAGGGAAGGCTGGGCATGGTGGGGCACCTGCAACAATATTCGAAACCGATGTAATTAGTTGCAGATAGATTCCCTACGGCTTTGAAAAGTAATTCTCACCAATCGCCTTTGACCTCTCCGGTGGCAAGATCGAACTTGGTGCCATGAGCAGGGCAGGTCACGCAGCGGTCAGAGACTGCGCCCTGAAAGAGAGCGGTCTTGCCAACGATGGGCAGGCCCAGGTGGGAGCACTTATTGGACACTGCAAAAATCTCTCCGTCCGACTCCGCCAGCAGCACGCGGCCCAGGCCGTCAATCTCGACCACCTTCTTGCCGCCGGCCTCCTTGACCTCGGTTACGGTGGACACCTTGGTCCATGCAGCCTGCAGATGAAGAGGTTTGTACGATGTGATCTGAAAACTGCCCGGAAAGTCTGGTGCGCGCGGTTTCAGGCGACGCAGGCGAAGATCTGCATCACGAAAGTGCTTAAGCATACCTTTACACGCAGCGCAGTGCGAGAGCTGCGGGTTGCCCGAGTGGGGACAAAATTTACTCTGGCGATAGAGAGCTGCATGTTTTCAGATGAAGTGAGAATGGTCGTTTATGAATGAATTTTAGCCACACATTTTCCGTTGCACAGCGAAAAGAAGAAGTCGTCTAGAAAGTGCCCCGTCCAAAATTAAAAAACGATTGAAACTGCACCTAAAACTCATGCATTTCAAACTTACATAGTTCGGCCGGTGTCCCACATGCAGTCTCTGTAGGGCGCACTCGGCAGCGGAGCCATAGCCGAGCCTCACGACTCCAAAATTTGAAATTTAATTCAACAACGTTTTTTCAAACTGGAACAGGAACGAGCCAACCATGGATCCTAGCGTCGTGGAGAACCTCTCCGTCAAGCAGGCCCAGCGCATCTTCAAAAACGCTGCGGTGAGAAAAGAATTCGCGGAGGGTTGGTTTGAAGGCAGCATCGTCAAAGTGGAACGCGGCGTGCTTGAAAAAAGGGACGATGGAGAGTTTTTAAATCCCGGGCTTATGTTCCTCGTGAGGTAAGATAGCCATGTATTTCTGTGTCTGTCACCACGCCAATCCCCCCCCCCCCAACCTCCCTCACCTCACTCACTGCGTCTTACCGCAGATACGACGACGGTGACGAGGAGGACCTCGAAGCGGCCTCTATGCTGGAGATTCTCGTCGACCCCGCTGGCGTTCACTCCAGGTTCGTGGCGCTGCAAGAAAACCGCACCGACAAGCAGCCCGCCAAGCGCGCACGCGCGCAGCCCGCCCAAGACGACACCGACCACGAGAACCTCAACTCCGCGGGCGGTGCCGGCGGTGGCGGGTCCAACGCTGGCCGTGGCAGGGCCAGGCCGGCTTCCCGAGCCAACGCCACCGACCCAACCCCTGGCTACGGCGAGGGCCCCCTGCTGCACTCCTCCACCTCCGAGGCCCCCATTCCGTACCGGCCAGAGGACGGCGCCCGGTCTGTGGGTCTGCCTGGCCACCTGAAGACCATCGAGCTGATTGACTTCATGTGCCACCACCACATGAGCATGGACTTCAACCCCCACGTCACCTTCGTGTCGGGCTCCAACGGCTCGGGGAAGTCCGCCACCCTACAGGCGCTGCAGTGCTGCCTGGGCGTGCGCGCCAAGCTGACGGGACGCTCTGCCCAGCAGAAGAACTTCATCCGCACGGGGGCGCAGGAGGCCACGGTGCGCGTGACCCTGTGGAACAAACCCTACGCTGGCGCAGAGGCCTTCCAGCACGAGCTGTACGGCGACTTTATCACCGTGGAGCGGCGCATCGCCCACGGGGCGGGCAGCGGGTGGGCGCTGAAGGACTCCCGCGGGCGCGTCGTGGCGCGCAAACGCGAGGACCTGGACGCCATGCTGAGCACGATGGGCATCAACGCCGCCAACCCGGTGACTGTGATGTCTCAGGACACCGCTCGGACCTTCTTGGCGGGCAGCACTGCCAAGGCAGACACCGAGAAGTTCGACCTCTACATGGAGTCCACGCAGCTGGGCGCCATCGCGGAGAGCATGATTGAGTCGGAGCAGGTGCTGAATCAGATGAACGAGTCGGTGGAGAAGGTAAGAAGAAATAACAGCGACCACCCTGTCCTTCTCTCCCTCCAATCCATGCTATGCTGTGCAATGCTGATAATTCCTTCCTTCATTTCTCCCTTCTCAATCCCTTCACTTTCAGATCACTGAGAAGCGCCAGGAGATGGAGGCCCGGCGCGACGGGGTGCAGAAGAAGGTGGACATGCTGCAGGGGGTGCAGGGCTGGCGCAAGGAGACCGACGACCTGGAGAAGGTGCTTGCGTGGGTCCTGGTGGAAACCGAGGAGAAGGCGATCGAGGAGCTGCGTGACGACATCGGCGAGAACCCCAACGCAGAATCCGCTGCCACCAACGAGCTGGCGGCGCTGCGCACCGAGGTTCAGTCGCTAGGAGAGGCCATCAACCAGAAGCGCAGCTTCCTGGAGAACTTTGAGCAGAACTGCGACAAGCTGGGCGCTGCTGAGAAGGCCGCCAAGGCGGAGCTGAAGGAGAGCAAGAAGAAGGTGGCGGCCCAGAAGAGGGCCATCGAGAAGCTGCAGGACAAGGTTACAGAGCAGCTGGCCGCCAAGGTGACGCTGGAGAAGGCTGTGACTGACGTTGCGGATGAGATGACGGCCGGCACTCTGGCGGCTCACGCGGAGTACACGTCGCAGCTGGAGGCCGCCAACGCCGAGTTGCGCACCGCGCATTCGAAGATCGACCGCGCAATGGCCGACAAGGGCGATGCGGAGGTCGCTGAGCGCGCCGCCGGCGACTCTGTCCGCGAGAAGGGCAACGCTGTGAGGGCCCTGGGGGAGCAGGTGCGGGCGCTGGAGAACGACCTCCGCAACATGTCGGGCGCGGAAGCTAAGAACAAGGCCTTCAAGTTCGGGGCCCACCCCATGGTGAAGCTGGTTTCCGACGTCGCCGCTGCTGCCGCTCGTGGCGTCTTCCACAAGCCGCCCATCGGTCCCGTGGGGCAGTACGTGGAGCTGCAGGACCCGCGGTGGGGGCGCGCGGTGGAGGCCGCCCTGGGGCTCTCCCTGCACACATTTTTGGCCCACGATCAACATGACTGGCGAGAGCTGGATCGCCTGGTGCGGGCTGCCAACTTCGGTCCCGCCATGCGTCCCACCATCTGCGTGGTGCGCCTGGACTTGCCGCAGCACCGCATCCCCGCGGGCCGCCAGCCCGACGAAAGCATCCCCACGGTGCTGCGCCAGATCGCCATTTCTGATGCTGCCGTTGCCGCCCCGGTGTTCAACTTCCTGGTGGACCAGCAGCGCGCTGAAAAGACCGCGCTGGCGGCGAGCTACGAGGACGGCAAGCGCATGGCGCTGGCCAGCAACGTGGCTGTGGTGTACGAGGCCGATGGGTCCAAGCGCTACCGCCGTGGCATGACCGAGACGCACGAGCCGCCGCCGTTCTGGATGCAGCAGGGCAGGCCGCTGCGGCTGGGTGGCACCACGCGCGAAGCGGTGAACCAAACCAAGGCGGCGCTGACGGCGGCCAAGCGGAGTGTGGCAGAGGCGCAGGCGGCGTTGAAGGCGGCGCACGCCGAGGAGGTTGCCGCCATAGAGGCCACTAAGCGGGCGCGTCTGGCGCTGACGGAGCTGCGGCGGCATGGGCTGAGCAGCAGGAGCGCGGTGGAGACGCTGCAGAGCCAGATGCCGGCTGAGCTGGCTGCCACGCAGTCTGGGGCTGGCGAGGATGACGACATCACCAATGAAATCTACCAGACAGCGCGGGCGATCGACAGACTGCAGGACCAGCTGGAGACGGCCAAGAGCGAATTGGTGTCGGCTGAGGCCAGCGAGGCTGCTGCTGCCCAGCGGCTGAAAGACGTCAAGGACGACCTGAAGCGGCTGCAGGAGGAGAACCTCGAGTTCGTGGCCTCCTATGAGACTGAGCTGAAGAAGGAGAGCGAGGTGAAGGCGCGGTTGGCGCAGCGCGAGGTGGAGCGTGCGGAGTGCGCAGCGAAGCACGCCGAAGCGGTGAAGGCCCTGCGGGACAAGGAGGCAGAGGTGGTGGCAGCCATTGAGACAGCTGAGAAGATGTGCAAGCGCGAGGAGGCTGCGCAGGCTCGCACTGATGTGGCAGCACGCCTGGTGGCCCAGGGCCGCGTGAGGGAGGACAAGCTGAGCTCCTACTTTACGAAAAACGTGCTGCTCTCAAAATTGAAGGGCCTGGAGAAGAAGATCGAGGAGGCGGAGCGGGACGCCGGCGGCACGCTGTTCGACCTGGAAAAAGCGTTGAATGCCGCTGAGAAGGAGCTGGCTGGCGAGGGTTCCAGGCTGAAGACGGTGATGGAGCTGTACCAGCAGCTTCTTCGCAGCTTCCGCTGCCGCCAGAAGAAGTTCCTGGAGGTGCAGCGCCTGGTGGAGGCGAACGTCAACATGAAGTTCAACTCCTACATGAACCGCAAGGGCCACATGGGGCGCATCAAAGTAAACCGCGAGGACCGCAAGCTCACGCTGACTGTGCAGATCGGCAAGGAACGCGGCGTCAAGGACCTGAAGCAGCTGTCCGGCGGCGAGCGGTCCTACACCACCGTGGCCTTCACGCTGGCGCTGGGGTGCACCACCGAGATGCCTTTCCGCGCGATGGACGAGTTTGACGTCTTCATGGACAGCGTCAACCGCCGCATGGCCATGGAGAACCTGCTGATGTTTGCACGGGAGCAGGCCGAACTGCAGTTCGTGTTCCTCACGCCGCAGGACATGGCGGCGGTGGACGAGGCCAAGCGAGGGTGCGCCCGCAGCAAGTGCCCCATCCCCGACGACTTTGTGAAGATCGTGGCCATGAAGCCGGCGCGGGCCAACGCCGCCCAGGCGTAGGGGGTGATTTAGGAGGAAACTTCTTAGGATAGCAGGTGGAGAGCTTTGATAGGAGCCCAGCACCGATTTAGCTAGTATTACATTTTAAACTTCTTACACGAGGACTAGGTTAGGGTGGTGCCTGATTTCGCGGTGGTGTGATGGCAACACCCTGCTCGTTTTTTCTACAATCCAATTTTTGTAACCATGCGAAAACTGACACTTTTGGAAGGAGCAGGTCGTTTAGATATAAGAGGAGGTGGCTCGGGCAATGGCTGGTAACAAAGGCTGCCCGGGGGATGCGGGATTCTACACGTTGCGTACGAATCGTACGAAAAGGACATTCAAAAGCCAGCTTCTCGACAGCTTCATATCAAAAGGAAACTCTTCAAATTGAATCGACCACAAGTTTCAAGTCATGGAGTCAACATGGTTTATTGGTTTATTACTCCACTCAAAATTTGCGGCAGTATCTCTTTGACTGAATCTCCAATCTTGAGCTCCGACCTGAAGAGCACAGCTTAATTTTTTTAAACAATCTTGAAATGCTCCAACCAGTGACCTCGTCCAAAGGTTGTTCAGAAAGGCCTTTTGTGCCGCATTTCTCGTACTCAAAGCCCAAGAATGCCAACCACAGCGCCAAGGCCGCAGCCCTCCGCCCTGGAGCAGCTCTGCCCCATCAAAAGAACGCAACACCACGCTCTCTGCAGCAGCGCATCGTCAAATCTGCAGCTTCCGCCACCGATATATCCAGCCCGGCGTCCCCTCAGGAGCAGGAGGTTTGGCCTGGAGTCTTCCAGGGCTTCTGGACGTGGCAGGGCCACACGATTCGCTACCTCCGCGCCTCCAGCAGCAAAATCTCGGCTGCTGGCCCTCCCATTCTGTGCATCCACGGCTTTGGCGGCAACGCGGACCACTGGCGAAAGAACCTGCCGGCGTTGGCTGCAGCTGGTAAGACCGCTTATGCCATTGACTTGCTGGGCTACGGGTTCAGCAGCAAACCGTCGCCCGTCGACGCGCCCGTCAACTCAATCTACTGCTTCGAAAACTGGTCTCGACAGGTGCGTGCGTTACACCGGGCTTGTAGAATGAGGTTTCAGGGTTAATATCGCCTGCCCTCGATTTGAAAGTCTCTGCTACTTTCTATTTTCTAAACTTTTTTTTTTTTTCGCAACTGGCTGCAGATTCTCGACTTCATCGGGGAGGTGATTGGCGAGCCCGCCCTGCTGACCTGCAACTCGGTGGGCGGCATTGCGGGGCTGCAGGCAGCCATCGACGACCCCTCTCAGGTGCAAGCGGTCCAGGTCATGAACATCTCCCTGCGCATGCTGCACGTCACCAAGCAGTCCCCCTGGGCGCGCCCTTTAGTCTCCGCCCTGCAGACCATGCTGCGGACCACCCCGCTGGGCCGCACTTTCTTTTCGCAAGTGGCCACCAGGGAGGGCGTGCGTAGCGTGCTGCGCCAGTGCTACGCCAACCCAGCAGCTGTAGACGACGAGCTGGTGGACGTCATTCTCAAGCCAGGGCTCGAGCCAGGCGCTGTTGACGTTTTCCTGGACTTTATTTCCTACTCCGGGGGCCCTTTGCCGGAGGAGCTGATGCGTGCAAGCCCGGTGCCCGTTTCGGTGCTGTGGGGGGAGAAGGACCCCTGGGAGAAGATTGAGTGGGGGCGTGAGTTCTCTAGCTACCCCATGGTTGAAGAATTTGTGAGCTTGCCCGGCGTGGGGCACTGCCCGCAGGACGAAGCCCCTCACCTGGTGAATCCGCTGATTCTGGAGTGGGTGGCTCGCCACAGCGGAGCGCGAGCTGAGTCGGCAATGTGAAAACACAAGTATTAATTTCTTCCTTTAATATTAACTCTTATTGTAGTTAAAACCTTATTGTAGTAAAACCTTGTCAACCATGTTAGCTTGAAGTGAACTGCAATGAACAACATTGGCAGTACCGAACTAGCAAAAATGAAATGAATCGGGGCATCAATCTGTTCATCGAAAAATTCAGTTTTTATTTTGGGTTATAATAAAAAAGAAGGTCATCAGTACTTGCACAGTGGCGGATACGGTCACAAAAATATAGTCACGCAAAAGGTCATCCCCTCGTAATTACTCTTCCGCTAAAAGTCAGTCGTGGAGGCTTAACCGTTCACAGGCGTTGTTGCCTTCTCCATCCCCAGCTCAGGCACGATGGTGCCCTTGCGCAGCTGCCCACTGTCCAAGATCCTGGCCCCTGCTACCGCGGTCGCCTCTCTGCCCTGCGCCAGCGCGTTGATGGCGTCCACTACGTCAAATCCGGATACCACCTGCCCGAAGATGGTGTAATGGCCATCCAGGTGGGGCGCAGGGCCCATCATGATCGAAAAGTGGTTGGTGTTGGTGTCAGGCCCCATATTGGCCATTGACAGCAGCCCCTTGCGGTTATGCTTCAGTTTCAACCCCTCGGGATCATCTGTAGTGTGAAAAACCAAATGAAAAACCATTCAGCGACTGATATTTTTAAGAGGGAAACAGGAAACGCTGATGCGCTCTCTCGCTTTCACTCACCCTTGAACTGTCCTCCGTACACCGACTCGGTGTTCACCCCCGACTGGTCGATGAACTGGTCGATGATGCGGTAAAAGGAGGCCCCCTTGAAGTGCCGCTGTATGCCCGGGCCCTCTTGCGCCGTCCGAGGAGCAGGCCCTGCCTCCCCGGTCACAAACTGCCGAAAATTCTCAGCGCAGCGAGGACTGCGACAAAAACACGTAATTTTCATGGTTTGGGCGACGTCAAATTTGAGCAAAAGAGAAAAATAGTTTGGTTTCATGCAAATGTCGCGATGTGCCGCCCACCCTTTTCTAGGATCAAAGCTCAATGCTGCGGATTGTTTTCGCACCTGATGTCTGTGAAAAGCACCATTTCGATTCGACCAGCCTTCCTGCCCTTGATTGTCACGTCAAAGTAGACCAGCGGCAGCGAGGAGTTGGCCCGCAGCGCCAACAGCTTTTCTGCGTCTTTCCTCGACTCGTCTGCCAACCACTCTGCTGCCTCCTGGAACTCGCCGCGACTCATCACCACACCAGAAGTCCACCCCAGCCCTGCCAAGCAAAAATCGTCGAACCCAATCATCAAATAAATAAAAATATCAAGTTGCAGCGGCATATAGTTTTTCCCTTGCTTTATTCAACAGCATTCATATTGCCCACCTGGCTGTCTCCTCCCTGCTGGCTTCTTTGGATTTTTGAGCTCCCTTTTGTGCTTGAGCCAGCACTCTGAGTACTTGCGATCGCCAACACAGCCGGCCTCCGCCGCGCACCACACCCACTGCGGAAAAGAAATATAAAAAGAGGCAGATTCATCAGTTGAGCAGCCCAAAACCATCCAGAATGCTTGTAGCAGCAGTCACGGTTGCAGGCAACTTGTGTTTGGCAGTGCTGCTTCCTGAAATGCACTGCTAGCACTGCGAAAAATTATACTACACCTACTGTGTTGCAGCGTGGCTGGTCAATGCACGCGGTGCGGCAGGCATCCGCGCTGGCGGTCTTGTGGTTGATGCCGTATGCCAGAACCTCCTCCCCTTCGTATTCGGCGTCCGCCGCCTGGCTGTAGCCCTCGCGGACTGCGGCAGCGGCGGCGTCCAGCGGAGGGCGCTTGACGGCGTGTGGATTGAACGCTGGGAACTGGATGCTGGGTTTTTCTTCCACTTTTTTTACTTCTTGTATTCCCTTGCGAGGTAAATTTTGCACATATTTTCTGGCAAAAAATAAAAGGTACATGACACTGAAAAGTGCAAGTGCCCCGGTCACAAGCTGCGAGCGAGGTGCTCGCCGCTTCCTGATGCCCGCTTTCATTTTATTTATTTATTTCAGCGAGAAACGATGCATACAACTTGCTGGTCTTGCAAAGACGACACTTAAAAATTTCTTTCTTTGAAAAATTTCGGGCGATAAAACATCGCTCGTATCCATCGCGATTGCATTTGTGATCGTCAATAGCATCACAACATGGCCCAGCCTTTCAACGTTGATGCATACAGTTCAGATGGCGAGCTATCTTCTTCTTCGATCTACTCTTCCCACAGCGGTGGGAGCTACACCGATAGCCTAGAGGAGCTGCTCTCTAGATTCACATTGGAGTTCAGACCGGAATATATTTTGAAATTCCGAAACAGGTGTGTTCCTTTGCATTCCAAGCGCCATCTCCATCTCTCCCAGTCTTCTCACCCACCACCCCTTCTCGTGCTCTCGATGCAGGCTCGGCCCTGTCGTCGTCGGCGTAGACGCATCCCACATTCCCGACCTCCGCGCCAGCAGCGGTGCCCTGGTGGTGCGTCCTTTCGCTCTTCATTTTTTGTCATCCCCCGCCACTTCCCTTGTCCTCTTTATCCCATCCCCATTCAAATACCCTTTGGTTGTTAAACCCACAAACCACACCTGGCAATGCCCCAGGCTATACATAACAAGTTTCTAATCACTGCCCTTGCTATGCCTTCTTTTTCTTGCAGCTCAAGCCGGTCAACGCAACCCAGTGGTGGCGCCGCCTCCGCCTGGACACTTCTGGCGACGTCACGCTGCGCTCCCGCAAGCTCAACCTGTGGCTGTTCACTCTGCACCTCGAGGGCACCGCCAACCCGGTGCGCCGCACCACCTCAGCCTCCTTCAGGGTGGCCACAAAGTGGAACGCCACCAGAAACGAGGCCTCCAGCAAGCGGAGGGTAGCCCTGGGGGAGGCGACGGAGGGGCGGGTGCACTGGAACGTGAACTACAACTTGCCGGAGGTTGCGGGGTCGTTTGGAGGGGGCAGGGGGGCGCAGGAGGGGCGTGATTTGCACGCTGAGGTAGGATATGCCCATGGGGCGGTGTCTAAATTGGAGCTAGTGGTGTGGCCGTGGCGAAACAACCCCAGGGCGGCGATTAGCGCGTTACCAGTGGCGGAGGAGGCGGAGGAGGAGGGGGCAGGCGTGATTGAGACGAATGAGGCAGCGGCGGCGGCAGGGGGAGCAGCGGGAGCAGCGGTGGTTGTGGAAGAAGGGAGCGCGGAGCGGGCTGACTGGTTGGATGCGGGGCTGGCGGGGTTGCAGCGGCATGTCAAGGAGTTGCGGAGCTGGCGGAACGAGCGAAGAGGGAAGCCGGCATGAAGCCGACATTGGAATTCCCCCTCCCCATGTGCTGTAAAGACAAAGTTGCAGCTTTTTTAATTCAATAATCAGGGTTACAGTAAGGTTCATGTGAATGAAGGCATGGCGTGTCATTCCCTAATGGAGAAATAACGCAAGGGCAGCAACTCCAACCAAAGTAGCAGGCGTGGTCAATTTGCCCTTCCCCCATCGCCATCACCCGCGGGTTTGCCTTCCCCGCTCCGCCTCTTGCTCGCACTCCTGCTCCTGCTCTTGTTGCGGCCCTTGTCTCCCTTCTCCCTGCGGCTCCTGCTCCTGCTGCGACTCCTATCGCTGCCGCTGCTGCTGGTGTAGGCAGACGAGCCGCCAGACGTCGACCGAGACCTGGAACGGGAGCTTGATCGGGACCTGGAGCGAGAGGACGACGTGGAGGGCGAAGAGGAGTAGCTGCGGCGGCGGCGGGAAGGCGGAGAGACGGAGCGGCCGCGGCGGGGCGGGCTGCGGCCCCTCGGTGGGCTGCGACGGCCACGAGGCGGGCTGCGGCCACGCGGGGGAGTGCGTCCCCTGGGTGGCGACCGCCTGAAGCGCCCCCTGGGGCTGGGGGGGCCTCCGCCGTAGGGAGGACCGCCGCGAGGCGGGGAGCGCGAATGACGGCGCCCAAAGGGAGGAGGAGGCCCGCCATACATGGGAGGAGGAGGTCCCCTGCCGTCCCAAGGCCTTGGCCCTCCGTACCCGCGCGGCGGCGGCGGAGAGCGCCGCCGGCCTGGACTGTTGCGGCGACCGCGTGGCGGAGGGGACGGAGAGAATCGCCTGCCCCGCCCACGAGGAGGGGACGGTGGGTAAGGTCCCCGCCTGCCCCTGCTGCGGCTGCGGCTCCTGCTGGGGCTGCGACGGCCGCCCCGGCGAGGAAGTGGAGACCGCGCCGCCGCCCTCCCCTTCTCCCTCTCCCTCTGCTCAGGTTTCTTCGCCAGCTGCTTCACCGCCACCGTGGTGCCGTCAATCTGCCCCCCGTTCATGTAGTCTTGCGCCTTTTCGGCGTCTTCTCGCCGCACAAACGCCACAAACGCAAACCCCCTGGGCAGGTCTACGACAGGGTCAACCGCCAGCTCCACGCTAGTTAGCTCTCCAAAGGTGGAGAAGATCTCGCGGACGTGGTCCTCAGTGATGTTACGGGTGAGCCCGCCTATGTGCAGCCGCAGGGGGCCATCATCAGAGGGCGGGCCAGCGGGGACGGCAGTTTTGTCGCCAGAACGGCGCCTGGAGGGGGAGGGAGAGTCGGAGCGCTTGCGCGGCGAACGGCTTCTTGAAGGGCTGTCGGAGCGGCGGCTCGGCTGCTTGGCATCCGGGCTGCAGAGAGAAAAATGAAGGGATGAGAGGGTGATCAGGAAATTAAATATCTAGCAGCGGATTCGAGCGTCTGCAAGGCGCCTCACCTCGAACGCCGTGACGACAATTTTCCCATCGGACCTGCCTTCAGGTTCCACAAACGTCCTCAGCCAACAACTTGCACGTGATTGATTTTATATTATTTTTCGGCTGGTGACAAAAGACGTATGAAACAAGCGCGTGGCTGGTTGTGATTCACGTTTGGAAATATTTGAAATAATCCGAATGGGATAAAGAGAGAACCGAATGAATTTCGTGTTTAAACGTTTTCAAGCAGCTGTATTCGGCAACGTTGATCCAAGTTAGTGTTGTTGTTTTTATTTTATTTTCTTGATAAGGAATGACCATGTTGAACAGCGCGTGCAGCCTACGGCAGATCCCTTGCAGTGTTCAAAAACTCCCAATGTTCAAAAATTCAGCTCCCA
The DNA here is from genome assembly GCA_963854735.1 of Marvania coccoides. Classification (NCBI taxonomy): domain Eukaryota; kingdom Viridiplantae; phylum Chlorophyta; class Trebouxiophyceae; order Chlorellales; family Chlorellaceae; genus Marvania; species Marvania coccoides. The sequence continues at coordinate 1,139,117 of OY978105.1, read as the reverse complement.
CGCGTCTTCCTCGGCGCCCAGAGTTGCAGAGACCAGCAACGGACACAAAATCAACGAGTTCATCTGGCGTTGAGGCGACCCTTGCCACGGTTGAGGTGCATTTTTCTGCAGCCCGTGTCACCGTCGCAGCGAGACCTGGAGATAACATTTACGAGGTAACGTGAATCGGCAGATATATGTGATGTATGACGCTAACGTGAATCTGCATTGCCTCTCGAACGGTGTCATACGAATATATGATGCATGACGCCCCCTCACTTGTGCAGCTAGCCGAAAAGGCAGGGATTGATACCGTTGTTGTAGGTTGCTGCAGCGGCAACTGTGGCGTGTGTGAGGTGAGACAGGAGGCGCTGTTTCCGCATGCATTGACACGTGTTTAAACGTGTGTATTTATGCGCAGGTGGAGGTCCGGAAGTACAGCTCCACGGGTGCACAGCAACCTGGAGAAGGCGGAGAAGAGGCGGCCAGCATTGTGGTTCGATCGTGCATCACGCCAATCCCGCCTGGGTACGCACGGATCGAGGTGAACGAGCTTATTGATGATGTGTGGGGGCTTGATGGTTACGACACTTGAGGAATAAAAAAACGGTTTAAGCTCTTTTGAAGAAGGGGATTTTCCCCACCTTCTCGGTTACTTTAAAGCAACCGACAGGTAATAAATATACTGAAACGTCAGCGCGACTATTGAGTCGGACACCAGAGGGTTTTCCTTTCAAGCGCCGGGTTGGACCCTTTTCATGGGCAATTATTCTAGGGTTATATCAGTCATATGCAAATAGCAGAAGGGAGTTTACTCAGTTAGCTTGCTTGAATGAGCGAATGAAAGAAAGACAGTCTTGAACGCCCGCTCTTCTCTCAAGGGGAAAAACAGAAGGAAGAAGGAGAAGAGTTCAAAATGAGCGATGCATGAATTTACGAAATAAGCTGAACACATAACACGCATGGAGAAATGAAGAAGAAGAAACAAGTAGAGGAAAAATGTTCTTGTGAGCTTGAAAAAAGACATTTAAAAAAAAGAAGAAAAATGCACGGATGCCATGCTGACGTCATACAATGTATACCATTCATCATTTGTTTCAAACGTCCATCATGTTCATGGCCCTGCTCATCGCAGGCCTGGCCTTGTCTGCAATCCCTTTGGTGGCGTTGCTCACCCAGCGATTCACCCGCCTGGGTCCCGCCAAGAGGTACACCCCGAAGGCGACGTACCCAGCACACCCAATTCCAAACAAAGCCGTGGCCCAGGCCGTCCCTGTGAGCTTCCCCAGCGCAAACGTCACCGCCAGGTAGCCGTTCATGCCCACGAGGAACAGCAGGACAAGCGATAAGGCGCCAATTGACCAGGGTCGATTCACGTAAGGCCCCATGATTCTGGAGGATGACGTGAACACGAGAAGCGGGACGACGACCAGCGGCAGCACCAGCGACTGCACGATGTTGATCCACTCTGTCAGCGTGGTCAACGACGCCTCGGACTTTAACAGCACGGCCATGCTCAGGGTGGGGCCCAGAGTGAACAGCCGCACCGCGGCCGTGCGCCACCATGCCGACACCTTTACCCCCATCATCCCAGTGATCACAATCTGGCCGGTGTAGGTAGACGTGACGGTGGAGGCAAAGGCAGCAGCAAGCAGCCCTGCCCCCCAGATGTACTGCATGTGCGCGCCGTACACCACTGCCAGGCACGGCGCGGCGTTGCCCAGACCCACCGCCAGGCACGTTTCCTCGCTGGAGGTGTCTGTGGCGGGGATTGTGGGCGGGGAGGCATCTGGGCCAAACGAGTGCCCAAACACGGCGATGATGAAGATATTGATGGCGACGGCGAGGGCCAGGGCGATGCCGGCTTCGATGCGAACGTATCGCATGGTTTCCCGCACGGAGATGGCGGCGCGCAGGGCGTGCGGGCGCTCCAGGACGAGGTCGGAGTGAAGGAAGAGGTTGTGAGGCATGATGATGGCTCCCACAGCGCCCACGGCGTACGGAATGGTGCCTAAAGGTTAATTTGGGGAGATGTATCACCTTCGAATTATAAATGCACAAAAAAGGGAAGGAAATGGGCAATTGTTTCTCATTTATTTACCGGAATTCAGTTTCGGCACAATGAGGCCCAGCGCCACTTGGCCGTAGTCCACCCCCGACGAAAAGAACATGTATCCGAATGTGCCAGCCATAAGGCCGATCGCCGCGATGAGCACGGCCTCCAGCAGCCGCATGCCCCACTGCTCTAGCCACAGAATGGCAAACCCTGAGGCGGCGGAGATTAAAACGCCGCCCCACAGCGGAATCGCGCCGCCGCTCAGCGCACGCAGCGCCACCGCACCACCAATCACCTCGATCATGTCTGCTGCGATGATGCCCACCTCTGCAGCTGCCCACAGAAGGGTGCGCGGCACGGGGGGGTACTCAGCAGCGCAGTGCTGCGCCAGGTGGCGACCCGTGGCGACCCCCAGTTTAGCGGACAAGATCTGGACGATGTACCCCATGATGGAGCACCACAGCGTGACCCACCCCAGGGTGAAACCTGCGATGACGCCTTGGTTGATGTCTGCAGCCAAATTGCCGGGGTCGATGTAGGCCATGGCAACCATGAAACCGGGGCCGACGAAGCGGGAGAGCTGCAGCCAGAACGGCCAGGAGGCGCAGGAGAGGTGGGGAGAGGTGACGGGCGGGACAAGCACGAGCAGGGATTCAGGAGAGGCCAGCGTGTCGCTGGTGCTTCTGCTGCTGAGGTTGGAGCAGGCGGTGGGAGGGTTGGAGGACGTGTCGGCGCATGGCCGCCCCATGGTGGGCTCTGATGGTGGCGTGGCTGAGGGCTTGTCGGCGTCGGCAGGGTCGCCGCTGGGGGGCGTGGCAGTTGGAGAAGAGGTGGCAGGAGCCATGATGGGAGGCGGTGGAGGGCGTGGCGTGGCAATTGAAAAGTTTAAACGCGTCACGAGACTATAAAGGCTGCGAGCGAAATCGCTTCAGCTGAACTTCACGATGGCACTCAAAAATGCTGCATTGAGCAGACGCGCTAGACGCCTTGCACTAGCATCGTCAAGATATATCTCTTTGATTGCTGCGGGCACAAAGACTCAGATTTGGCACGGATTCCGGCAGGATGGTCCTGAGTTTTTCAAATTAAGCTCTGCCTGATCCGTCTTGTTGGTGGTACAGCAGCCGTCCTTGTGCCGGAACCAGGCAGAGCGGAGTGGTGTGCATGATTCAGCAAGCATGTCGGGCGCTAGGACGGCCTCTGCCATTCTCTAGTTATCGCAGGCGCATTTTTGGTGCAAACATCTAGACGAGTCTGGCTATGGGCAAACTGATGATAGAATGCATTATGAGACGAAAACCATTGAGGTGGTTTTTAAACGCATTGAGCTTTCTCCGCCCTTGCAGCAATTGCAATGGATCCGAAGGAATCAACGCAATATATATAAAATGGAGGAAGAGGTGCTGGACTGAAGACCCAATGGAGGCACCTCTGTCGCATTTAACGATACTCTCTGGAGCTTGTGATTTTCTTCTGAAGGTGGACACACATCATCCAGGGGGAAACATATTGTAAGAGGCAGCGCCATAACTGCGGTTGGAGCGTACACCACACCGATTCCTGCTGCACGCACCCGAATCAAAGTGAAAGAGTTTATGGACGAGGTGTTGGGAGTTGCAGGCCATGGCACTCGATGCATATTACAGAATTGAAAGGCATCGGGAAAGCGGTGAGAGAAGCATATAATGCAAATGCGCCTTGCAAGCAGTGGCCTCCTGTTGATCTCCGCACACATCGAGTTTAACCGATTTAATTAGGTCTTAAGGGTCATCAATACGGCTTCCTTGTCCCTCATAATTCGGCCTGATCAGTTGAACATTTTTTGGCTGTTTAAAAATCTCAGCAAAATGAGGCCAAGAACGCAAGCTGAGAGCGCACTACACGATTGGGTTGAATTAAAAGGTACTAAAATGCTACCAGCTCTTTGATTTTGACCTGAAAAAGCTCTCGAACATTATAGCGCCAGTCGCAAAAAAAAAAAAAAAAAAAGGTTTGTTCTCTGCCGCTGCACCGCTGCAGCACCCCAAGTAGGATGATCCCTACGACTCTTTTTTTTTTTTTTTTTTCTTCACCTCTATTCTTTGGTTTTGTTCTGTAAACAGATTCATTAAATTTTGGTCTTTTCGAAGTTCGGAAATGCATTTGAACTTCAAATTTGGTCCCCTGATAACCTTCGCCTACGCTCACGCTCTGATTTTTTGTCATTTGTCGGCGAGGTGTATGGCACCCCAGCCGTTTGTGCACCTCGAATGCCGACCTTTACCTTTCTCCAATTCTTCTGATCTGAATCAAAATAGACTGCAAACCTTGAAGCGATGCCTCGCGACGACAGCGACAGCGATAGCGACAGCGACATGCCCGGTCTGCAGTCCGACGACGATCAGGTGCCGTCGCCGTGCTCAGAGGAGGAGGGGGAGGAGGAGCAGGAAAAGCCCGTCAGCGATGAAGCAGGCAAAATCGACGTGGGCTGGGACGAGAAGGAGAGCAGCGTAGAGGCCAGCGAAGAGAAGTACGATGATGATGACGGCAGTAGCGATCCGCCCCCCAGCAGTGAGGATGACGAGGGCGACGCCGACGCCTTGCCGTCGCTGCTGAGCGGTGATGAGGACGAAAAGGAGGAAGCGCGGCCAGCCGCGGGCGCTCCCACCGGCCGTAAGGGCTCCGGCCTGCGCTCCGGCTTCTTCGACACCAAGACCGCCAAGGGCAAGACGATGGCCGATGCGGCAGCCCCCGCTGCCGCTGCGGCGGCAACAGCAGGAGCGCAGCATGGAGGCCCCAACTTTAACTCCTCCTACTCGTACGTGGCGCCCCCCAACACCGCCCGCGTCGCCACCCAGCCCAAGAAGGCCGCCTCCCCCGCCCCGCCGCCTGCTGCCCACGCTGCCCCTCCTGAGTCTGCCAAGCAGCGCAAAAAGAAGAAAGAACGCGGCGCTGCGTATGTGCCGCCAACCACCGGCGTGCACAAGGAGGTGGAGACTGTGGAGAGCGAGGAGATGAAGGAGCACAAGCGCCAGGAGGAGGAGTGAGTTGATTTTTCTCAAGTTTCCAATCGTGTTTTCGTATTACAAAGTGTTTCTAATTGCGGTATCCCCTTCTTTCCCCCCTTTTCTTCCTTTTATAGGGCGCGCCGCGAACTGCGCCGCCTCAAGGGCCTGGAGAAGGACGAGAAGGAGGAGGAGGAGGAGGACACTCTCGGGCCGTGCCGCCTTGGCACCGGCGCTTGTACCGCCGACCCCGACCACTCCAAGGTGCGAGCGTCCTACAGCGACCGCATCTATATGGAGTGCAACAAGGGCCACAAGCTGTGGTTCCACCAGCCCTGCTGGCGCAAGTTTCCGGTGAAACTGTTGGACGGCAGCAGCGGGGTGGGGCGGGACTACAAGTGGGGCCCTGCGGGGCGGCAGGACGCGCCCTGCATGGAGGAGGGGTGCACTGGGTACCTCACCTACGCCATCGGCCCCAACAAGTACCTTGACTTTGACAAGCGCAAGAAAGAGGACGAAAACGCCAACATCGCGGCGGAGGCGGCGGAGCGGGACTCCAACCGCCACCGCTGGCATCCGCCACCTGGTAAGTTGAAGAAGAGCAAGGTCAAGGGCGTGAGGGGCGAGGAGGAGGCCGACGGCGAGTCTGCCGCTGCCAGCGGCGGCGCCTCGGCGGCGACGGAGCTTGGCGGCGGTGAAGTGGAGGGCAAGGCGGAGGGCGCGGCTGCGGAGCCTCTGGACAGGAGAAAGAAGGAGGCGCTGCGGCGTGAGGCGCTGAAACGGAGGAAGCAGGCTGCTGAGCCGAAGATCGACGACTGAGCGCCTGCCGTGCTGCCTGAGGATGTGGTGTTCAGGGTGAGTGGTACTAGAGGGGGCTTACTAACTACTATTGCTAATTAGGCGTGTGTTTACATGGCGTATGTATCCTGGAAATAAAATTATGCGGATGTGCTTCCTTTTGGGGCTCATTTCTCCATTGAATTTCAATATTCAATAGGCTAATTACTTTTCTTCCTCCCCCTTCTCCCTTCTAACATTACAGCCGCTGGAGCGCGACGAGGAGGAAGAGGAGGAGGCCCTGCGCGTGCACCGCCCCGTGAAGAAGTCTCCCGCCCCCCAGCAGGGCACTGCTGAGATCATGTACGACGACGACAGCCAAACCCAAAAGGGACGCAAAAAGAAGGGGGTGACGCTGCACTGGGACCAGCTGGCAGGCGGGACAGCGTCTTTGGCCGAGACCAGGCGCCGTGAGGCCGCCACCGGCGAGGACTCGGACGATTATGGCGCAGATCCCGCTGCTGCAGGCGAAAACGGCAACCACAGCGAGACAGCAGCTTCCAGCTCCCGGGATGCCCACCTCACCATCATGGACTTCCCGGAGCTGACTCCGGGCGCGCCTGGCGGCGGCGGCGGCGGCGGCCGTGGCGGTGGTGCGCCAATGCAGCCCGAGAACAAGGCTTCAGATGCGCAGCTCGCGGTGCTGCGGGGGCTGTGCATCGACCATGGTGCGGCCCCCACCGACGTTCTGCTGATCGACAACATCGACTTCAAGGCGCTCAAGCAGCGGGAGCCAATCCCTCCCAAAGCGTACCTCACCCGCCTCGTCCAAGGCACCAGCGACGGCTGCAAGGTGCTGGCGATGGACATGTACGAGGGGTGCGGCGCGGCGGTGGTGCAGCTGAACAGTACTTACGCTGCGCAGCAGGGTCTGATGCGGCTGGCCATTCAGTACGTGCATGGCAAGAAGCTCCAGGCGCGAATCATGTCGGACTTTCCCACCCAGATGCAGGTGCTGAAGAAGGCAGTCGATCTGGTGCCGCACGCGTCTGATGCACATGCTGCGCGTCATGCGAGCGACGACAGGCTCTCTGCCGCCGCTGCCAGCTCTAGTTCTGCGGGATCTGCTGCAGCGCCAGTCATGAGGGGAGGACGCCCCGTGTCTGCGCTCAAAGCGGTCTGCAGATCCTCCAGGGAGGCTGCCGCCCCCTCTGCGTCGCTGCACCACACCACCAGCGCGACGAGCGCCGGCAGCAGCACTGGACCTGGATTTGTCACGGCTGCGGCTGCTCCTCCGCCCTCCACCTCCCCGGGGCCCACTTTTGCGCAAATGCAGATCATGGCGGAGATGGAGGCCAAGAAGGTGGCCAAGCTGAGCCGCGCCAAGGCAGCAGCAGCGCAGGCTGCATCACGCTACCCTGCAACTATCGACCAGCCCCTCAAGGTGGGGGCTACCTCGTTCATTCCCAACGCCCAGGGCTCGTATGAGGACGACTCCGCCCTGGAATGGCGGCTGCAGCTGGAGCAGACTGCAGCGGAGGCGGAGATGCGGCGGCGGCGGGAACAGGAGCGTGCTGACGAGGAACTGGCGCGCCGGCTGCAGGAAGAAATGATGATGGAGGTGGCGCAGGTGGCGTCGCAGCGCGAGACCTCCGACGCGGCCATCGCAGCCTCGCTGTATGTCTACCAGAACGCCGACATGCCCCCACTTCCCACCGCAGCCCCCGCCGCTCGCTCGATTCCTGTGCCCACCGCTGCGATCACCACCCAGCCCCAGACCCAGCCTCAGGCGCGCCAACCGGCGGTGGTCACCTATGGAAGCGCCAACGGCAGGAGCGCCGCTACCGCCAGCAGGGTCAGCAGCCACGGAATGACCTCCACCGCCCCCCGCTCATTCCCTCAGCCATTGCCCCTGGCACTACCCCGCCTGGAGGGGTCTCAAGAGGTCTCACTCCCTCCGCGAAGTCCTTCGTTCCTCCTGGAACGTCAGCCAGTGCCAGTGCTGCTGCTGCAGCTGGCGGCCACGCCCCTCCCCCGCCGCCGCCCATGCAGCAGCAGGAGGACGCCTATGATGCCTCTCGCACCAACCCCGACATGGGCGATTTTTTTGCCACGCTAATGCCAGGATTCGCGCTGCCTCCGCCGCCGGCCGCGCCCGCTGCCGCTCCTGCACCGCCTCCCGTGCCCGCCTTATCTGCGGTATACAACGGCGCCGTGCAGCGCCCCGTGATGGTCTTTGGGGGACCCCCGGCCCCGCAGCAGGTGCAGCAGCAGCCTGTACAGCAGCAGTACCGTCCTCCTGGCATGTACTGCCCCCCGGGAATGGCGCCCCAGCCCCAGCTGCCGCATTATATGCTGCATACGATGCATGCTGCGCCCGCTCAGGATGCTGCGCCCGCTCAGGCTGCTGCGCCGCCTTCCCCTCGTGTTCCTGTTCCCGTACCTTCCCCAGAGCTGGTGGTCGAGGCGGAGGCTCCGCTGCCACCGCCCCCTCCCAGCGCCCCTCTGCGCAACCCCTGCGTGCGGTGCGGCGCCGCTCAGGCCACATTCTTCTGGATCCCTTGCGGCCACTTTGGGCACTGCCTGAGCTGCGTGACCGAGCTAGAAAAGCCGCAGCCCACTGTCGCAGACTTCCCCAAGTGCGAGCACTGCGGCATGGCGGCGGTGCGCTACCAGCGCATTTTCCTGCAGGGCTAAGAACATAGGGCACCTCCTCACCAGTTTTTCTCTCTTTTCAGTTCGCCCATACAACGGCAGTTTCCATTCTATTTGGTTTGAGAGCACTGTAGAACCATTACCAGTTTAGTTTTTCCTAGAAAGGAATGTAGCCCTCTTTCAATTTTCGGCCTACTGTCTGAAGAAATTGTTTTAATAAGTAGAGTAGAGAGGTCTTAATGTTCTAAAATCTTAAAATAATTGAGTGTTGTTGTTGTGGGTGGTGTGCGTGAGGTTTTAAATAGTTTTGCCCTGGCCGGGCCTTATATATACTGTGTTCAATTGGTTACTCATGTATGCCTGTGTGCTTGTTTTTTCTCTCGCTCTTTACATACAGGACAGATTTTTTCACCGACGCTGCGCCTCCTGGCCAAAGTGTAGCTGACGCGTGTTAAATTAATTTTTTCATGGCCTTGTATTAACAATGAAAGATGTAAAGGGCAAAATGATCGTTATTCCTAAGCAGAGGGAATGGCATTTTCGTCAAAAGCCTCGCCGCCGTTTCCCTCATTCTCCACCATCCAAGAGTCGGCCAGGCAGCAGGAGTCGGGCACGCAGAAGGTCTGCATACACACCAGTCAAAATCAGACATACATATTAAACAAAGTAAGAGGAAAAGAGAGTCTCACCGTTCCCTCAGTCTGCCAGAAAAGATACTGGCGTGCAGAGCCCTCAGGGGCGGCAGTCAGGTAGGTATCGCACGAGGTGCATGTTGCGCACACACCGTTCACAAATGCCGACCCTGCGGGGCACCCGCCCTGCACCTGAGTGCGGTCCTTGTAGGCCAGCGCGATCGACTGCAGTGGCAGTCGCGTCAGCCCAGCGCGCTGGCATACCCAGTTGCCCTTCTTGCCGGAGATGGTTGAGGAGCCGATGGGGCACTGCACGCACACCACGCCCTTTCCATTGGCAGCGGGCTTCGCGACTGTGCCAGCCGGGCAGGTTGGCACACAGTTGAGCGGGTCATCGCCGTCTTCGCTGTAAGTCACGTTGGCGGTGTTTTGCACAGAGCAAGGCTCCCAGCACCCAGGGGTGGCGTCGTCCCAGATGGAGCTGCCTGGGCAGGTGGGGATGGTCATGGTGGCGGAGAAGACGAGGTTGGGGCAGGAGGGGTCGAACGAGGAGCAGTCCTGGTGTTTTTAAATTAAATTAAGTTACGCAAGGTTAGTTGGGTATCATCGCGGTTTTTATTGATTCAAGTAGCTCTGTTTAATTAAGTTTACAGAATGGAAGCGGGAGAATCAAAACTGAGGCTCACCTGGGCTTGAGCCGCCTGGACAGCGGCCACGGCCAGGACGAGAATAATGGCGGCGCGAGAGTTCATTCTGACCTAGTTACACGTTTGATAAATACGCAAATAAAAGGAATTACATGAAAGTTGGGGCGGACAGGCGCCGATATGAGCCGAGCCCTCCCTCAGAAATTCCCAAGAGAGGCGAGGCGGCTTTCCTTGAAAAAGTCAAACGGGAGTTTGGAGTCTGAAAGTAAAAGAAGGGTATATCAGGCATGGTGACGTTTTGGAAGCATGACGGCCTAGAAAGGAAGCAGGGGCTAGCCGGTCAAACAGAGCGACTGCCGGCCATTAACAAAAAATAAAATAAAATAAAAAAATAAACACCAACTCAACCGCCAGTCATCATTGCCAAATATAAGTACATTCATGAAATTTATCCCAGCGGAGTTCAAACCCTTTTCTCTTTGTATTTATCATCCAGCACCAGTTGGAATTATGGACATTGGCGTTTTTTTCAATCGAATGAAACATTCAAGGGTTGACTGCCACCTCATCCCACCCTTCTCCCCCCGCTGTCCTCCTAAATTCCCGCCGCGTGTTGCCCTTCAGCTGCAAGTGGTCCACTTCCTCCACGTCCAAAAAGCACAAGCAAAAGGGGGCGGCCACTGAATCCTCTTTTGAGGGCGGAGCCCCGGCAAACGCTGCTGCATCCTCTTCCCCCGTGGCTCTGGGCAGCCCAGGGTGGGGCCACGTAAACTGCTGCCTTCCTGGGTCGCTCATGTTCTTCCATGCGCTCAGCCGTGCTCTGGCCAGCTTCTCATCAGTTTCTGCCTCCGACACCACCGTGACCCTACCCAGCAGCCGCCACTGCTCCCGGGTCTCGGGGAAATACCACGAGATCTCAGCCCACGGGCATCTGTCGAGGTCCTCGACCTTTTTGGACCTGCTAATAAAAAAAGAACGACAAGGAGATGGAAGGCAGGCGTTGAGAAAAAAATAAATTCAGAATTAGAATCAGATTGAGATGATTATAAATGGAGATCTCTGCTAACCTGCTATCTGTGACGAATGTCAGGCGGTCCGTGTCCCACAGGAAGCCTCTGTAAACGACGGTGCGGTTGGCTGGCCGGCCGTCGGGACGCACTGTAGCTACCTGTATATACTTTGAGTGCCGCAATTTTTCATTTTTTCGCAAAGAGTGCTGCAGCAGAGTCTTCCACGGGGCTGAGGAAGACATGGTTGATGAAAATAAAAAAATGCTGATCAGTTGATAAGTTGCGATGATATGATATGATACAAATAACGCTGAGCCGGTTGTAAAAAAAAGAGTCCTTCTGTTCCGAGTGCCTCGAGCTTCTATATTTTTATTAATTTATATACGCCCGTAATGAGGAGATAGCATGGCTCTTGATTCGCCCCTGTAATTGTATTTGGTATTCTTTAAATTTCAATTTCAATATCCAAATAGGAAAATTAGGAAAAAATGAATGATTAAACAGGAGAAAAAAAACAAAAAAACAGTGCCTTGTCAGTGACCTTGTAGTAGTTCGTGGCCGCCCATCAAGTTCATGAATCGTTTATTCTGGAATGCGTACTGTTCAGAGAAAGGAAGCTATATAAGCTATAATGAAGCAAATGGTACAGAGATAGTTTGTAATAGGTACACGATCGACACGACTTCTACGCACAAACATGCTAATAACGGTAAAAGGGCCACTGAGTACGCTAAATACACAAAGGTGCTGTGGATTAACGGAGACCCACCGTACCACATCAGCACCTTGAGTCGGGATGGCTCCTCAGCTGCCGCCAGAATCAGAGTCGTGCTAGCAACTCCTATGAATAAAGGAAGGAAATTGTTCGTGATGGCACACATTTGGTGGCAGCTTGCTGCCTGCACTTGCCCAGGAATCGACAGGGACACCGGGAAAGAGCCTGTCAATGAAATGAGAAACTCGTGAACCGAGAAATACAAAGAATTATAGAATGGATGATTCATTGTGCACTCCAGCCGGCACCGGCGGTCGTTAAACGTCACAGCTAACAGCATTGACGCCAACGTCAACCAGATGTGCTGAGACAGGCGAGTTCTGAAGGCGAATGCCTGAATGGTCACCAAGGAGGTCTTGGCAAAAAGGCGCCACAGCACTGGTAACGACCACACAAAGAAAGGGGTCATAAAGATCGGGTACACTACCTCCTCCTGAGGCGGCACCAGCATGACATAGAATACCAAAATCGCACGGGCCATGCGAACAAAGCCAACGACGAGTGTTCTGTTTGCGGCAAACCTCTGTCGGAAAGGAGCTGTGTGAAGGTACAGCAAGGCACAGTTGATGGCGAGTTCACCAGCAAAGTATGCATACACTCTCGTTTCTGCGTCATGCAGATGTCGAAAGGCCAGCGAAAATGGGATGAAGAAGGTGATAACGGTGGCCAAAACGTCATGGAACCGAAGAGACTCCACAAACTGGGAATGCCATACGCTGTCAGCGACAGGGTTGTTTAATCGCAACAGAAGGGTTGGGGTCGCCAACACCATTTTTGCCTTCACACTCGGTCTAGTTCGTTGTTGTAAAAAAGAGGCCGCCGCAAACACTCAGGACCGCTCCTCTGTAGGGCAAAAGGAATCCATTATCACGCCATCCAAACTGGCAATATATCAAAGACTTCAAGGCAAACTATTGTTTGATAAACGCTGTAGTGAACAAAGGATTTTATGTTGTGATTTGATTTGTTTATTCTAAAGCGTAAAATTTGGCTACGGTCGGCGGCGCAACCATATAATCTCCTCTGCGATGAATAAAGTAGCTTAAAAAAAATGTGTTTTTTTTCGGCACCGAGGAGGCTCGGTCATCGGATGATTGGATTAGGTGACCTGCGCAGGGCTGCCAGGACCAGAACAGTCTGTTCGGAGGATCGAGAAGTACAATTGTTTTTTTCCCACTATTTTTTTGCAGCAATCGAATGGGGAAACGATTAATGGCGTGTCTTCGTTGTTGGGTTCCGTGGAGGAACTTGCAAGCGATTCTGTGCAAATAATTTCAAAATTCGTGTTTTATTTATTTATCTATTTTTGCGCTCGTCGGCAGCATGCAATCATATCAGATGGACGAGTTCCAGATGGTGTTGAAATTTTGGCAAGCCAGGCGCGAAAGCGAAGCTCGATGAGCTTTCAGTGCTGTCAGAGACCCCACCTACAGCCTCCCCATCAGCAGGCAGCTACCTCGATTCCTTTGGCCCAGATTCTGAGCATCGATCAGCCTTCGCAGAGTGAGCCGGCATTTCATTCGTTCTTGAGTGCATCACCGCAGCAGCACTTTTGAAAGCATGGCAAAGCTCATATTCATTTGCCGTCAAATCTCCTGCTCTTTTCAACTGGTATATGTTATTACGTGAACTGCAGGCGTTTACTTCCCCTGGAGAAGGCCTGCGAATCCCTGAGCAGCGTGGCCACTGACAGTTCTTTCACCGGCAACACCACCGACCCCCCGAAAGTAATTTACCAGGAGCTGCTGCACGACCCCAGCCTCAAATTTCTGCTTCCACCTGGGAGAAATATGCAGCCCTATCTCTGGGGTGCGTGCACATACTTTCAACCTTCTTTGAGTCCTTCTTTTCGGGGCCTCTGCTCCCTCCGGGAAAGTTGGCAGCGACGATGGCGCCGCGAGACGCTTTCTCGTCATCTGTACCTCTTTCCATCAACCCTCTGCGTCGCAGAGAGCTTACGAAACGAGATGCAGTGACGTTGGACGTCGTCAACACTCTGGGTACTGCCAAGGGCGTTGAACTCAAAGCTGGGAGGTGGCACCCCAGCTGTCCACACGAACGGGGTATTCTTTAACAATAAAATAAATAAATAAAAAACGGGGTATTCATTCAACAAAACAGAGCTCTCGTGCGCCCTCATTATGGAGGCTAACCCCATCTTCAGGCCGGCGCTGGCCGCCTGGACGCCCCTGGCCTTGAGGTGCAGCTGAAAAGCCATACCGACAAGGACAGGAGCGCCCATTTCATTTCAACGGGGATGTTAAATTCATCAGAAGAGAAAGCGAGCGGGGTGAAGGAGCTGGTGGCTGCATCTATGAAGAAAGGGAAGGATTTGTTTTATTGTGGTATACTCAGTACGATGTGGACTTCAAATCAAACCAGCAAGTAGGAACAGGCGCCTACTACTGGTGTCCCCCCTGGGGTCTCTTGGTTCTTGTTTTACTAAAATAATACGAGCTTAATTATCCTCGGAGTATTCTGGGCATATGAAATAATGACAGCGGGGCCCAGGAGCTGAGCAGGGGCGTTGCAGTTGCCAGGGCGAAGCGCTTGAGCGAGCTGCCTGGTTCAAGTTGGCCTGCGCAACGCTGCGGGTGTATGTGCAAGAAAGAATCCAGAATACACTGTGCAGCGTGTGCGTCACAATTTCGAATTGCTGGGCTCTAATTTTCTATGCAAGGCTCTTAACGGTGAGTGCATCTATTTTGTTTATACTTTTGTAGCAACTTCATTGCATACAATTTAACAACTAACACTATTTCTTCTCTTAAACTTATGCCGCCATTGGTTGTTGTTTGGAAGGCGCGTAGAACTGTGTGCGAGCTGGCAGCGGCAAGAAAAAAGGCGTCAACAAGTGTTTTTGACACCAGACCTTTAATGCAAGTTATATTTAAAGAAAATTTACCCCATGCAAGCTGCTGAATGTGCCATGCAAGGCCTCCCTGATGGCCAATGCCACCCGACAGTCTGCGAGCAGTGGCAGTCATAGCTCTTGCGAAATGAATTGAATGGGTGCCTGCCCGAGCACCAGAAACTGTACGGGGTTGCTCTTCCAGGCTCCCATGTTCACGTTGCCTCTCCTTGAAAGAAAAAAATAATTACCTCAGCAAGCGCTTTTTGTTCCGATTTATCACGTGACGATTTTTCACTTTTGATTTGATTGATATAAAGCAAATCTCCGCGATTTCCCAAAAAATTATTGATTATTTTTTCATAATTGGGGCTTATTTGAGTTTGTTCTTTCGCGACAAAGGACAACGGCTTTGCGCAAAGGCTGCTAGTCAAGGGTCGACCATAGGATCGCGGCGGCGAGCAGACCAGAGGCATGCAGACCGCTAGGCTACCAGTTGGCCAGAGGGTATTTGGTGGATCAGCCTGCAGGTATTGCGCTCTGTCTTCCGCGCAAAGCAGGAGAAGATCACCATCCCTCAAAATCGTTCGGGCTATAGCGCAACCTGGCCTGCGCACGCGTGACCATGTGGTCGAAGCAGCAACCAGCTTGGAACGTTTCATCCACAACGACTCCCCGAAGGCGCTGAAATTTTCATTTTTCAAGCATGGAGAGCGAATCCAAGAGATCACCAACAACCATGACGACGAGGACGCGTTGGAGCGCAGCTGGGACGCTGAAACCGCGTCTACGACAAGTTTGGCCGCGACCAAACCGCGCGTGAGGAAGAGCGGCGAGTGGCAGCTCCCTGCTCCGCTGCAGGCCATTGTCGACAGAGTGACGCCACGGGTTCAAGGCCTGGTCATGCTGAACGTGCTGGTGGTCCTCGTAGCAACAAATTGGGTGGTCCTGAAAGACGCAGGTGCGCAAAACGCGTTTTTTCATTTCAAATTTTTACTTTTTCCTTGGCTCCCACCGTCCCTAATTTTGTTTCCTCCCTTCTTTTATGGCAGGCAACCATTTTGACCCCTTAATGTTCGCTTCGCTGCGCTTCGGCGTCGCCGCCCTCGCGCTGTCCCCGTTCCTTGCCAAAGTCAAGCCCGCCACGCTGCTGGCCGGCCTTGAGCTCGGCGTTTACACCGCCGCCGGCTATCTGGCGCAGTCGCAAGGGCTGCTGACCACCGACGCCAGCCGCGCCTCCTTCCTCTCCACCTTCACCGTACTGGTGGTCCCCTTCCTAGCGGGCATGACTGGCAAAGGCGTGAAGCCCATCACTTGGGCGGCAGCGGTGGCGGCTTTGGTGGGAGTGTCGCTGCTGGAGAACAGCGGGGCCCCCCCCTGCATGGGAGACGCATGGAGCGTGCTCTCCGCGGTGGCGTTTGGCGTACAGATCTTCCGCACCGAGCACTTTTCCCGCCTTCTTGGGCGGCGGCAGGTGATGCCATTAATGTCGGTCGTTTTGGCCACCACCGCTATGATTGCGACTTTCGTCGCTGGAGTGGCGCTGCCGGACGTGGTGCACACCATTGTGACGCAACCAGCGGCGGCGTTGGTGGCCGCGCAGCAGGCCAACATCCCTTGGGGGTCTGTGCTTTACACAGGCCTGCTGACGACGGATGTGGCGCTGCTGATGGAGCTCATGGCGCTGCGATATGTGACCAGCACGGAAGCCAGCGTGGTGTATACCCTGGAGCCGGTACGTTTCAATGCATTTCACAGATATAAATAAGTAATTCACTTGATGTATTTTCCTCTATAACGTTTGCCTTTTGTCTTTTTTGCAGGTGCTGGGCGCTGGCCTTGCGTTTGCGGTGCTGGGCGAGCGGTGGGGCCCGTCAGGGTGGGTGGGGGCTGCCATCATCGTGGTGTCTTGCCTGGGCGTGCAAATTTTCGGCAAAGAAGAAGGCGAGCCAGTGCTAGACAGCGAGTCCGAGTGATGACGAAATTGACATCTTTTTCATCGCATTGATAGTACTGCCATAGAGCGAGCGAGCGAGAGAGAACGGAGTGAAATTTGTGGCCGCCTTCATTACTGGGCGATAAATTTTGGAATTCCTTTTTTTTTTCCTTCACATCCCAACGAACGAAATCTACAGATACGTGCACACACTACTCCTCATATAACATTATTGGATCTGCTGCGTAATTTTCCCCCTCATTTGGCGGCGCGCAGCTGCTATGCATGCCCCCCTACACAAGAACGCATGAATTCCTTTTTTCAGATGAACCCACCTACATCCACAAAATTTTCCTATTGTTTGCATGTTTTTCATACGAATTGCCCCTTCACTTTCATACTAATGCTTTTGAAATTCTACTTCTCGGCATTTTTTCTCCACCCTCTCAAATTTACTGCGTGTTTAGGTGTTGTCGGGTGGCAATGGCGGTGGAAAACAATATATTGTGTGTTTCGCTGCTGTTTGGGCTTGATAGACCAACAAAGAAGCCCCCACACCCTTCCTTCTCTGGTAATCTAAGAACATGAGTATAATAAGCGAAGAGAGAAGCGAGCCAGGAGAGTGCAACAAAAAAGTTAGGAACCCCGCTGGTGTCTAAAAAAACCAATAATAAATAAATAATAAAGCCTGCATAAAAAATGTAGGTGTTCGAATTCTGGTCCCTTCCCTTCGGAATTCTGGAGCGAGAGGTCTAGTCAAATTAAAATAGCGCGACATCACCTCTTATTGGGGGGGAGCGGGGACAACACGGCCGCACCATGTTGCAAACTTCCGGGTCCCTTCTCTGTGCCCCTGGCGGGCAGCACCCGGTTGGATTATATCCCGTCCTTTTTCTGAAGTTTATTCAATATATATTTGAGTGCCGACCCCTTGGATTCGAGGCCTGTCCCGCCTGAGGCGGTAGCACCCTCATCGCCATTGCCCAGAAGGCCGCGTTTTTTTCTTCTTTTTATTATATAAATAAAAAATTAACTTTTCACAGCATTTAGAAACATCTGACGTGCAAAGAGTATAAAGGAATTTGATCTCCCACCCACCAAACATTTAAATAATCGAGACTTGGCGACATGGAAACTATTGTGGGTACTAGACATAATCCAAAGCATCGCACTCGGCCCAATGATCACTCTTAACACTGTTCTCCTCCTCGCAGAATGCCGAAATTTTAATCCTGACCTACGGCAGCATCGTGCGACAGCTCGTGGCCGACTATGAGGACGTCAACGAGGTTAACAAGCAATTGGAAAAAATGTAAGCGCCCCTCCATCAGCCACATCCCTCATTTTTGCTCCTTTTCAACCTGCCCCCGCAGCTCTCTGCCCCTTCCCCCACTCCTAAACATTGTTCGAACCCTTTTTTTTGTGGCAGGGGGTACAATATCGGGGTGCGCCTGATCGATGAGTACCTCGCCAAGTCCAAGACCACCCGCTGCAGCGACTTTCGAGACACCGCTGAGCGCATTGCCAAGGTGGGCTTCAAAATGTTCCTCAACGCGCCGGTCTCGGTCGCCAACTGGAACCCCGAGGGCACCGAGTGCAGCCTCATCCTGGAGGACAACCCTCTGGCCGAGTTTGTGGAGCTCCCAGAGCAGCTGGGCGCTCTTCAGTACTCAAACATTTTGTGTGGGGTGATCAGGGGGGCCCTAGAGATGGTGAACATCGAAGTGGAGTGCAAGTTTGTGAAGGACCAGCTGAAGGGGGACGACGCCACGGAGATCCGGCTGAAGCTGCTATCGCAGCAGACGGAGCAGTACCCCTTCAACGACGATGACTAGTTAATGGGTGGGTGGATGAATGCATGGCTGGGCGAATAGGGCATGCGCGGTGTTATACTGTTCACAAATGGAGCTGATTTTGGGCGGGAATTCAGCCCATGTTGTAGACACAAGCAAGCTAACTAACGAAATAGTTGACGTTGACCTCCCCTCTTTGGGACTACATTACCACTGATGACTGGCCTTTACAGCTGTAAAATATACATCCTACCTACTTACTATGTACGCGTTGTCAAGTTTTTTAAGAAAGACTCGTCAGAAAGGAAGAAAGGAGTAAGTAATGGTTGCTATAGCATTCTGCATAATAGCTATTATGCTGAACCTTCCTCACGATAATATGTGTTTTTGTTCTTATAATCACTACGAACGCCACAGCAGGGGCGTTGAATTCGTGCATCCCCATGCAACAGCGCAAATATCCTATCAAAAGCCTACCTACCATGTATTATTGTTCCCACAGAATGATTCATCGAAAATAGAATTAAAAAAATGGTTCTCTTTTTCAGCATGCACACCCGGCTGCCGCCCCTCCCGCAGGTGCCGCGCTAGCGTTCGCCGCCAGGTTGATGTCCACCAGGTCCTCCTGCTTGTTGGCGTTGAGTGCCTCCAGCCCCGGCAGTGCCGCCGCGATTTTCCTGAACAGCGCCTTGATGTTGAAGCCCGCTTTGGCGGAGGTTTCGATGAACATGACGTTGAGCTCCCGCGCCTTGGCGTCCCCCTCCTCGATCGACACCTGCCGTTTGTCCACCAGATCGGTTTTGTTGCCTACCAACACAATGATGACGTCGGCGCCACGCTCAGCGCGAACCTCCTCCACCCAGCGCTGCACGTTCAGGAACGAAGGCCGATCTGCAGAGAAAGAGACCGGCGTTAATTTTTACTAGTATCAGGAAGACAACAACATTTTTTTTCTTCCAGACGTCAAAATGCCTCTGAAACAGAAAGGCAGCTGCAGTGAAATGCTCACTTGTGACGTCGTAGACGATGACCGCGACGGAGGAGTCGCGGATGTAGGAGGGAATCAAGCTGCGAAAGCGCTCCTGCCCTGCCGTGTCCCTGCAGAGGTTGCGGAGAGAGAATACAAAATGAGAGAGAGGAACAGCAGAAGGGAAGTGTTCAGCAGGAAGGTGGGATCCTAATGGCGATGCACCACAGCAAGAACGACCAGCCAGGCCTCAGGACGCCCCAAGAAAAGCTCACCAGAGCTGCAGCCGCACGGTCCGGTCTTCCAAGTACATTGTCTTGGAAAGGAAGTCGATGCCGATGGTTGCCTGCGATGAAATGCAGCGGATGAGTGAAATAGAGGGCAGAAACAGCCAAAATGCGGGTCTGGGCCCTCGAAAAATGGAGGATCCCATGGTGATCGAGCCAGTTAAGCGAGCCCGCATGCGGGCACCCCCCTCCTTCTCTTCCCATCGCACGCACCTGGTATGTGGTGTCGAATTTGTCATACATGAAGCGGGTAATGATGCTGGTCTTTCCCACACTCTGGTCCCCAAGGAAGACCAGCTTGTATTTTGCGAGGGGAGTCACCGTGCTCGCCATTTTGCCGGCCTGTCGAGAGAAACTCAAATAACAAGCCACCCAGCTGTCGTAGGGCCGTTAACACGTCTCCAGCAGCAGCCACGCTCTGAATCTCACCCCCAATCAAGCGAAGGAACAAAGGAACCGCGATCTGAGGCGCCGCTGCTCTCAGGTGTTCAAGGTATGCGTGTCAAAGGGAATCAAATTAAATTAATTTGCGGACTATCCTTTGGAAGTTGTCTTCTTCCCTTTACTCCTTCTTCCCCTTCAGCAAATTCCAGACACATTGCAACTGAACCCCTACATGACGGCGCCTTGCGGGACCATCGGCATCAAGAGAGGGACAGCATGCCTTCCGGAGGGTGTTTTCACATCCATGCAAGTAGGCCTGGCTTGCTTATCCTGTTCGGCGGCACCGCCTCTTAACTTTTTTCTACTTCCCATTATTTCTACGTTTTGCACTGTATTGTTTACACAGTATATAGCGTTTCTTGGTCCTGCCTGCCGGGTGCAAACCGCCTCAGCAAGCACGACAAACATGAAAGAATCAAACAATATATTTGGAAAGAAAAAATGAAAAAATGAAACAAGGCCCCCTCCAGCATCCACCCTCCACTCAATCCATCCACCTACAACTTCCAATCCAAACGAACAAAGGAAAAGAGAAAAAAAGAAAGCAGCAGCAAAAGAAAGAAAAACACTCCATGAATAAACTAAACAGCAAACCAACACACACCGCTCCTAAAAATACTAAAAAATCCGGTGGTCTTTCTGCGCCTAGAACCTGAAATCCGGCTCCACGTCCATGGCCCACAGGAACTTGGACATGAGGCTGCGGTTGAACACCTTCTCGATGGGCACCTCGTTGCGCTTGCACCACGCCACGGTGATGCGTGGGTCAAGGTAGTTAATCTTGGAGGTGCCCAGCGCAACGGTCTTCAGGTCCTCCTTGTTCTGGGCCGTGATCTCCGCCTTGACGATCTGCGCGCGCTTGCGCTCGATCTTGCCCCGCACCGCCTCCTCGTTGAGCTTCTTTCCATCCTTGGAGGTCTTGCCCGCCCTGGCGCGCTTCAGCTCGTCGGCCAGCTCCCCTAGCTCAGCCTACGCAGGAAATGAAAGGGTAGAATAATCGTTATTAGTACAGGGAAGAAACGAAAACAAAAAAGCTTTCAAAAAAAAAAAAAAAAAAATCTCTACCTGCAGCACTGCCAGCTTCTCCTGCATCTTCTCCATCTGCACGGTGTGCCCCTTGGGCACCGACCGCTGATGGTTGCACAGGATGGCCACTTCCTTGTTGGCGCGGTCGTACTCTGCTTTTTTCGCCTCCACCGTTTCCTCGGCGCTGTGGTCCGCCAGCAGCGTGTCCAGCGTGATGGACGCGTTGTACGTGCGGAACACCTTCACGGACAGCCCCTCCATCAGGTCCTTCAGCCGGGTGTTCAGGTCCTGCGCGTCAAACTCGTCGAAAAGCTGATCGCCTTGGGCCTTGTCCCTCCCCGCTCCGTCTTTCTTTTTGAAGTCGGCGATGTTGGCGTACACCTTGGGGTCCACCTCAACCGTGTTCTCGTACCGGATGGAGTCTTTTCCAAGGAAGTCGAACTTGATAAAGTGCGGGGGCAGGGCTTCCACGTTTTCGCACTTTAGTGTACAGCAGCCCACGGTGTCAGCCTCGTCCTCGTCCTTCTCGTGGCCCGCGCGCAGCGCCAGCTTGTCGATGAAGTACAGCGCGGTGGCCATCTGCCGCTCCCGCCGCTCCTTGGACGCCCAGTTCTTGGTGTATCTAAAAGAAAATGAGGAAAGAGAGCCATCCGTAAGAAATAGCATTCAAAACACGCAAATCCAGCAATATAAGCATGATAATGTTTGCTGTACACATAGTATGTAGCACTTTCCAACGTAATACACATCAAATATACTCATAAAACCAATACTATACACTATGCTATTAAACATTCAACTCACGTCTCCCGGATGTCGCCGATGAAGTTCTTCAGCCGGCGCGCGCGCTCGTACTTCTGCAGGTCGCTCTCGCTCTTCCACGTGGACGTCGCCGCCAGGAACACGTACTTGTACTCCTTAGTATTGATGGGGTCCTTCCAGTATGCCAGCCACGTCACCGTGTGGTCGTGCCGCACCTCCTTCCACTGCTGCCCAGGGTAGGGGTGCTCGGGGATGGGCACCCCCTCCCCCAGGTTCAGCGTGATGTCGCGCGGGTACACCCGCTTCTTGATTTTGCCCATCTTCGGGTGCTCACCCCGTCCTCGAAACAGCCCAGGCGGCTCCACGCGGAAGTTCCCCACCTGCTCCTTGCGCCCGTCCACCATCGCGTGCTTGTACTTGGCCTCCGCGGCCTCGCGCTCGCGCTTCAGCCGCTCCTTCTCCTCCCGCGGCAGCGCCCTTTTGCGCTCGCGCTCCGCCATGTGCCACTCGTAGATCGGCGTAAAGTCGCACTTCTCCAGGCTCTTGATGCGGTGGCTGGACCCCAGCACCTCCTTGAACCCCTCCCAGAAGTTGGTCAGGAAGGTGGGCTTCTTCATGTAGTCGGTCTCCTTCATCACAGCAAAGAACGTGGCCACCTCCTCCTGCTCAGGGGTCAGCGCCACGGGGGCGCCCTCATACCTACACGCAAAGGGCAAGAATACATTCACCGGCATGTATCGCGTAATTATGCTCAAAATCAGCGCTGCAAGCTCCTTTTTCATGGGGGCGGTGTTGACATAATTGTTACTTACAGCATCTTGATGCCGTGGGGCTCATACTCGGGCGGGAACAGCACCCCAGCGTGCTCCAGCGTCTTCCACCGCACCTCGTTGCCGTTGCCGTTGCCTGCGCCTGCAGAGGGCGCCCCCTCCCCGCGCGTGCGCTTCCGCTTTGACTGGTCATCATCGTCAGCGCGGCGGGCGCGCTTCTTGGGCTCCGTTGGCTCTCTCTTGAGCTGCTTTTTGGCGGCGGGCTTGGCGGGCTTGCCGGACTGCCGGCTTGCTGCACACAGCGCGCGAGAGGGCTCAGTAATAATTTGTTCAACCGACGGTGATAAGCCAAAGCTGAGGCTGGTGTCAGGTTGTAGTTCTCTAGCTTACCAGATGCTGTAGCCTGCTGGCGGCGCTGCGCGAGGGGGATGTCGTCGTCCGAGTCGGAGGAGTCCTCCTTCTTGACTGCAGAGGGCCCAGCACTGGCAGAGGGAACGGCCTGCTTGGGCTTTGGGGCGGGCTTGGGGCGAGGAGCGGAAGGCAGCTCTTCTGCGTCGTCGAGGATGGAAGGCCTCTTGACCACGGGCTTGGCCGCTGCTGGCGCTCGCTTTTTCTCAGCATCACCATTCATCTTCTCGCGAGGGGTCGCGGCAGAAGGATGCGTAGCTGCCTTGCGAGCGACCAGAGGCACGTCGTCTTCGCTGTCGTCGCTGCTGCTGCCGATCACTGCTCCTGGCCGCGGCGGGGCGTCGGTTGCCATCGTTGACGTTGATTAAAATTATTTATTTATTTAAGCAAACCAACCGCCAGTATTCCGCTGGCCGGGCGCTTGCGTGCTTGATGCGTGCGTGGACTAAAACGTATGCTTTTTATATTATACACGTGAGAAAATAAGCAACAATCGACCACAAGAAGGCAAGTTTGGCCTGGCCCATGGGCGTTTTTTCTTCTTGAATATGACCGAGCTACCGGCCCCCAAATAGGCTCTCTCAAGCCATTTAATGCACAACAGTGGTCTGTCAGCCAGTTGGCCCACTGGGTTGCGGTTCTTTCCTCCACTTCCCAAAAATCACCGCATTCCGCCGCCGCCTGCTGTCTGCCTTCCGGCGCCCTCCTCCGGTCGCTGCCCGTCACGGTTTTCACTTAAACCGTCATTTCTTTTGTTGTTCCGCCCTAGGACAGCTTTCAGCGCCTGAGCTGACCCAGCATGGCCGCTTCCAGCGCATGGTCTTCACACTTCAGCTTTATTTTTGCATTACACGCTGTCGTCGTCCGAGAAGGAAAAGAATCAAAAAAGAAAGGAAGGAAGGTCGCCATGGGGGCGTGCCACGAAAGGAAGGACGCCAGCCCAAATGGTAGGGAGAAATAAAAAAGCTCTGCCGCTTTTTGTTGTTGTAATCTTTTAGTATGTGTTCAGGACTGAATCATTCAAATGTATACCTGCTGCTCACAAGGGGAAAAGCAAAGCGGACTCAGCCCAAATTGCTCCCTCCTCCCATGCAAAAATAAAAAAGAAAGAATCCGCTATTGAATCGCCGTCCATCGCCATCGTCATATCACTTCACCATCACGTTGCCGCTGGTCTGGGTCCCTACTTCTCGGCAGGAGGAGCAGAGCCGGTGGTGGGCAGACCCACGTACACCTGTTTTTGTTTAAATTAAAGATGACAAAGGGGTCAGCGGCAGGGTGGCAAAAAATGCCAAAAACCCGGCAATACACGCCAGAATTAAAGGGGAATTTGTTTGCTTTCACTAGGTTTTACATACCTTGAAGGCGTCGTAGATGCCCCACTGCAGGCCGGTGAGGGTACCGATCATGACGATACGCAGCGGCAGGCCGCGAGTCATCAGAGCCACCCATCCCATCTCCTTGATGATCTGGCCAGCGGACACGCCCTTGGTGGCGTTGAGCTGCAAGAAAAAGGCAAGGGACATCGAACATATTTTTCTAATATTTTGGAATATATATATTTTGTTGTTTTTAATTAATTTGCAACACCCCCCCACACACAATTGCTGCAATCGCTTTCAAAGTACTTGTTTTTGGCCGCGGCGCTTACCTTGGACACCAGGTTGTCTGCGGGGTGGGACACCACCGCGCAGAACACGCCAGCGATGTATCCGGCAGCGAAAGAGACGCCCAGCTGCTCAGTCTTGCTGCACTCGCTCTTTGGCTTGGGGACGGCGTACTTGTAAAGCGCTTGCACTGTATTCTCGAAAGCTCCGAATTTCATCATGGTGTAGGGGATCTGCCGTCCCCAAAGGGGCACGACACCCTTCCACAGGCCAGCAACGCCCTCCTGTGAAAATATAAAGGAAAAAAACGACAGTCAGTACAGGGATTTTGGCATTGAAGGCACCTATGAGCACCACGGAAGCAAGGAGAAGTAGCGCCTCGAAAATTCGGTGGAAAAGGGGGGGGGGGGGGAGGAGAAAAATACGGCGTCGGCACGAAAAAATGGCAGGAAAGGGCAATTTTTGCCCTTGTTCAAGCGGTGCGCATTAGCCTCGATGCAAATAATACAGAGAGTATACGGAAGAAAACGAGCCGAAACACCCCACCGAACTAAAAAAGAAAGAACGCAAAACTCACCGCCGCCACGAACTTGGGCAGGCCATCAGCGAAGCCGCGGGCGTAGCCGGGCACCGTCTGGACCTTGACCTTGACGGCCTCGAAGGGGCACAGCGCAATGTCGGCGAAGAACTCGGCGGAGGCTGATCCGGCCAGGAAGATGATGTTTTGGTACTTTTTGGCATTCTCAGGGCCCGCCATGTCGGCGTAGGTCTTCTTGAAATACTCGTACAAGCCGAACTTGGCGGCGCCCTGCGCGGAGTACCCGAAGAGCGTGGGCACCCACCCACGGAACAGCCCCTTGACGCCCTGCTCGCTGGCAATCTTGCTGAACCCGGCGCCGATGCCGGGGTAGGTCTTGGGGTCGATCTGGAGAGGAAAAGTAATGGAGAGCACATTAGGAAGAAGCCAGAGAATAGCACAGTTTTAATTTCACTGACAATAGTAAGATTAGGGGCGGAGATAAATTATTATTGTGTCGGCTTGCCTGCATGTTGCACTTGACCACATCCAGGGGGGTGACGGCAGTGTGAGTGAGGCCACAGGCCAGGATGCCGCCAATGGTGCACGCCTGGTAGTACTCCTGCAGAGTTCAAAGAGAATAATTGTATGAGAGTGGGCGCCAGGAGGAGGCAAACAAAGAGGGAGCATGTAAACCCGGGGGGCAGGGGGTAATGCGCGCGTGGAAAAGATGACCGTGTATCCATCGAGCATGAACCGGCGCTGATCGAGGCGCGCCACGCCGCTTTTATTGATCGATTTGTCTAACCTTGCTGAACAGCTTGATTGCCTTCTTCTCGGCGGGCGCATACGCGGTCATCGCCATCCGCTGGGGGAACATGGACACGCCGCGCTGCGACTGTTCCTGCTCAGTGGCAGCCGCGAACAGAGCCGCACTGCTCGTAGGTGCGGTGTACAAACTGGAGGGGAGGAACGCCATTTTTGCTGGCTTTTCGACGTCTTCAGGCGGCGAATAGGTAGCCAGCAAAAACAGGGAATTAAAAGAGGGCTTATACCAGGTTTCTGTTTGAAATCATCTTAGTCAGTCGACCCCTCGCTTTTGCGCCCTGTTCAGAAGCCATCTGCTGGTTCCATGCTGAGGAGCCTTCAGCATTCCTAGCTCATTCTCGGCGGTTCTGTTTGCACATTGCACGCTGTCAGCATGCAGCGCCGTTATGCTCATTAAAGCTTTTCTTTCATAAGCCTACCACCTGTTTTCTGCCGGCCAGTCTGGCGATGGCACCAAGACTGCGCCAGAGAAAGCAGCCACATCAAGACAGGGCTGTCGGGGTGTTGCTCAAAGGCTAAACCATCTGGAGACGGCTGCAGTACCCGGGTTTAAATTATAGCAAAAAGAATGAAGAGCGTCTCTTGCTTGCCTCATTCTCAGCAGTTCTCTTTACAAATCGCACGCTGACAGCGTGCAGCACCAGTATAATTTATTTTGAATGTGCCCATCATCATCATTTATTCCACTTTTCACTTCATTATTGAGACGGCTGCCTATTGCAGCGCAGCGCAAACAGCGAAAGAAACGACAAAATCGCGACGCTGTTGAGTTCCTTCACGCCACGTACCGGTACAGCGTCCTGTCTTTGTCGTCCCGCTCTATGTACTCGCGCTCGATGAGGCTCTCAATGCGCTTCTTGATCACCGCAGGTGCCGGCATGAACCGGCTGGACAGCTGCCGCGTCACCTCCGCCACCATCTCGTTGTGCCCCAGCACTCGCCTCGCCTTCATCACCCGCACGATGGCAGCCTCGATCTGCGGCTTGCGGTCCTCCTCTACCCGCTCCCTCGTTTCTCCCCGCTCCGTCTCGTTCTCCCGCTGCGCCGCCACCGTGCCGATCTTCACCTTGAACAGCTTGGAGCTGAAGCCGTCGTTGACGCTGAACGCGTCCCCAGCGCAGATGTCCTTGCTCATGGGTTCCTTCCGCAGCACATTTTTGCCCTTGACGCACGCCAGGCTCTGCAGCACGCGGCGCAGCTCGGCGTCGGGGATTACGGTGGCCGCCGCGATCTCCTCGAATGACAGCATGTCCGCGTCATTAAAGAGCAGCAGCACCACCATTTGGTGCGTCGAGCACGAGATCTCGTGGCGTTTCTCGCCAAAAGTGGCGCGCAGCTCCGCCGTGCCCATGGCCGTCTGCCACGTCAGCTTGCGCCCCGAGTAGGTGGACTGGTAAAAGGCGCGGAACTCGTCGCAGCAGCGGTCGACCTCGCGCGGGAGGGAGCACGCACGCTGCCCCCCGCCAGGGGCAGGCCAGGCGCCGGTGGTGAGCACCTGGACGCCGAGATCCATCCCCAGAGACACCTGCAGCATTTATTTGGTTAAGAATAGTAAGAAACTAGGGTTTTTCATGGTAAATTGAAGAAGAAAAAACGCTGCTGGAAAAAAAAAAAAAAAAAAAAAACTTGCATGCTTGGCTGTGAGGTAGGCCTTGAAGTCCGCCATGGCGTCCCTGGAGGTGCGAATGTCGGTGAACATGCTCTCCAGCTTGCTGGTGAACTGGTAGCCGCACTCAGTGCGTAGCCGCACCAGTAGCGACCGCTCCGCATCATCGCTCGTGCTGCGCCCATGCAGCAGCCGCTTGGCCAGGTGCTGCTTGTAGTACTTTTCAAACACGTCCTTCTCCGCCAGGTACCGGAACAGCGAGATCGCGCGGTCCAGAACCGCCTCCGTCTCATCCTCGCTGGCGCCCTTCAGCCCCCGCCGCAGCTTCTCGTCCATGAACAGCGAAATATACTCTGGCGACCGCGGGTTCAGGTTGACGAAGTGCTCAAACGCCTGGTTGACGGCCGCCTGGAAGGACTTGTCGGCTGCAAAAGATTTCATGATCAGCGACTCATACTTGTCCCGAAGCTCCAGAAGCCGCTGAACAAACTCCACCGGGTCTTTGCCGCGCTCAGGGTCGGTCACCAGCGCGCGTCCCACCTCCCGCAGGTGCGCCGCCACCATGCTGCGCAGGTCGGCATCCCCACCCACTCGGGAGAACAGGGAGTACATGCGGGCCAGAGGCTCAAACGCGTCGCTCTCTAGCAGGGCGACTGCGCCGCTGCCCTCCATCTCCATCAACGGCCGCACCTGCGCCGCCACGAGCTCCGCCTCCGCTGCCGCCGCCACTTTTGGCCCAGTCGTCGGGTGGAAGCACGCCCGCACCCGCTCCGCCTCCTCCTGTAGCCGCCGCTCCGCGTGCAGCAGGTATCCGGGGCAGTCGGACGACGCCACGTACGCCTGGCTCTCTGCGCGGTAAAACTCAGTCGTCCGCTCCAGGAACGGAGACTCAAAGTCTTGGGTGTACACCGGCAGCCCTAAATCAGCCAGCATGGAGGTGATGGAGCGAACGAGCCCCCGGTCCACCATCTCCCCGCCGCGTTCCCGCGCCACCATCTCCAGCAGCGTGCTTTGCATGCGGTGCCTGATGCCAGCGTGGCGCACCACGACGTCCCGCCACAGGTCAAGCCCCAGCTCGTGCACCAGTTTGCGCCCGGTGTTCTTCACGAACACGCGGTCCATGTACATGAGGATCTCTCGGATGACGGTGAAGCTCTTGTTGTGGTTTTCCCACTCGGTGCGCAGCGCAGTGAGCAGGGACTCGCCTTGTGACTCCGCCACGCCGGCGGCGACGCCCTGCAGGTGCGCGGTGGAGGTGCGCACGAGGCCGTTGTACAGCATTTCGCCGTGCTTGTTGACCACCATGTTGTAGGCGTTTCTGTGATGGGGGGAAGAAAGATATAATAGGGAGGGGAGAGAGGAGTGAGGGGCGGTAAGGGCGGTGGCGGGAGAAAAAAATAGGTTCTGGCAGGGTTTGAAGGGGAAATTGAAAGGCTGACCTGTGGAGCTCTTCGAAAGAGAGGCCGCTGGAGTTGCGGTTGTTGATCTCGTGGATGGCATTCTCCAGGAACTTCCAGGTTTTCTCTGCAACGAAAATTTGTAGGGGGTGTGAGAAGCCCAAAACGGAGGGAGGGAGGGGTGCAGGGTGGATGCCGGGCTCACCAGCGTAATCCGGATCGAGTTTCAGCGGGTGCTTGAAGGGCTCGATCTTGAACTGCACGGGAGAAGGGATACAGAGGAGCATAAGTGAACAGATCAAGAATCAAGCAGGCCAGGAAAATGGGCGCTTGGGGCGGCTCTCCGGCACGGCATTCGTCGATCTAGATCCACTTGCCTTCTTCGGTTTGCTCGCCATGATTGGAACAGACAAAAATCCAATTCACAAGCCGAGTTTCCCAAAGTGATTTGTGTTTCGCAGTCCCCTCCAGAGGGAAAGCGGGCGCTCTTCCCCTCCTTTAAACGAAACGACTCTTCAAGCGGCAACCAAACCAGCTCGTCCTGTGTATGCGCAGCGCGGAAACTTGAATGGGCGCTGACAAAATCAAATCTTCTTTCCGTGCCCTTCTTCGCGGATAGCCCTGTAGATGAGACCAATGGGCGGTAAGGACAATGTAAGACAATATTTTTAATGTAAAAGCAGGGGCGCTTGAACACGCCCTGGTGAGGTGGCCTTTCCTCGTGTGATGAGAAGACCTCACTGTTCTTGACCGACACTGGAGCAAGAGCAGAAGAGCAGGGTGTGGTGGCAGGGTAGCTGAGCGAAGCGTCGTGGCGTGGCGGGGTCGGAAGAGGCCCAGGTTTTCAAATAGGAAGAATGTTTTACTCCATGCGCCGCCCGCCGCCTGTGTATCGCCTCATTTTCAAAGCTGCACTGTTGCTGGGTAATTCTTTTCATTAGTAGTAGAAAAAGTACAACAAGAATCAGAGTAAAAAGTAAGTCACAGGGAGAGAGGGAAAATGCATGCAGAAATCAGCAAGGGGGGGAAAGGAAAAATGTATCATAGGTTTGATTTTTCATTACTTCGTTAGTATTCAATATAGAAGGCGCAATTCGGAGCTGCTGCAATGAGACCCAGTTCATGGGCGATGCGGCTGCCAGGCTTGTTAACATTTCCCTGTAATCACCACCAGAATGTAGGGTACTGCCTCCCCGGGGCCAAATTGTTGACCACTAATGCCACTACCAGCATCACCGTACTGCCAAAAAGTACTGTTACCACGTACGAAAACCCCGACCACTTCGGCAGCTCTGCTGCAGCGCACACTATGAGCGCTGTGGCGCCACCTGGCGGGTGGGTTGTGCTCGTGAGCATCATCGCTACGAGCGAGAGGCTCATGCCCACTGGTGAGGCAATCCAGGGCTTGTGGATGATGATGCGGACCACCACGCCCACGATGGCGCTGATGACTTGGCCGCCCACGAAGTTTCGAGGCTGGGAGAGCTTGGACTCAACGACAGCAAAAATAAGGACGGCACTGCACCACCAAATATATTTTTTTGGTGGGTGGGGGAGCATTTTCAGGGACGATGCTCAATTAAATACTTAAATTGGAAATAAAGAGAGAAAATATGAATAAATCGACAAAAAAGTAAAGAAAAAATCGATGCTCACCTGGCGCCAAAGGATGCCACCAGCAGCGGCAGATCGATCTCAGGGCTGAGCCACTGGTTCATCGCAGACACCACCAGAATGCCCAAGAAGGCGCCGAGAAAGCTCCAGAAAATCTCGCGCAAGGGCGGAATTGGCATTCGCTTGTCCAACCCACCTATTAATTTCTTGGGGATGGCGCCCCACTCCGGCAACCAACTCGTCGGCTGCTTGCTTTCGATGATGACCTTGGCGTTGGCCGTTTCGAGCGCTGTGGGGTCGGGAGGAGGGGGCGGCACCACAGGGCGGGCTCCAGCTTCCAGGTTGCTCAGTTCGAGAAAATATTCCTAATACCGACAGAAAACGAGAGGGAGGTTGATAAAATGCGATGGGTGCTTAGCCTGATGGGGCTAGAAATTGTTGCTGTGTGGCAGTTTCACCTGCTGCATCGCGTCTTCGTATCTCTGGCCAGCTGGTACTGGAGCAGGTGGGAGCGGGGCGCAATCGCCGCCGTCGCTGCTGCCGTTTTCGGGGCGCCTCATACCACGATTACTGCCGTCTGCGTCAATGTGGAAGGTGGGCTGCGGAGGCGCCATTAAATGGCCATTGTTCGCCACCTCGCAAACCAACGAATTGTTGATTATTGATACTGTACAATGTGGGTGGGCCAGCAGCCAATTTCAGACCCACGGCGTTCCAGCAAATAATTGGGTGTTGCATTAAGATGAATTGGCGAGTGCTTCTGGCCGAGAAATTAAGCTCTTTTCGATTTCTCCAGTGCCACGTGCAAATGAATTTTCGCTTTTAGGACACGACGGATTTTTGTGTAAATATTCAGCGTTTTAAGACACGTGTGGGTGTCGGATCTCTTAATAACATGAACGGTACGGTGATATTACATGTTTGATTTTTTTTCATATTTTTTTTTCCTTTCCATTTTTGTTCTTTCTTGACATCTTGACTTCTTATTCAAAGGTGATTCAGCTTTAAATGCGGTGTGGTGGCAGCATGCAGGCTCCTAGCGGACGAGGTAGGCGTGAGAACAGCTGGCTTTCTTCCCAGACTGAAAAAACATGAAAAAAAGAGCCCACAACGCTGTCGGCAGGAGCTCCTCCTGCCTGTATTTTTACTGCGGGCAGGGTCGAAATCAATGATGTTGCATGGGCAGCGCGCATTTCGAGATGGCGCAGGGGAGGGCCTCGGCTGCTACACGAAGCACGATAGCAATAAAACACGCTCAGCGGTATGATGCTGGAGTTCTGTGGACGCAGGCCGCATTCCCGGGCCACGAGGCTGATTGACCAGGGGTTAAGCTTCCGTACAGGGTGCACCATCCCAGCTCCCTCTCCTCTGCTACTGGTAGAAAATGCGCCGCCCACTTGCACGCACACGGTGAAATCGATGCTGCCGCAGTAGAAGCACAGGCAGTCGCTGTAGAAATGGGCCGCACCGACAGCAGTGGCAATGCAGCCATATCTTTCTAACATATATTCAAAACCTCACAAAAAGATGCCCGGAATTCAGTATTACAGTAATTTCTGGTTTTTTCAATGTAAAAGCACACACAGCCCAACGCCGCCACCAAATCAAACGCCCAGCAACGCGCTGCGTCTGGGCCGCACCACCTGGTCAATCACGCCGTACTCCAGCGCCTCCTCCGCATCGAAATACATGTTGCGAGAGAAGTCGCGCGCCACGCGCTCAAACGGCTGCCCCGTGGCCTCCGCCAGGATGGTGTCCATGTAGTCGCGGATGCGCATCAGCTCCTGCGCCTCGCGGTGGATGTCGGAGGCCTGGCCTCGGGCAGCCCCCGAGGGGTGGTGGATCATTATGTGCGTGTTTTGCAGCGCAGACCGCTTCCCCTTTTTACCCATCGCCAGCAAGAATCCGCTCATGCCCATGCACCCGCCGAACCCTACGGTGCCCACGTCGCTCTTCACGTGCCGCATGGTGTCGTGGATGGCCAAAGAGGGGACCTGCTCGCCGCCGGAGCAGTTGATGTAGAGGTTCATGTCCTTCTTGTTTTCAGAGTCCAGGTACAGCATAGTGGCTACCAGCTGGTTGCCCAGCTCGTCGTCCACGGCCTTAGACAGGAAGATGATGCGCTCGCGGTAGAGGCAGTTCCAGATGTCGACCCACTGCCAGCTGCCCTCCTTGGGGGTGCGGTACGGGACGCGGGGGACGCCGATGGGCATCATCCGGGTGACCTGTCGCCGCGTGGCACTGCTGCCGCTGCTGGAGGGGGCGGGGGCGGACAACGCCCGCTGCGTTGCCAGCATGAAACCCTGTGTGTGGGTGGTCTGCGCGCGGCAGGGCATGCTGCCTGCATTTGCAAATGGTGAGGGGTGGTTTGGGAGTGAGAACGCGATGATGCGGCGAGTGCAGGGGCAACTTTTAGGGGTAATTCATGGTTTTTACCACACTCACTCTGGCTGCGCATGCCCGTGAAAGATTGAAGCGAAACT
The DNA here is from genome assembly GCA_963854735.1 of Marvania coccoides. NCBI lineage: Eukaryota > Viridiplantae > Chlorophyta > Trebouxiophyceae > Chlorellales > Chlorellaceae > Marvania > Marvania coccoides. The sequence continues at coordinate 1,106,306 of OY978105.1, read as the reverse complement.
GTCTGCATCGCTGCGACGGTCATTTCCGGTTGCGCGCCCCTAAATTCCTCCTTTTCTGACCGCCGAGCTGTGTGGTTTGATGGATGTGTTTTGTGAAAATGCAAAGCCGTGCGCTCGCTGTACACGCTCTACAAGTAGTGACCAGCTTTAATTGTGTACGGAAAATAAATCAAACGCTCTGTCTGTATCACTCACCAACACTGCTCCTGTTCTTCCGGAAAACTGGGTTTTTATCCACACCGCCCGACCCAAATTGTTTGGTTCTCTCCTCGCCGCCTCCCAGCAAAATCAAATAATTTATATATAGTTAACTTTTATCAACACCGAACAACTCTCACTGCCCGTTGACACGCGAGAATTTCGGTGGCAGCTGAACGAAAGGCGACACCCTCTGCAGCCTTTTGACGGCCTCCAGCGCCAGGCTTCCAGCCAACTATGCATCTTCACAGACTCTTCCTGTCGGGCAGCGCCCTGCAGCCCAATGCAGCGTCGCTGCGGGTGGGCCCGAGTGGGATGCAGCCGAGACGAATGCGAGCGCAACCCATTTGCGCCGCCGCAGAAGCCGACCCTGTTCCGGCCGAGTCAACCAGTGGAAACGACGGTGGGCTCATGGAGCGCCCCACCCGCCCGCCCCCCAAGGCCCCTCCTCCTCCCAAGCCGCAGCAGCAGCAGCGAGACTACCAGCAGCGCAGCCGAGGCCCCTACAACCCGAACTACAACAACAACAGGGGCCCCAGGACCGATCAACCATCTCAAGAGGGCGGCGGTGGTGGCGAGCAGCAGCAGTACCGCAGCAGAGGCCCAGGCGGCGGCAACGGCGGCGGCAGCGGCGCAGGAGGGCAGAGGCAGTGGCAGCCTCGCGGCCCTGGCGGCCCAGGCCAACAGCAGCAAGGCGGCCCTGGCCCACAGGGACAGCAGCAGCAGCAGCAGCAAGGTGGCGGCACCTACCAAGGCAGGCGACCTTACAACAGCAATTACAACAACAACGGAGCCGGCGGCGGCGGTGGAGGAGGCTACAGAGGCAACCGTCCCCAGGAAGGAGGAGCCCCTGGGGCCGAAGGCCAGCAGCAGCAGGGTCCGGGACAGGGGCAGGGGCAGCAGAGCCGCGGCCCCTACAACCCTAACTATAACAACAATCGCGGCAGCTACGGCGGCGGCGGCGGAAACGCTGGTGGCCCTGGTGGGCCCCCGCGCCCCTGGCAAAACCGCCCCAACACTGGCGCCCCCGGCGCTGGCGGGCCTCAGGCTGGCAGCGGTGGGCCTGGGCAGGGCAACACCAGCAATTTCTCTCGCCCTGGTGGCGGCGGTGGTGCTGGTGGTCGCGCTCCGGCGTACGGACAACGGCGCGGCCCCGGCGGCGGCAGCAGGCCGGGCGGCCCGGGGGGCGCCGGCGGCGCCAAGCGCCCCGGCGGCGGCAAGGTGAAAATCGATGTTGGCAACCGCCGCAAGGCCCGCCAGAGCCGCAAGGCTGAACGTGACGAGAAGACGAAGGCGTCTGCGCGGGAGCGGGAGGACATCTTCGAGGTTGGCCCCGAGGGCATGAGCGTGATGGACCTGGCTGCCATGCTGGCTGTGCCGCCAGTGGACATTGTCAAGCGCCTCTTCATGAAGGGGCTGGCGGTGCAGGTGAACTCCACGCTGGACGCGGAGACCGTGAAGCTGGTGGGCACGGAGTACGACGTGGACGTGCTGGACAAGGAGGAGGCCAAGCCTGAGGACTCTGCCCGCAAGACCCACGCCTTCATCGAGGAGGGCGACCTTGAGCACCTGGTGGCGCGCCCCCCCGTGGTGACGGTGATGGGGCACGTGGACCACGGCAAGACCTCGCTGCTGGACTTTGTGCGGAAGAGCAAGGTGGCGGCGGGCGAGGCCGGCGGCATCACGCAGAGCATCGGCGCCTACACCTGCGACGTGGAATACGGCGGGGAGATGCGGCAGGTGACCTTCCTGGACACCCCCGGCCACGAGGTAAGGGCGCAGAAACAATTTTAGAAATTTTATTTCGTATTTTTGGGCGGTTTTTTCCTCGTTTTATTTATTTAATTAATGGAGTGTGCACTGCATTGCCAAGGATGCTTAACCAATAATCCAACGCCGAATACCCTTGTGGACATAACTAACAGAGCTTTTTAACACTGAGGCTGGTGCACTCTCCCCCATTTCCTTCTCCGTTTAACAACATTTTCACTACTTCCACAAAATTACGCCATTTTTGGCTCAATTTTCACCATTTTTGCACCCGCGTCATCCTCGTTTTTGCAGGCGTTCAGTGCCATGCGCGCTCGCGGCGCCCGCGTGACCGACATCGCCATCATCATCGTGGCAGCTGACGACGGCGTGCGCCCCCAAACGCTTGAAGCGGTCTCCCACGCCAAGGCTGCGGGAGTGCCCATCGTGGTGGCCATCAACAAGATCGACAAGGAGGGCGCCAACGCGGAGCGCGTCAAGCAGGAGCTCACCGAGGTGGAGCTGATCCCCGAGGAGTGGGGGGGTAAGACCCCGATGGTGACCATCTCCGCTAAGAAGGGGCAGGGCGTGGACGAGCTGCTGGAGACGGTGCTGTTGGTGGCAGAGCTAGAGGAGCTGCAGGCTAACCCCACGCGGAATGCGGTGGGCACTGTGCTGGAGGCATCGCTGGACAAGAGGGCGGGGCCGGTGGCCACGCTGCTGCTGCAGAACGGCACGCTAAGGGTGGGGGATTCGCTGGTGGCGGGAGAGACCTACGGAAAGGTAAGAGAGCGTAGTCTACTAGAGGAGTGAAGTTTGTTCTATATTATAATCAGAAAATTGGTGCCGAGGAAGAGACTGTGCTAGGGAATCCAAATCCTGATAAAAGTACTTCATTTTTAGTGATGCTAACACCGCACACGGTTCGCTCAACAGAGGCCCCTTCGTTTTCAAACAGTTTGCTGTCTTTTTTGGTTTTCATTTTCCAATTCAACGCTGTGGAGGGCTGATTTCAATATTTTTCTTCGATTCTTTTGTGCTGAATCACCCACTCACCTTCCGTTTTTATCCATTCCCCAACCATCCCTACCCCATCCTGCAGGTCCGCTCCATGCGTGCCACCTCCGGCGAGGTCACAGAAGCTGGCCCTTCCATCGCCGTCCAGGTGCTGGGCCTCAACGCCGTGCCCACCGCCGGCGACGAGTTCGAGGTCTTCGAGAGTGAGGGCCGCGCGCGCGCGGCGGCGGAGGCCGTCGAGGACGCCCGCAGACTGGAGCGGCTGTCTGAGATCGCTGGCGGCGGCTCCATGGTGACGCTGTCGTCGCTGGCTTCCATGGACGACGACGCCCCCGAGGAGCAGGCGCTGCAGCGCATGAACATCATCCTGAAGGCGGACGCCTCCGGCTCTGTGGAAGCGGTGAAATCTGCGTTGAGTGCGCTGCCGCAAGACACTGTCGTGCTGCGTTACCTGCTGGCCGCGCCCGGGGAGGTCACCGTGTCCGACATCGACCTGGCGGTCGCCTCCTCGGGGATGGTGCTTTCTTTCGGCGTGACCCCCACCGAGGCGGTGTCGTCGCAGGCGAAGCGCGCCGGCGTGAACCTCTCGTCCTACAGTGTGATCTACGACCTGGTGGATGACGTGCGGGCGGTGATGGAGGGCCGCCTGCGGTCGCAAGAGGAGCGGCTGTCGCTGGGCTGGGCAGACGTCAAGGCGGTGTTTGGCTCGGGCTCCCGCAAGGCTGCTGGATGCGCTGTGATGGAGGGCGCGCTGCGCAAGGGCTCCACTGTGGTGGTGCGCCGCAAGAAGAATGTGGTGTACGAGGGCGAGCTGACGTCGCTGCGGCGGCTGAAGGACGACGTGAGGGAGGTGCCGGCAGGCACTGAGTGTGGCGTCTTTTTGGAGGGATTCAAGGACTGGGAGGAGGGGGACAAGGTGGAGGCGTTTGAGCTGTCGCAAAAGAGGCCCAAGCTGGAAGAGGCGCACGCAACGAGCTTGCAGGTGTAAAATTTTTGAGATTTTAGAGGGTATTTTTCGCGTTATTATGAAAGAAACTGTGCATCTTATTTTATAATCCTGGTTTGTTTTCTGGTTACTATTTTTCGCAACGAGAGCGAGTAGTGGAGTTTTGTTCCTTGTGCTCCCCCCCCCCCGTCATGACACTTGATAGTAAGAATGACTTGATGCAAATTATAAGGACTATGACAGGTCAAAAAAAAATGCAACAGATGCACTCCACGGGTCACAAAGCAGCATTGCGCTGTTATTGGCAAGGAAGACAGGGTTTTTATTCACTGTTGCACGTTCAAGGCGCGTTGTTATATTTTTGAAGAACAGGGAATGCTGGCAATGCTCGTCTCTTGGCAGCAGCTGGCGCCTCAAGCAGATGCGTCTCTGGGCCAAGCCTCTGCGCAGGTTGGTGGATAAAAACCATGCAATAATACTAGCAATGCGTATCTAATAGGTATACGCCATTTTCATAGGGGTCTGAGACCTGGAGCAAGGTGCACGCTGCCATCAGAGTGGCCAACTACGCTGGAGCTCTGAAGGCTTTGAAATCGCACATCCAGGCCCATCCCAACGATCACATGGCATATGATCTCAGCTGTCTGTGCGCCCTGCACTGCAGTGACTACCAGCAGGCCCTGGCCGACGCCCTGCAGTGCACGGCGCTCAACCCCGGTTGGTGAGAGAAAAATGGCACTCTTCCTCATAAATGAGCTGGGAAGTAAACAAAATAGTAATAATATTGCTCTGCCTGTCGCAGGGCGCGTGGGTGGGCTCGCCTGGGGGCTGCGCAGCTGTGCATGGGACATCCAGCCGCCGCCGAAGCAGCGTTTGCAAAAGGGCTGCAGCTGGGCTGCAGCGAGGAGCTACAGGCGGGGCTGGAGCTGGCCAAGAAGGCAAAGGCTGCCCAAGGTCCCAACCGCCGAGCAGCCATGCACGAGTGAAATATGAAAATGGGCACTCCCCCTAGGGAGTGCCCTAACGAGATCGCGCAAAAGCGGCGGAGTGGTCGTGGGAATTCTCAAATATGAAAGCTGGTGGGCTGAAATTTTTGAAACCTCGTTAATATTGTGTTTTTTTATTCAATTCAATATTCAACATCTATAGAACGTTTCTACAGCAAGCAAACAAATGCTCGGTGGTAATGTAAGCCCTAACGTTATATTTCCTTCATACATTTTGTGCTGGCTGCTGCGTGAGGGACATTGTCTCAACATGCCGCACCAATTGCTCCCTGAGGAAGGCCGCCACCGCTCTGCACCCCGCCGACGCCTGCAGAAATAATAATTCAAAATTGAGTTGAAAAACTCCAAAAAAAAGAAATGCCGCGATTTTTTATTAAATGCTCCTCACCAGCTCCATCACCCCCGCAAACGTCTCAATGGGCATCCTGCTGTCCGACTGCAGCAGCACCACCTTGTCCAGCCCCGGCTGCAGTGCCACCGTCACATCTGGACCACCGCCGCTGTCCTCCAAGTAATTCAAATCCAACAGAGGCGTAGAATCCAAGTACCCCGCGGCACACGCTGCCACCATGTCCCGCATGGGAACTCCAGCGTCCGCCAGCGCCAGCACAGCCGCGTTGATGCAGGCCGCTCTTGTGCCGCCATCGGCCTGCAGGACCTGCACGTAGACGTCTATTTGGGTGCGGGGGAGGAGCTCCAGTAGAATGGTGTCCTCAAGGGTGTTGCGGATGACCTTGGAGATCTCGGTGGAGCGGCGGTCTGTCTTGCCGCGGCGGCGACGCTCGTTGGTGCTGAAAGCCGCCATGGCGTACTCGCAGCGCACGATGGCCTTGGAAGAGTCCATCTGGGAGCGCTGCTCCACCTCCTTGGGGCCAAACACGGCCGCCATGACCTGCGAACAGAGAGAAATATAAGTTGTGAAAAATGTTGAGGCATTGTTTTTTAAACTGAATAGCAAAATGCCACCCACTTTTGTGTTTCCCATTTCAAAGGTTGCTGATCCGTCAGCAGACTGGAGCACGCCCAGCTCTGCGCGGAGCTGCCGCATTTCCTTGGGTCTTCTGCCATCGAGCCGCAGGCCTTCAGGCGATAAAAATTCCATGATGATAAGCGAGAAATGTGTGATTTCTTTTAGTTAAATAAACAATAAACAAACTCTTCAATAATGTATTACTTGTTTTTTTTTGTTTGTTTTTTCCTGGATGGTGGACGTGGAAATCGCCGAAGCCAGCCCTTGAAAAAATATTGATAAAATTTGATTCATGACAAAACACTTGTTTTGAATCTCATGGCCAGCGAAAAGTCGAAATAGCGCTGCCAAATAAAATTCAGACAATTTTTAAAATTGTGTCAATCTCGCTCTATGAAGCAACAAAATGCCTTAATGCGGAAGGCTGAAAAATCATCACAACACCAGAGCTCCACTGCAAGCGCCTTCAAGGTAGGTGCGACACCTATTTTGAATTTTATCAGCGGCAGCATTGCTTGGTGCAGGTGCTCTCAAACTTTTTTTCCTCCCCCTTTTATCGCAGCATGTTTAGCGGAATGTGCAAGGGGTTCCTCGAATTCCCATCTGGCGGAAGGAAAAAGGGCAGCGGCACGCCGCAGCCCGACATCAGCTCCCTGAAAATCAAAGACGCTCTGACGCCTACGGTGACTCTGGAGACCCTTCCCAAGCCTGCGCTGCAGCGTAGTGGCACAATTGTACTGCCATTGATGACGTGCTGGCGCTGGGCCTCACCTCAAAGTCGCCGAGGAGGTCGTGCGACTTGTCTGATGGGCTATGTGTGAGCGACGGTGGGGGGCTGGTCCGACGGGCGGCGCAGCTGGACATCCACAAGCCAGCGGACCTCATCACGTTCTTTAACGCCATGGTGCTGCCGGGTTTGGAGTACGGCGCGTGTGGGGGGCAGCGGCAGCGACGGCATGGGCGGTAGACCCGCTGGGCAGCAGCCACCGCCTCTACAAGCGCTTCCTGCGCCCGCCGCTGGGGGTCCCGACGATGCGGATCGCGACGGCTGCGCAGCTGGTGGAGGCGGCGATGTGGCCAGTGGAAACTCGTTTCGCTGCAGCTGTCCTGCGTTTCTGGATTCGGTCCCAGGACCTTCCAGAGGATAACCTGGCCCACCAAGCTTTCTTGGCCAGTAAGGAGATGGCGGCGGGAGAGGCAGCGACGCGGACGGCAGCGGAAGAGGCAGCAGCAGCGGTTGGGCTTCCAGTGGTTCCACCAGCAACTGTGCCGCTGTGCTGGGTGACAGAAGCGCACGCATTATTCAGCGAGATGGGCGTCGTGCACGCCAATGGGACGCTGCGGGATGGGGCTTCCAATCTGCTGCGCACCAACGCTCAGGAGAAGTGGCTGGCAGCGCTGGCAGCGTCGCCGAGCCAGCAGCTGCGCCACTACCTCAGCACCTGGTGGACGACGCTCACCGTGGAGACCTACGGACTCCACCCTCACCTTCATCTTCCACAGAGGGCGGACAGAGCAGCGCTGGCGCGTCTCCGACTGGGAGTGCAGAGGATTCGCGTGCCAGCAGCGGGCGAGAGTGGAGTGTGGCACCCACCCAGCACATGCCCCCTATGTGCATTGCCGTGCCCGTTGCTCGAGCTGCACATCCTCCGCACCTGCTTTGCCCTCCACAATGGGCGCGCGCCAGCACTTGCTGCGGTGAGCGCGGCGCCAACGGTGAGGGACCTCCTGAAGCTGGAGGCGGCAGACCTCACCCTTGTGGCGGCCGGCGCACTCAGAGCGCGTGGCAGTGGCGTGATGGGTGGCATGCGAAGAGACCGAGATGTTCAGAAGCAGCCCAAGACTCTGATGATGGTGGAGGCAGCGCCTGGCTACATTGTTGTTTTGTTTTGTTTTGTTTAATTTTGTTCATTTCATTCTAGCCCATCTATTTTATTTTATTTTTTTCTGTTTTGTTTGCTCGTGATTCTTTCCTTTGTTCATTTCATTTTAGCCCATTTATTTTGTTGCTGCACCTGCTTGCCTTGGTACACGCTCTTGACTACGACTTTGGATGCACCACTTCCCATACAGCCAGGGTTGAGTGACCACTGTAGAAGAGAGGGGTGCTGGGTGCGTCTCGGCATTGCCCAAGCGTGCACCTTGACCGGACGGTTCGCGTTCTCGCCGACCGGAGCGTCCTGCATGCCTTGCATTTCTGCATGCATCTCTGCCTGTTTTGCACCTGTATCTGCTCTGCACCTGTTTCTGTGTCGGTAGGGCTGTCGGGGACTCGGGGGCAGGGGCCAGAGCCTAGCAAACTGAGGTTGATCCGACGGATGGAAGGGGGGCTCTGCCTTACTGCGGCGGTGTTTGTGGCACGTCGGCTTGCGGATCTCTATAGGCGTGACCACGGTAGTGGACGTTAAACCAAAACCTAAGCCTAAACGGCGGAGTGTCCCTTAATACAGACTCCCTTAATATAGACTTACCAATATATATATATAGATATATAGATGGTTTCAGGTTTTACATATGGTTTGACGTCTACTACCGAGGTTACCCCTATAGAGAACCGCAAGTCGACGAGATATATATAATAATAATAATAATGTGAGGGTTTATCCTCTGCACAGAGACGGCAACAAAGGCCACACAGCAGAGTGGTAAGCTTGGTCCTAACAATTAAGTCAGGAGCTTACTGCCGCACTGGTTTGGCTCAAATTGGATCCCCAAACCATATAATAAATATGCCCCGGAGAGCCCCGTTGGCATATGATTATCAAACAGTACTTTAACATCACTATTCTCATAATGCAAAATACAAATTTGGGGGTTTATCCTCCGCACAGAGACGGTAACAAAGGCCACGCAGCAGAGTGGCAAGCTTGGACCTAACAATGAAGCCAGGATCATATTCTGATTAGTATAATGATTGTAGCAAATTTTGGAGTGTACGTAGGATAAACACGATGGCGTTAAAACCAACTATTGACTGAAATGGCACCAGCATCAGGTGGGTAGCCAAAAGGAGGCAATATCTCGGCACAAAGGCTGCCCCCAGAGCCAGCTCCCTTTCGTAAGCCTTCCTCGACCATGTTTCATCTGTAGAAAAGAAAAAACATGCTCAGCTTCATAACACGGACGACTGCGAATCTATACCTCTTTCAAGCTGCTCACCGCAATAAAGGAACGCCAGCGGTATGAGAAGACCGACAACGAGCTGCAGGATGCTGTGAACAGCCATGCAGCTGGACCATTCATCGAGCCTAGCTGCTGCGGTCAGGCCACTGAAAGGAACTGAACTAGGGATGGGCATCCACTGCCGCTGCAGGGCATCTAATATCGATACAATGTTTGAGTAGCGCTGCCCCTGGCCTGCTACCGCTACCAACTCGTCGGAGCATCTCGATGCGTTCGCCATCTGACACATCGCAAAGGCGAAAATGTACAGCGGCTGACTCAACTTTAAAGGTTGCCTGCATAATAACACTAGGAACGAGTTTGACAGGTTTTCAGGTTTCAGGTTTCAGGTTTAGACAGGAAAAACGAGAGAAAAGCATGATTATTTAGGGGAAAGCGCGGTGGAAATCGACTTACACGTATGTGAGCATCATGTTGTTGAGCTGCAATGGTATAAGAAGGAAGAATGCCGCCATCCCAGCAGGCCTTGCGGGCATTGCCCCCGGGGATAAGTAGACACTAAACTGAGGCCAAAGATAGCACGCGTAGCCAATGAGGATGCGGCATATTTGCAAAAATGCCAAGATTAGCGTGCGATGGGTGGTATACCAACTGAACCGACTGGTGAGCAGGACGCTGAATGCTAACGGTGTGATAAACCCGTAAAAATATAATAATATAAAACGATAGTCGAAACACATTGCCGCCAGGGCTCTCAGTGGAATCTTGCAGGTGCAAACTAGCAGCATTAACGCCACGATGCCAGCCCCCACAGCATCCTGCTGGCGTTTAGATTCATGAAAGTGACGTCGCCAGCCGCTCTCCACCGCTCTGTCTTTGAAGCAAAGGCCCTGTTCGAAGAGGGAGACCAAAGAGCGGGCCACAGCCCCGGTGTTTGATCGCACTTTATTTAAAAGTAACGAATTTTTAAGGAGGAAGAAGTCGCGCATGGCTGAGATGAGTTGTGAGAGAAATTGTGCCAAGACCCCGGTTTGGGCAGAATGTATAGTGTGAACCCGTGGGTGAAGTCCTAAATGATTAGACGACGGTGCAATATACAGAAGATTACGGCAAGGCTTCAATTCAATGAACTAACATCAAGAAATAAATAATATGAATAACACCGTGGAATGGGCCTCATGTCTGAATACGACGGCATGCTTAATAAGCGCACTTCGGAGACCAAAAACAGCATATTATTCCTGCACTGTGCAGTGCACGACCCGGTGTGCCAGATTCGGTGCAGTGCACTGCAGTGCAGTGCAGTGCTGGGCCGATCGAATTGATGTGTCAATCAGTGTGTAAGCATGGAAACAGTCCGGGCATATACACTTTCTAGACTGCCACGTTCTATCGTCTCAGTTTTGTGAACTCGGTAAACAATAAATATGGTAGCTTTGCTGCGTTTTCAATGTCAGCTTCTGCACAACCAAGTATCGCTTTCACGTGCACAAAGCGATGCATGCCTTTGAAAGAAATCCAAACCGGGGCATTGTAGGCCGCACGGAAGGCAACATAGTCTTCAGAAGAAGACGGTGGGGTGGAAACTTTTGATCAGTCTTGCCTGGCGACGAGAACAACAGCCCTGAAAGTAGCTGAACACATGCCTTGAAGTAATTAAGAAACCCTAAAAAAATAGTGTTACTTACGGAAGAAATGCAATGCAATTTACAGCCAGTAGCACAATTGGCCAGTCATGACTGATCGGTCGTAACCAATATAAACATCAGGTTTATTATCAAAGGCATAATACAAGCAGCTCAACAGCAGCTAAATCTTAATTTTGGCGGCCATCTCGTCGAATAGGCGCCGCCTCTCCACCGCAGCCCAATCATTGGCCACCCGCCGCTGTGCCCGCTCCTTCTCACGCCGCTCGCGCACAAACGCCCCGCGCCTTTCCACCTCCTCCAGCCGCGCGGCCGCCTCTGCCACCTCGTATGCCTCCCGCCGCCGCGCCTCCTCCATCGCAGCCTTCTTCTCCTGCAGCTGTAGCTCCAACAGCAGTGCGCGCCGAGCAGCCTCCTTCTGTCGCTCGCACTGCACCTTCTCCACCTTTTCTGTGCCCTCTTGCAGCTTCTCTTCCAGCGCTGCGACCTCCTCCTCCTCTCGTCTCCTCGCCACTGCCACAACTTCTTGCCGAAGCCGCTCCTGCTCCGCGGCTGCCGCCCGCCGCGCCTCCCGCCACTGTTCGTGGTGCCGCCTGCGCTCCGCAAGATTTGCGTCTGTCAGGGCCACCCGGGCGGCGTACTCCTGCCGCTTGCGCTCCTCCGCCAACGCAGCTTCCGCGCGTGCCGCAGAAAGGCGCTGCTCCGCCAACGCCCTCTCCGCGGCGCTGGCCGCCGCCAGCGCCTTTTGGCGCTGTATCTTGGCTTCCCTGACGGCGCGCTCCCTCTCTGCTAGCTCCAACCTTTCTGCTTCAGCCCGCTGCAATCTCTCCGCCTCTGCGCGCTCCGCTTCCTTCTTGGCATAAAGCCCTTTGGCACGCCACAGCGCCTCCCGAGCGCGCTTTGACGCGGCGCGCTGCTGCGCTGCTAGCTCCTCTGCTGCGGCTGCTGCCTCCTCCCGCATTCGCTCCTCCTCTGCGGCGGCCTTGGCTTGTTTTATAGCAATCTCTTCTTCCTGCAGGCATCCAATACAAACACCTTTTAAAGAAGCGGCTTTGTTGTGCTTGAAAATCCCTTTACTTGGCGTACCAGGCGCTTGGCTTTCTCAATTTCCTGCGCTTTTCGGCGGGCCGCTTCCCGCGCCGCCCGAATCGCAGCCTCCCTCGCTTCTTTGCGCTCCTGAAGCTTCTTTTCCTGCAGAGATCATCGTCATCAGTGCATTTATTTCGTTAGGAATGCTGCTAAAATGCTCTTTTCTTTTTTGAACTCGAAAATTTACCTTGGCATCGTTGGCGGCGGCCATCTGCCGCCGCGCCTCCTCGCTGGCCTGCAGCTGCCCCACCTCCCGCTCGAGACGTCGCCTCAGGATCTCTATCTGCTTCTGGTCTCGCTCCGAGGTGTCTTCGTACCTGCCGCTGTTGTTTCTGATCGAGCCCCGCTTGCTGATGGTTCCCTGCGGGTCATTTTTTCGCAGCTTGGTCCAGTAATCCACCAGCTGGCTGAACCGCGTCTGTCGCGACGCCTGGTGGTGCTCAAACGCGATTTTTGCGAGGTCTGGAGAGCCGTAGCGCCGCAGGAAATCTCCATAGGGCACGAATTTTAGGTCGGAGGGATCAATGCCCAGCCGGAGGCACGCCTCGATGGACCTAGGCGACGATGGCAGCTCGCCATCGTAGTGCAGGTCATCAGCGAACTCTGCCACAGTCAGGCCGCCAACTTTCGCATCAGCCTGCGAACTGAAAAGTCGGCAAATTAACGTCCGTTAATTAGGCGTATCTTTAAGATTTTGGCACGCGCCTTTATTCCGTTGAGTTTGCGGACCCATTGGTGGGCGTTGATGGAGGGAGAGAGCAGCGGTGGACTCTTGGTTGGTGAACGCAGTGAGGGGGTTTTCGCGGGGCTGCCCATCGTTAATTTTCCTCCAGCGGGACCATTAATGGCAGGGCCCCATATTTCCTCTCAATCACGCTTTTGCAAAGCGTCACACTTTTATTTTTTTTCAGCTGGTCAAACAAATTCTGGACTGCTTTCACCAAACCACATCCACAACTTCGCTCAGAGCTGTTCAGATTTTACATTATTATTTGGAAAATTATTTGTCATGAAGACGCTGGCACAGAGCCGCTCGCGCCCTTGCGGCGTCACAATTTTCAAGCCAACATTATCAATATCACTCCGCACGATTCCTCGCGGCGTTCCTCCCAAAAGGATAACCAGCGACCGGCCCCTCGGATTGACCGTATTTGCGGCCACCAAAGACTCCTACACCGCCACTTCCGCCGACGCCGCTCCCGTCACCGCCACCGCCTGCGTGGAGGCCGGCCTGCTGCGGTTCCAGGCCGGTGATGCGTCCACCGCGCTGCGGCTGTTCCAGCGTGCGCTGCAGCTCAACCCCAACGACGACGAAGCGCGTGCAGCGCTGTACAACTCGGCGTGCGCCCTCACGAAACTGAAGCGCTGGCAGGAGGCTGCGGACGCGGTTGTGGCCGCCGTGAACGACCGTGGACTCAAGCTGTCTGTGGCGATGAACGACCCCGACCTGGGCGCGCTGCGTGATCGACGCGAGTGGGGTGCCGCCCTTGAGAGAGCTGCCGGCGGAATCTCGAATTCGTCGTTCGTGAAGCTGCGGGCGGAGGCCAAGGCGCCCTTCCGCCTCACCCGCATCTTCCTGTTCGGCGCGCTCACCGCCGGCGCGGGCGCGGGCACCTTGATCATCACAGCGCGGCTGATCGCTGCCTTGACTCGTGCAGGCTCAGAAGGCGCCCCAGACCTCACTGAAACGCTGCAGAACTTTGCCATCAACAGCGCGGCACTTTCAGTGCTGGGTACTCTGCTGTACCGCGACCTGAAGGGCCAAAATCGCGACCAGGAGATCGTCTCCCGTGAAGAAGCGCTGGCGGCGCTTCAAGTAGCCATGGGGCCCGACAAAATGGTCCCTCTGGCGGCGTTCCGCGGCGTGTCACGTGTGGTGATCTTGACGGGCAGTCGAGGCCAAATTTCTAAGGCTCTGGCGGCGGCAGAGCCATTCAAAGCGGCGCTGCGGGAGCGTGGAGTTTCCGTGATCCCGGTGGCCCTCAGCGACGAGGACCCCGGGGAGAAGCTGCGACGGCTGAAGGTGGAGCTGGCGCGGGAAGGCCTCGTGAAGGGACAGGACGCTGCAGGCCTGGAATCGGCCGCGGCGGGGGCACCGCAAGGCTTCGGTGCCTCCGCTCCTGCAGCCGCCAGCAGCAGTGGAAAGAAGCAGGAGGAGGCAGGGGAAGGGGCAGCTGCAGCTGCCGCTGGCAAAGGGGATCGCCGCTGGCAGCTGCAGGCTGCTGGGATGACTGAATGGGAGGCGTGGGTGAAGGCGCAAGCAAAGGCGGCAGGCGTCGTGTCGGCGGGGGACAATTTTTACGTGCAGGTGCAACTGGACGGCAGCGTGAGGGCCAGCGGCGCGGGGACCCCGCCCTGGCGGCAGTTTCTGGACGATTTGGCGCCTTTGGATGACGTGAGAACGAAATTCACCGACGGTATGGGAATGAAGTGATGTGATCTTTCTTTGGCCGCGCTGCCCTTATTTTTATGCGTTTTATATTTTATTTGAAGTGGGACTGGCCTGTGATTTTGATTAGTGTGGCTAAATATTTGATTGATTCGAGGGTTTACATTTGAAAAAGGTTTGTTGTGTTTTTCATTCAGTCACACGGTTGTCAAAATTGAGTACAAACGAAAGCAAAGAAGCAGCAGCGGAAACAGGAAACAGTACAAGAGCATACAGATTCAAAAAGAAAGAAAAAATTAAAAGCCGTAGCGCAGGTCTCGCTGGCCAACGGCAGCCAGCAGGGACTGGTCAACGTTGCCGGCATGGGAGTGCCCTCCCCCGCCTTGCTGCCCTCCAGCTCCCCCCATCCCTCCTGGCGCCCCACCAGGCACCATCTGCATGTTGCCCGCCGCCTGTTGCTGCTGCTGCTGCTGCTGTTGGTGCTGCTGCCCTGCCGCTCCCGCGCCCAGCCGCAGCGCGGACGCCCGCCGCTGCTCCGGCGGCAGGATCCCTTCATTGGCTTGGTTTGCCACGATGTTGATGTTGCGAAACTCCTTGGGCTTGGCGGCTTCCAGTAGCTCAGGGTCGGGTGGGGGTCCCGTCTGGCGGGTGTGCTTGAATCTGCAGGCGGGGCCGTAGATGCAGAACCCCAGCTTGTACATGTTGCACTCCTTGATCTCTTCGGTGGTGTGCTTGTAGGGGCAGTCTGGTTCCTTGCACACCCCGAATTTTAGGAGGTTTCTGCAGACCGGCATGCGGGAGGGGTCGAATTGGTGGAGGAAGCCGCAGGTGTCGCCCTTCATGCACAGACCGCGTAGCCAGTAGGTGCACACGGTCTGCACGCGTGGGCGGGGGGAGAGAAAAAGGGGGGGAGAACGGGGGTGAGAGAATGAAGAAGAAGTAAACCAAAGGTGAAAAAAGAAAGCAACCGCCAAAGGGCCCTGGTTCTAGATGTGATTTCTCAAGCTCAGGCTGCCGTACCTGTCGATAGTTGCGTGGCTTGGGCTCTCCTCGCCCGCCGCCTTGGCCAGGCGGGCCGCCGCCGCCAGAACCTGGGCCGCTGGCACCGCCGGGCTGCTGCGCCTCCAGCTGCCGCTCAAAGTCAAATGTGATGTCCGCGTCCATTGCAGCGGCGCTGCTGTGCGTTTCTTTGTTTTTTTTTTAAGATGGAAATGAAATTTCGATGGCAAAGTATGGACTCCCTCTTGCTTTTGAAAACGGCGATGTGGTGTTGATGGGTTATATGTATTATTATAAATAAAATAAATTGTCATAAATAGTGAGCAGGCGACGGGAGGCGAAGAAGTTTCGAAAATTCAAAGCAAAAGCTGGTTTTATGCAGCATTTCGAATGTTTTCTGATGGACAAAATTTTATTTGACGTCCCTCTGAGCTTCTTACAGGTTGAACACGCCAGCGCTTCATCGCAGGAGGCAAGAAATTATTCAACCTAATTTTTCCACACCGATGGAGCAGGAGGAGGCACAGCGCAAGCGAAAGCGGCGGTGGGATGTAGCACACCATGTGGCAGCCGCACCAACTGCCCCCGAGCCCTCAACCGCCGCCGCCGCTGCGCCTCAGCCACCACTGCCACCGCCGTCCAGCGTGGATCCAGTGGAAGCAATGCGGCAGCAGGCGGCAGCCGTGGCAGCCAAGCTGCTGCGCGGGGTGACCCAGGAGCCCCAGCGCCCAGCTGGCTCTCGCAGCAACAAAGACCTTTCAACAGAGGTGGTTATAAACGACGCCGTCCCTGTCAAGCGGCATTACCTTACCAAAAAAGTCATTCTGGACGCCATAGAGGCCCGCTGGGAAGTCGCCATCACGGTGAAAGGGAAGCACTGCCCTCCGGACGCCGTGCCAGGCACCACCGACCTCGACAAGCCGCTTTGTTTGCACGTAGCAGCGGCGGGGAACAAAGAGGATTGGCAGCAGGCACTAGAGGGCGCAGCTGCCGAAATTCGCAGCATTATAGCGGGCCGCCAGCCGCACATCAAAGAGAAGCCTCTTGAAGACCCGTGGACGCATTTCCCAGCGACTGGCCCCAATTTTCGCCGGTTGTTTTTTGGGTGCGAGCCTCCGGCGGCCTTCAACGCGCCCGCCAGGCTAATGGGGGTGAACAACGCCTACGTGGAGCATATTGTGAACACTACGGGAGCGGTGGTGAAGGTGTACGGCCCCCCTGCGGCGCCGCTGCACATTTTTGTGCAGTCAGATGTCGTCGAGCAGCTGAAGCAGGCAGAAGAGTGAGCTATGCTTGATTGCTTCGCTTCTTTAGCTCTAATTATGAAAAATATAGTCGATTTCAGTTATTTCAACTATTTATTTATTTATATAATATAATAATAAATTATCACACTCCTTGTGCTTTTCTCTTCCTGTTATTTTTGAGCAGATTAGCAGCCAGTCTCATCGATACAATACGCACCGAGTATGCCACCACCTACGCAGGCTTCTTCCCGCCGCCTCCAGGCACCTACGCCCCCCCCAACCTGCCGCCACACCCAGCCATGCCTCCTCGGCCGCTGCCTCCGCCGCCCCCAGCCTACGCCTACCATCAACCGCCGCGGGGGTACAACGCTGTGCCTCCCCCCATGTACCTGGCGGTCTACCCCCAGCAGCAGCAGCGGCAGGCGTATTCACCGGAGGATGCTGAGTATGCCATCGAGGCTGAAAACACCGGGGAGCAGCTGCAAGGGGAGGAAGAGGAGGAATATCGAGAAGAGCGCGACGGTGGAGGCGGGGTGTACACATACGTGCAGCAGCAGCAGCAGCCAGAGAACAAACGGAGCTATGGGCATCACCGCCCACCTCAGAGTTTCACCGATGAGCCCCCTGGCGAGCCTGAAGAAGGGGAGGTGATCATGCCCAACCCCTACGCCGCCGTCTACGGCCGCGGGGGTGGTGCAGGGCAGGGACAGGGCGAGAAGGAGGCGCCGTGGGAGGGAGAAGGGGAGGAGAACTACCATGGCGATGAAAAGGAGGCGGAATGAGGGCTTCCTTATTCGCCGTGCGCAGTTCTGGAATGAAGAATGTGTAACGTGAAATTGAGAGGGGGGGATATTGAGAGGTGTTTCACCTCTTTCCCCAGCTCACCGCCGTTTCTCTTGAGCTGCTGCAGAGGACGACGTTGAAGAGCTAATGAAACGCGCATTTCTTTCTTTATTGCGGGATTTGCAGGACTGAGGCACGGCTTGGTGTATGGTTGGCACTGAAAAGTACAGCCTCCTTTGCCCTTAGTACATATATGCAGGCGTACGTGCCATCATAGACTTGAGCAGTTGATTGCAGGGGCATTCTACGTAGCTTAAGAGATTATAACGGATGCAAAATTCTTCATTTTGAGTTGAGAGCAAGGGTAATCAGAGCGGGATAAAAACAGAGCAGGAGAGGAGAGCACAAAAGCAAGCAGGTCGGGCGGCAGGGGAAGAGAAGACAAGCAAATTTATAATATACTATTTATTTGTTTGATATTTATAAAAGCCTTCTCAGAACCTCTTTCGACCGTCTGATTCAAATCACGGCATTCAAATAAATAAACGCACGACATCGAATGGGATATCATCCACTTCTCGAGTTCAACCCTACAATTCCAGCCTTTCTGTATTCTCAAAATTATTAGACATATTTTGCGATTTTTTCAGCCTATGCCTGCCATCAGAGGCCCAGAGACGGCGGTGATTGTGGGAGCCAGCGGACGCGTCGGTGCCGCGTTTGCCAACCTCCTCCCTTCAGCCATCCCCGTTTCGAGGCATCAAAGCGTTACGGAAGCTCTTCAGCGGGCACCACCTGCTTGTCCCATCATCATTGCCACCACCAATGATGCGTTAGGCGACGTTATTGCTTCGACGCCACCTGCGCGGCGCCAAGACTTGATATTCCTGGTAAATGGACTCGACTTGATTATTTTAATCTTGGGGTTGATTTAATGGAATTTGCATTTCCGACAGCAAAACGGCATGCTGCTGCCGCATCTCTCCAGATGGAACGGCGACCTCCACAGCTCTTCCACTCAAGTACTTCTCTACCTGGCAGCGAATTCCGACGGCAATTTCACCGACGGCAGACAAACCGCCGCGTTCGGCCGCCACGCTGCCTGGTTTTCAGCGCTTCTCCGCGCACACGGACTGGAATGCGCAGAAATCAGCACTGCTGCAGTGTTTCTGCCGCTCATGGTGAACAAGCTGATGTGGAGCTGCGTGTTCTGGCTGCTCAGCGACGCGCTGGGAGGCCTGCCAGTGGTTCAAGTGGCGGTGGAGCACCGCACAGAGGTGGCTGAGCTCATTGCCGAGCTGCTTCCGACTGCTGCAAGCTATTTACGAGCGAACGGTGCAGCGGGGATGGAAGCGAGCGACGTTTCTACGTGGAGCCTTGACGCGACTGTTGAGGCGTGTGTTTCTTACTCGCTCAGCATCCCTGCCGCAGTGCCCAGCAGGGAGATGGCAATGAAGGAATTTTGGTGCAGGAACGGCTGGTTTTTGAAGCAGCAGCAGCAGCAGGGAGTGGTGCTGAGCGCAAGCAAACACGAGTATTGGCTGCAGCAAGCGGGGGTGGAGTGGAGATGTTTGATTAGTGACGAAAAATGGCGGCGGTTGGTTGGCGGGAGGCTGGTGGAGTGAATGGATGATGCGCTGCCGCTGGGACCAGGAGGTGGTGGAGTCAGTAATGAGCTGCCTTAATAAAGGGTTTGTCGAATCGTACACCAGCTTGGCGCTCCGAAACAGGCACACGCATATTTCTGTCCTTTTGAAAATGCCATCACCCTTCGTTTCATTCTTCATTTATTTTAAAATTTAAATTATTTCCAAGTCGACAATCACCTGATCCCACAAAATATAGCAATGCAATTCACCTGAGCACTCAATTCTTTCAAATAATTAAACTCATCTAATCTTTCGAGCGCCTCAATTTTGCGTTCAAACCAATGGACGCTGCCAATGGCGTGGACCACACCAAGGAGAAGATGCTGGTGCTGGCGCCTCGGCCGCCACCCCCCAACTCTTGGCGCTGGACCATCGCCACCGTTCTGACGCTCTCCATCTGGATTTTCGGACTGATCGCTGTCTTCGTTTGGTCAGTGCTCACCGTTGTCCTGCTCCCCGCCTTCCCCATCCCCGCCTCCCTCTCCGCCGCCATCCTCATCGCCCTAGCGATGGCCCCCCTGGACATTCCTTGCCCCGCCCTTCTCCGCCGCTTCATGGCGTTCACCCTGGACGCAGCGTTCCACTACTTCCCGGTGACGCTCGTCATCGAGGACCCTGCGGCTCTGCACGGCGGGCGGCCCTACATCATCGGCTACGAGCCTCACAGCGTGCTGCCGCAGGTACACAAATATTTCATTTGTTTTCCTGCTTTTGGGAGGGTCGTTTCCCAACACAAATAGACAGTAGAAGAAACAACAGATGCCTTGAGCAGCTTTAGCTATTTACAGCTGAGTTTCTTACTGGCGGTTTCATGTCTGCAGGGCATTTGTGCGTTTTGCGAGTTTGCAGCGGTGGCCCCGCCCCCAGGGCTGGCCCATGCCCGCATCTTGGTCTCCTCCGCAGGCTTTCTCGCCCCCGTCATGCGCCACATGTGGTACTGGCTGGGCTGCCGCCCCGTCAGCCGCTCCGTAGTTTCTTCCTTGCTCGCCGCAGGCTCCACCGTCGCCCTGTGCCCTGGCGGCGTGCGAGAGTGCCTCTACATGCAGCCAGGCACGGAGGTAGCCTACCTCCGCAAACGCCACGGCTTCGTGCGCCTGGCGCTGCAGCACGGCGCCCCCTTGGTGCCTGTTTTCTGCTTCGGCCAGAGCCATATTTACTCCTACTGCCGCCCGTTTCTGGACTTTCCAAAGGGGGTGGTGCCCAAAGCGCTGTGGGGCAAGCTCGCGCGGCGCATCGGGGTGGCCCCCATGTTTGTGTGGGGGCGGTGGGGGTCTCCTTTGGCGCGGAGAGTCCCGCTGCGCATTGTGGTGGGCGCGCCCATTGAGGTGCCCAAGGTGGGGGGCACTCCGCCGCCGGAGCTGGTGGAGGAGTACCTGGGAAAGTTCATAGCGGCGCTGGAGGGGGTTTTTGAGCGGCACAAGGAGGATGCAGGGTACCCAGCGACAGAAACGCTGACGGTGTACTGAGTCTGATTATTTCCATTAAGGTTGGGATACAGCAATGCAAGTACCACAGTAGCATGCATTCTCTAGGAAAAGAAAGTGCGAACTTCTTTCTTACAGCAGCAAACATGAATGAATGAATGAATGAAGAATGATGTACTCTATTAACCCGCTTCCGCTTCTTTCCTTGCTTTTATTTTTTGTGTCCATTCGCACGCACTTTTTATTATTATTTTATATTTTAGTTTTTGCGATTCTTCCATTTATGCTTTTTGCCGTGCCGGCATACTAGCTGATATACATATATATCGGCGGGCGGCGCGGTGGTTGGAGATCGGCGCAATTGGCATTCCAGAGCTGCGGCTGGCGATTGAGCGGAGCTACTGCTGGCGTTGATCGGGCGGCGGGGATACTGCTGGTGCCCGGCGGTGACGATCTTCATGCAATTTGCCCATTTTATAATGGCGATGTATCTTTCAGTCTTCCCCTTTTAAAGTTGGGGCCTTTTTTTTTTGAACTGTATAATCCATTTTGTGTTTGTTATGTTTGAACAGCTAGCTACTTCAAAGAAATCGTCACACTCCAGGGCTCAGGGCTGCAGCGAGGCGTCGTTCAAGAGATGATACAGCGGGAACCTCAAAACCACTTAATTTCAACAGCGGTTTGATATAAATAGCGGTGCTTCGTTAAGAAATGGATGAAAGCCTCCAACGAGCCGGAGAATGGCCAGAAATTTATTTACGACGCTGGAGGTTACGAAACGCTCCGTGGCTGGACATAATACAAAAAAAAGTACAAATTTGAGGGTTTATCCTCCGCACAGAGACGGCAACAAAGGCCACACGCAGAGTGGCAAGCTTGGTCCTAACAATTAAGCCAGGAGCTTACTGTATAGTGCCCACTGTGCGCACAGCAATGCCCGCCCCACGACGCGCACATCTTGCGCATCGGCTCCGCGTTGCAATAAGAGCGGGCGCCAGCGGCCACAGCGCTGGCGGCGGCAAACCTCACCCAGGTGGCGGCCCTGGTGCGGTCGCACTCGGAGGGCGTGCAGGCGGCGAACAAGGCGGGCACAAGGAGAGAGCGAGAGTCAAGTTATGAAATGAAGAAATTAGCGAGATAAATATGGTGATTTAATTTAATTTATTATGCTTGCACATGCGGTGGTTCGCGCTCCCTACTAGTTAGCTCATGGGAGCTGCCAGTGCGTAAACATTGGTTGTTTACTGCACTGCGACGTTGGAGAAGAAAGCAGGCCAAGCCAAAAGTGCCGGAAGCTTCCAGGAGCTCTGCATAGGAGCCGGAATTCACAAATGTCCACGGGCAACGCATTGGCAGGTCTTGGAGCACGCCGGCCAGGGAGGGGATAGGTTCCGGAAACGCGTTTTTTTGGTCGGCAGATTTTTGGCGGGCATATATCCCATTCCCCAAGACCGGAATCTGACCGGTTTGGGTCCCTTTTTGTGCATGGCTTCGCCATTCAGAGTGTCATTAACGTAAAGAATTAACGTAAAGAAGCACATGTAACGCAGAGGAAGGGCCTAGGATGGCATGTAATGGCCTATATTTGCCAAAAGTTATGGCATCTCTCTGAAAGTCTCAAAACTTTGGGAATTTGCATGTTTTGAAGAATTATGGACAGCGGCGAGAGTTCAGAGCAGCAAAAGCTTACAAGAGGTACGCCTTACCACTTGGCCAATAGAGCAAAACCGGGTTTATACTACTCTATGATGGGTTCGAACCATCGATCTTACCTTGTCACAGTAGAGACAAAGCAGTCAAATGGCTGATTCTCTCGAACATTTACTCTTCAAAAAAGCGTGTTGTTTCCATAGCCATGGTGCACAATGCTGCGGGCACCGCTGTGGGGGTGGAAATTGCGCTGGCGTGGAAGCCCGAGGAGCACAGCGCTGCTGTGTCAGCCGCTTTTTGATGAAGACGTGGACTACGCTGGACGACCAAAATATGTGAGAATAGTGTACGGTCGCGCCGCTGGGGGACTCAGGAAGGCAGGGGTCAGAGTCTAACATTGTGGGCGACGGTGCGGTCGCCGGCGCAGTGGCAGTATCCGTACGTCCACAGTACCTGGGGTCGATCCCACCGGTGGAAAGGGGTACTCCGCCTTACTGTGGCGGGGTGAGTGGCAGGTCGCCTTGCAGGTCTCTATAAGAGCGCCTTCGGTAGTAGACGTTACAACGATATGTAAACCCACTAGACCCATTAAACCCATACAGCCTTTATTTATAAACCCTGGTATTAACGCTCAATTTGTGTTGTTTTTTGTGTTTTTTTGTCCAGAGCTTGACAGCTGTGAGTTGGAACCGGAGGCGGCCATGGTGCGCTTGAAGCTGCGTCAGCTGACGGCCGGGAAACCGAACATGCGGGACGTCATATTGCGCCTGGTACAATAATTTGTTTACGCTTGCTGTGAGCGGCCGTCGCTGAGAGACCGCTGCATGGCATTAACTATTTTGTAACCCCATGCCTGAATATTTTGCAGCGCCAAATATATTACCTTTAAAGTTTAAATAAATCCTAGTTCGTTTTCTCGCGTCAATTATTGATTTTGTCTGCTCTGCTCTCCATGCTCCGTCCTGCTCTGCTCTCCATTCTCCATCGCGCAATACTATTCAGAAATTCGCAGCACTCCCCCCCGATGCAAAACGCATGCCAAAGTTTGGCGTCAGAATGCACGACTTGAGAAAAACAGTTTTCCCACTTCACCGTCTTTCTCAATCGTCCTTCTTCAGCCAACAATCGCAGGAAGAGGCGCATTTCCTTCAACCTTAGTTGCATTTTATCGTCAACTTCAAGCCCTGTAATGGATGTTGTTCACATAATTCAAACAACCGCCGCGTCTATTGCCCACATTTTTTGGCAAGCTCATGTCAGATTTTCAAAAAAAACATGCAACTACTCCTGCTACTGCTTCCCATTGCATCTATCTACCCATCTCCACCATCATCTACTACCCCCAATTACGTTACATCATCTCCGCCGTGCTTTGCATCCTGTACTCGCGCAGCACCACTGGCACCGATGTCGCCGGCAGCAGCCCCACCTCGGTCACCACCACCGTCACAAACTCGGCGGGCGTGGTGTCGTACTGCAGGTTGAGCATCTCTAGGTTGGGGTCCTCGCACCGTAGCGCCTCCCCCGCCTTCCCAACGCAGCGCAGCGCAGCAGGGTCCCCCAGCTCGTTGTAGGTCACGCTGTCCAGCTGCACCCGGTCGTGGAACTTGTAGGTCTCGGCGCATACCATCACGGGGACGTGCGCGGCGGCGGCCGACATGGCCACCAGCGCAGTGCCCACTCGGGAGAGGACGGCGCCATTGGAGGCCACCGCCCCCGCTCCCAGCATCACCTTTGTGGCGGCAGACAGCGCGGACTGCAGGCCGCTGATGAGGACGTACTCGCAGCGGATGCCCGCGCCCAGGAGGCGCGTCAAAAGGGCGCGCCCCTCGAGGAGCGGGCGGGAGTCCACAACCACTACAGAAAAGAGCCTTCCCTCGGCTGCAGCCGCCAGAAAGACGGCCTCAACGGTGGAGGACCGCGCAAAGGTGAGCACCACGTCGCCGTCCTGCACGCGCGCCGCCGCCTGCCGCGCCAACGCCTCCTTCGCAAACCGCACTTTTTCTTGCGTGAAAGTGGCCACGAACGACAGGAACGCCTCCTTGGCCTCGCCGTCCGTGATAGTGAGGTTGGTGGCCAGCCGCGCGAGCTCCGCCTTCACCGCCTTGATGACGTTGCCCATGGCCGGGGACAGCGGCCGGCAGCTCACCAAAAAGGCCACCATGCCGTTGAGCGCTGCGCCAAACTCCCGGGAGAACGACTTACCGGGGGGGGTGCGGAAGTCCCGCGCGGCGGCCGCAAACACGTCCAGCATGGCGCCGCAGCGGGCGTTGGCGCCTCTCACAGAGCCGTCTGCCATTTGCAGCCCCAGGCGAACGCACTCGATGGGTATGCCCGCTGCGGCCGCGCGCTCCGCCGCCGCCTCCATTGTCACCGAATGGAACGGCTGCAGGTGCGCAAACAGGCCGGAGGGCCTGGGTGCCGTTGCCGCCGCCGCTGCCGCTGCAGCACTGCTTGGGGAAGGCTTGAGGTCGCCGCCTTCAGCTTTCCCGCCGCCCCCTGCGACCTTGTGGCGAGCGAGCTTGGAGTCGACGGAGGCGTTGCGCACCAGGTTGCCGCCGCTAGGAGCCTTTGTCAGCTTCCCTCCTCCGCCACCGCCGCCGTCTTTTTCCGACGTTGCATTTGCCTTGGCGGCTCGCTGCGCCTCCTGCAGCGCCCGCCGCTCCGCTTTGGTCATCTCCTTTTGCTTGGGCTTCGCGCCGGGGTGCTCCTGCTGCTGCTGTGCCTGCTGCTGCTGCTGCATTTGGTCAGAAGAAGGCAGTCGCCGCGGCGGCGGCCCGGTGGGGGCTTCATGCGCTGGCGCAGCCGGTGCTGCTTGCTGTGGGGCCGCTGCCGAGCCGCTGACCAGCGTTGCCACCACTGCAGGGGCGGAATTCCTGGCAGGGGACAGCGGCTGTCGAGCGCCCGAAGGAGAGGGGCCTGCGTCTTCGGATTTGCGCCCCCTCACGCTCGCAGCGCTGGGCTCCCCGGAGAAATGGGGGTGGACCACGCCTGCGATTGGCGTGGTGGCGGTGGGGTGCCGAGGGGAGACGTCAGGCGTGCGGCGCTCGCCCACCTGCAATCCAAAAAAAAGTGGTTCAAATCTTATAGAGGTGTAAAAGTGTGAAAATAGGTAGTGAAAAACGTGCCTGAAAACTGGGTGGGATGATCACGGGGGACATCGAGCCGGCGGACGCAGCCTCGCGCAAGCTTGAATTGCGAGGCGATGGCGTGGCTCCTTCGACGTGGAAGCCCACGACCTTCACCGGAGGCTCTGGTTTTGGGGGCACTGGCCGCCCCAAACCTTCCATTGTTTATTATTGATCGGAAAGCTCCCTGTGATCAAAGAACTTATAATTCAATTGAAAAAATATGAGGAGTGTGGCGTTGCTGCCTGTGGCGGAGTGGGTTCAACTACGATTGCAATGCATTCTATAAAAGCCGCTCTGTAAAGAGCGCTAAATGGGCGCGATGATCATCTCCCTGCATGGCCTTTCTTTGAAATGAAATCGATCGCCCATGACAGAACCCCGCAGAAAACCAGCGCAGTCAAATTTTATTTGCATTGCATTGCAGCCGCAGTCCCTGTCGAACGCCGGTGAGCAGTCCAAGGTGGTGCACCGTCGGATCGAAATTTTAATCACAAATCAAACTCTCTCTTGTTTCCGATTGACCTCGACGGGCGGGGACCATGAGCTTTGAGCGTGGCAAGCCAATCAAAGTGCTGGGCTTGCTGGCGGGGCAGACGGCAGAGGCTGTGGTGGAGGGGGAGCAGCGAGGCCTTGGAGCAGTGGAAGAAGTTTTCGACCTCCCCGAATCAGTGGCGCAGGTAGGCCTACTACCACGCTGACACCCTCCATGTCCTTCCCTGACCGCGCCCACGCCCCCCATGCTGCAAAACACGCCCCCATTACTGTCTTCCCTGGCCTCGTAATATATTTTAATTATTCAGGTGCAAGTTATCAAGTACCCCAAGATCGAGGACGTGCCAGAGCAGCTGCAGAACTGGCGCCCCAACGTCATCTACGTCAACGGCGGCGCCCTGGGCGAGCGCGCGGGGCTGCAGCGCCAGGCCCTCAGCGCCTTGGGCATGGCGCACGGGGAGGCTGGCGAGGCTTCTTTCGTGGCCATTCTGTCCTCCCTGGGGCCCAGCCTGGTGTATCTAGACGCTTCTGGCGCCATGGCAGCTGCGGAGAAGCTGCACGCAGCTGGGGTGCCCCATGTGATAGCGTGGCCGGCCACCTCTCCACCGCTGGCCCTTCCCTCCATGCACTTCGCCCACGCCTTCTTTGCCTGCCTGCGCAACGCCACCATCAGCATCCCCGAGGCTTTCGCCATCGCCAGCGAGCTCACGCTGGCGTACGCGAGCCAGGTGAGCGGAGATGCGGTGACGCCGCCGCCGCTGCCGCTGCTGCTGTCCGCCAAGCCCCCTGCGCTGCCCGACAGCGCCAGCGTGCCGCCATTCTCGGGGAAAGCCACCGCGGGACTGGGCAACCGCCCGCTGCACGAGATCGTGCCTGGCTACGCCGCCATTCGAATGTGCGCTCCGCACGCTGAGCTCCGGCTGCTGCTGGCGGCGCTGTACGACATCATCAACGCCCCCTGCATGGGCCACCTCTGCCAGGCCCTGCGCGGGCTGCTGGTCGCCGAGGTGCGCAGCTTGAGGCTGGTGAACGCCGCGCCATGCCCCGCCCCGCCGCAGCTCCCCGCCGGCTCCGCCGCGCGCCGCTGCACCGCCGTCACCGCCTCGGGCGCTATCGTCACCATTGTACTAGGCGGCCCACAAGATGTCCTGCAGGATTCCGCCATCGTCGAGTTTGGGCTGCGGCAAACTCTGGCGGCAGACGCGCAGGCGCTGCAGCTCAAGCTTCCGCCCCCGGGGGCGCCCCTCCCGGCCGCCCGCAGCGACAAGGGCGTGGCGGGGGGCTCCCCCTGTGTGGAAGCGCTGGCAGTCACCTCCGTGTGGGTAGTGCAGGTGCTGAAATCGCTGAGCGCCAGCCCCAGCGGGCGGGCCATGGTGGCTGCAGGCATCGCGGCGGTGTCCTCCACCGCCACAGCTGCATTCTCCAAGGCGGACGGCAACCGGTTCACCACCGTGGCCACTAAGAACGACCCCGCGAGCCTGTTTAGAGCCGGCAAGCCGACGGCCACCGCTGCAATGGTGACTGGCGCAGTGCGAGAAACCGTGCCGCCTGCGCCAGCAATGGCTGTGGCAGCAGCTGGGGCGCTTCCTCCTGCTGCGCCTGCTTTCCTCGCAGCTCCACAGCCAAACGCAGCAGCACGGCTCCTTCCGCAGCAGCAGCAGACCCCCGCGGCAGACGGCGCAGCGCCACTGCGGCCGCCCTCCGGCACGCCTGAGGCAGCTTTTAACAACGTTGCGTTCCCCGCTGCTTCAGCTTTCGCCCCCAGCCCCGTCCCCCCGCAATCCGACGGCTCCATGGACATCGGCGCTGGAGCGCTCGCCTGGAGCACCGACCGTGGGCCTCTGGCGTCCGTCAGCCAAGAGAATTTCTTGACAGATCTGGCGAAATTTCACACCGAGCGGCTGGGACGCCAAGGAGCGGATTTTTTTACCTTTCCTGGGGTGAACCTCAACGGCAGGCCGCTGGACGTGCTTGCGCTGTACCGGGAGGTGTGCAAGCGCGGCGGCTACCGCGCAGCCAACCGCATCGACTGGAAAGGCTCAATTTTCCCGGCCATGGCTAATTTTACCGCAGATGCCACCATGACGGCCGTGGGGAACGCGCTGAAGCACCACTACCAGTCGCTGCTGCTGGATTATGAGCGCGCAAACCCTGCGGACGTGCAGAACGATGGCTGTGCTGCTTGCGGGGCGGGGGACGCGGGGCCTGATGATGGAGCGTGCGCTGCCTGCAGGATGCGCCGCTCGGCGGAGAGCGCGGAGCCTGGTGTGCTGCTGCCGCCTGCAGTGTCAGGACCGGAGCCCATGCTGTTTTAACAGTACGGGTGGAGAGGATGACCCCTTCTTTTTCTTGAGCTTTAAAATAAAATAATGATGTGCAACGCATTTTTTTAATTCGCTTTATTTCTTTTTCTTTGACTGGTGGCATGTTTTGACACGAAAAACCGCGCGTAAATAGAGGAGCTCAACAAGCAAAACTTAAAAAAAACTCAAATCGATCATTTTTTTCAACTCGGAATTTTCAGCAGCGCTTTTCAGAAGAGAACGATGGTGCTGGAGGTGACATCGTGCACCGCTGACTGGATCTTCCAGTCCGCCTTCACCGCCTGCAAGGGCGATCCTGAGATCTTGCTCCTCGACGTGCGCGCGTTCAAGGACTTTAAGAAGCAGCACATCGTGCACTCCTTCTGCGTGAGGGTGCCCAACGGCGGTGGCGTGCTGCTCGACTACACCCAAGCCAGCTATCAAACCCCCTGGAGCGACGCTGTGTGGTGGGACAAGCACTGCATCGTTTACGGCACCGAAGACCTAAAAAAAGACCACCCAGTGGCCGTTTTTCTCGCCAAAGACGGCCATGCCCGCAGCGTGCGTGTGTTTCGCGATGGGTTTGCCGCATTTGCGCAAGCGTACCCGTTTCTGTGCACCGCTGGCGTGCGTACGCAGGTCGATAAAGTTTACCCGTCACAGGTGGAGCCGTACCTCTATCTGGGCAACTGGGGGCACGCGGAGGCAACGGAGCGGCTGGCGGAGCTGGGGGTGAAGGGTATCACCACCATTCACAACAATCCGGAGAGGTTGAAGCCACCAGCGGGGGTGCGACACCTTCAGATTCAGCTAGCGGACGTAGAGACCGAGGAGATCGCGCCGTGGCTGGCCCCGGTGCATGAATTCATCGAAACAGTGCGCGCAAAAGGAGGGGGTGAGTCAGGACGAGTTACCTGAAACATTTTAATCAAGATTTTTTTTAATAATACTCAAATTATTTAAATTTTTTTCTTCTCCTGCTCTATGCAGCGGTGTTGGTGCACTGTGGAGCCGGTGTGTCTCGCTCCGCCACGCTGTGCATCGGTCACCTCATGCGCAGGCACGGCTGGGCGGCTGAGCGGGCGCTGGAGCATGTCAAGCAGCGACGCAGCATCACGCTGCCAAACGATGGGTTCTGGAAGGCTCTGTGCAATCTGGAGGCGGAGCTTGGGGTGGCCGACAGGCAAGTGTTTAATTATTGATATTTTTGGTATTGTTATATATAACAATGTGTTGGAACTTGATAATCGACTTGCTGTGTTCTTCCTACTGCTCTGTAGGAGCAATCCTAATGCGTTTGAGGGGGTGCATGGCCGCGACTGGCACGCTGACCAGCCTACAGAGCAGGCCAAAGCCACTTTCATTGCTGAAGGGCACAGAGATCAAAGCAAAGAGGAGCGCACTTTCAGGAGGAGCCGCAGCAGGGACCGGCAGCAGCGGCGGCGGGGCTCTTCCCGCAGCAGAAGCCGCAGTCGCAGCAGGGACCGCTACCGCCGCGGCGGCAGCAGCAGCAGAAGCCCCCCCCGAGAAGGGTGGCGGGCAGAGCATAGAACCGAAAGAGGCCGCGCTCGAACGCACGCAGCAGCGGCGTCTGGCCCGGTGCTGGAGCTTTTCAAGGGCGGGGAGAAGCTGGGCACCCTGGTTTTGGACGTCAGTACGCTCTCTCAAGAGTGCATTTTTGGGCGGCTTCCCACCTGCGGGGTCCCTATGGACCACCTTTCCATCTCGCGGCACCACGCCAAGCTGTCCATGGACGCCTCCGGCGCCTATTTCCTTACCGACTTAGGGTCTTCGCATGGCAGCAACGTGGACGGGGCATGGATTCGCCCGCAGGCGCCGAGAAAGTTGAGCGTGGGCAGCGTGCTCCGGTTTGGGGCCAGCACGCGCGAGTACCGAGTGAAGGAGCTCCCTCAAAAACGAGCATGATGTGTAACGGTGGAAAGAAAATTCGAATTTTCAGAGAAGAAAGGTTTCGGGGAATTTCTCATATGCTCAATATGCGTCGGGGAATGTATTAATAAAAGCAGCCTACAGCATACGCATGTTGGTAAAGAGAAAAATACACCGTTTATTCAAACACGAAAGAAAACTTTGCCTTTCATACAGCGTCTCTCCTCACCCACTCTCGCACTCCTCCTCCCCGTTTTCTCAACCCTTCCTCCACTAGTTCTAAATACAGCGTCAATCTGCTCTTACATCTGCACTGCACCAGCGCTCAGTCTTGGGGGCCCTCGGCGAAGATTTGCCGCTGCTTGTGTTCCTTCAGTTTCAACTCCAGCACCCTCGCAAACATGTCCCCAGTCAGCACGGGCTCGTGTGAGCCGTACACCGTGGCCTGCACCGACGCCATGAACTTCGCAAGCTCACGACCAGAGAAGCCCTCGGTGGCCTCGGCCGCCTTCCACAGCGCCTCTTCTCCCACTCCGCGTACTTCGATGCGGTCCGCCGCAGACTTGCGACGCCGCAGCGCGTCGCGCATGCGGTCGAGGAAGCTCATGGAGGCGCCCGCGCCTGCGCCGCCCTCTGCTGTGCCCGCTTTCACGATGTACTTTTCAAAGTAAATGTCGAGGATGCGCTTGCGCTCAGCAGACCCCGGGAGAGCAAACTCAAGAGCCTCGTCCATGCGGTCGATCACCGCTGGGTCCAGGTCCGCTGGCCTGTTGGTGGCCAGCACCTGTTCAGAACAAAAAAGAAGAAGAAGAACCGCTCAGTTGTTTGCTCACTACTCTTTGATAAACAAAACACGCATTTTATTCTGCTGTATCACGAAGGCATTAACATAGATACTATTAGCCTACGCAGCAGTGCTACAAGGCTAGGAAACTCACCACGCAAAAGTCTCGGGATTGGTCACCGGTGCGAAACAGCAGCGCATTCAACGCCCCTCGCAGCCCTTCGCTCATGTTGCCGCTACGGCGGCCCAAGAACGCGTCCGCCTCGTCAATGAACAGCAGCAGCCCCTTGTTGGAGCGCTCGGCCCAGTCAAAAGTGTCGTGCAGCTGCGTCACCGCGCCGCCAGCCAGCGGGGCCACGTCACCGCCGCTGAGGATGGCGTAGTCCAGTCCAGAGGTGCGCGCCAGACGCTTGGCAGCCATGGTTTTACCGGTACCGGGCGGCCCATAGAACAGCATGTGCCTGAACAACGAAAATGTAGAAGCGGAAAAATATTTCAGGAAAAATGACACTAGTAATTAAGATGTGGGAAATCGTTAGCAGAGTTTGCCAAGGAAACGCAAGGATGCGAATAAAACAATTTTTAACCCTTGAAAACTTTTTTAAAGCTAAGAAATTTAGAACTCTATACCTGAACGGCGCTCCGTGGCGTTTTGTGTTGGCAGTCACCGCCGCCAACGCCCGCACGTGCTCCTGCAGCTGCGGCTGCAGCACCACGTCCCCAAAGTCGCGGCGCACCTCCTCTGCCCCCTTCTCTTTGGGCGCGGACCCCCGGCCCACCAGCGGCCGCCGGCTGGTTTCCCGAACCAGCTTGGGCGTGCCAAACCACCGTTCAAACGCCTTTCCAGCCACCCGGGTGCCCTCCCGCGCGGAGTACACCCCCAGCGCCAGCAGCGAGATGCCCCCCACCGCGGAAATGAGCTTGTTTTGATCCGTCAACAGCTCCTTGGCTGCTCCGCCCAGATTGGCAAAAGTGGCGTTGATGGCCTCCACCACACGCTTGCGGTCCTCCTCCAGCTTCAGAGACAGCTCCCGTCGGTAGATGTCCTCGTTGGCGCGGCGCTCCGCGGTGCGGCCCTCCGCCTCCGCCAGGGCCTTCTCCCGCTGCACAGTCTTTTCGAGCTCGGCTTTGTACTTCTCCGTGGCGCGCCGCTCCGCCTCCACCTGCGCCTGAATGGCCATCTTCTGCTCCTCCTGCCGCCGCGCGCTCTCCTCCTGCAGCCGCACCAGCTCCACATTTCTCACCCGCTGCTTCTCATGCTCGCCCTCGTTCCGCTTGCGCGCCAGCTCGTCTTGGTACTGCGCCAGCTGCGCCTTGGCCTGCGAGTCCTGCTGCATGGCCTTGCGCTGCTCCTCCCACCGCACCTTTTCGTGCTCGATGGCCGCCCGCTCGGCCTGCGCCTTGAACTCCGCCTCTTTGGCCTTGAGCTCCTGCTGCTTCGTGGCCTCCTGGGCCTTGATCTGCTCGAACACGCGCTTGGCGTGGGGCGAGGCCTGGATTTCGCGTAGCGCCTGTAGCGAGGAAGATTTGGGGTTTGTGAGAGGTGTGGACTAGAGATGAGATGTTGGTGATGTTTGGTGTTCAGGGAAGAGCGCGGCCTCGCACCTTTGCACCACGCTCGAGGGCATCGGGATCGAAGTATTTGTCGTCCCCACCAGCGCAATAGGCTGCTGTAGCTGTGCCAGCCGCCCCGGTTGCGACCACGCCCCACACCTTTGTGAGGTGGCGCAGCGCCATGTTGGAGAGATGGTAGTAGGTGTGCTTGATCTTTAAGTATTAAAAATAAATTGGCTAAAAAGACGACGGGTTGGTCAAATAAAAATAACGAGAGATTTTTGGATTTCAGAGGTAAAATCAGGTCGAAGCGGAATAGTTTTTATTTATTCACAAAATGATGAATTATTCTCTTTGAGCTCCCTCGATGGTCTAACATTTGGGATGATTATAAAATAATTGGGTGATCCCAAAAAAATAAAGGATCGGAACCTCTTCGCTCAGTAGTGAAGTCAATCGACACAGTTTTTCTGAAAATGGTTGACGAAATTACCCATGGAAATTACCAAGGATTTGGGAGCCAATGTCTTATTGTCCCATCATCCCATAGTTTTTGGCTATGGCAGCCGTGGCCATTCCTCGAGAATGATGCTGTCTTTTAATAGAATGAGGCACATCTTACTGCCCTGACTACACTCGATTTGAGCGGTACAATTATAAAGGACAGCGTTTTAGAAGCATTTTTTAACGTGCCATGGATTCACTTGAAGGAGCTGTCTTTGGAAACCGCAGATTTCGGGGTGGTTGGGAGCCACAGCCATGGCTGGAGCAGCCCGATACGGGGCTCTACTGGTTCTGACAGATTTGAGCTTACGCAGCAATCAACATTTGACGGGCCTGGGCAGTGCTATTGAAAAATTTGCTGAATTTCTTGGCTTCACCTTGAATTTCTTGATAGACGCGCTTGCCCAACAGTGGGCAGTGACACCCGATCGGTGCGCCTCGCATCCACAGCGGGGAAGCTGCTGGCCCTGTGCACGCTGAGCGGCAACGCTAAGTTTGATATTGAAACATGCTCAGTCTTTCAGCATGAGGGTGTGGCTTGCATTCTATGCCATTTCGAACTTGCATTGTAATCTATTGAACACAGGAAAATTCTTCATACAGTGTTGGGACAGCCTCTGCAGTATTTGAAATTAGGAGGGTTCAGGGTTTTTCAAGGGCCCTCTCTCTTCATGGCGGTGCAATATCTTAAAGAGGGTGCTTCGTTTGTTGTGTTTAAAGAATATATAATTACCATTCTGGGCCTGAACAGGGGGATTTCCTGCTCGATCGGTTGGCAGCTGAAACAAAACCTAGTTTTTTTGTTTCTCAGGCCCATCTCCCCCTTATCGCCGTCCTAGCGGCCCCCAATAAATACAAAAATATTCAGCGATGTTTTCGGCCACCGCAGAGCGGCTTTTGAAACATAAGAGGCTAATTCAAGTGCTATCAGCAGGAATCGTTTGCGCAGATACAGCTCGCAGCTTCGTGGTTGTCACACGCCTGGCTCAAGACCGCATGCAGGTGTGTGAAGAACAAACCGACACATGGATTTTCACCATGTTTCGTTCGAAGAGAAGCTCACCCGAAGCAATTTCAATTTTAAATTCGCAGGAGATTGAGGAGGAGAACCGTATGGAGGCATTTCATGCGTCCACTGACTTTATGAAGCGTGTGGTGATCTCTCGGTGCGCAGTCAGGGACCGTCAGTTCTGGCCCCAGGCCGTTTCTCGCGCTGCTGGTGTTGAATTTTCGGCAGCTGCCCACCCAACGTCAGCACCGCCTGACGCTGAGTACGACGCGCTCGCCCACATTCTGCGACCCATGGCCCCCACCCTGGCCGAACACACACCCCTGGAGCACGATTTGCACGCTGGTTTAGAAGAAGAAAGCTTCTCCGCCGCCGCCCCACAACCCGGCTCTCACCAGCAGTCCATGCGCAGCGTGTCGGTGGTGTACATTACGTGGGACTTCGTGTGGGGACACGTGGTTCAGATGTTGGGTCACACAGTCCACATGGCGTCTGCTGCTGTGGCAGAGCGCAGTGAAGAAAGCGTGCTGGTGCAGGAGGCGGCAGAGCGGCGCCGCAGGCTGGAAGCCGCCGGCGCGGCGGCCCTGGACGCGGCGCGGGAGTGGTGCAGGGGCTCCATGGTTTGGCCAGAGCTGGAGGTGCGAAATTCGATGGCAATTCCCGGGGATACAGAGGAGGCAGTCAAAATAAAATAAAATATTCGTATATTTATTAACCGCCGAATTTTTTCCTTGAATATTTGCAGGTGTCTCGGAGGTCTTCGTTGCGGTACAGCGTGGCTTGGAAGGGAACCACTTGGCCGGTGCGGGCGGCAGGAAGCTCCGATGCTCGTAAGCTTGTTGTGGACCTCGCCGCTCACATCTAAAACAATAATAGT
This sequence comes from Marvania coccoides, assembly GCA_963854735.1. NCBI lineage: Eukaryota > Viridiplantae > Chlorophyta > Trebouxiophyceae > Chlorellales > Chlorellaceae > Marvania > Marvania coccoides. The sequence continues at coordinate 1,071,876 of OY978105.1, read as the reverse complement.
TCGAAAAAAACTTCGATTACACCGAGAAAATGGTGTATAAAAAATAAATAGTTTTCTAAAAATGCGAATTTATTCACGTTGACAGCCAAGCGAAATGTTTATAATTATTCCAACGTACCCTTTTTTTCCTTGTCGTTATTTACAGCAGCTGCAAAAATTGAACGTTTCCCTTTAACTTCTGGATGATGTTCACGGGTCCTCCCGCACGATTGTACGTTCCTTTTCCCTTCATCGCTAACAGACCGACATTTTTCTATACTTTAGCGTTCACAACCAGACAGCAACTGTCCTTCTGATCTTTTATTTGTATTTGAGGGTTTCTTCCAGTGATCGTACACGCTCCTCTCTTTTTTCCTCTACTACCAAGCAGCCTGTTTTGAGACCTGCAATTTTTTTTTCCTGATTCATTTGCCGGTTTCCCTTCACATTGACGTTTGAAGGAAACCACGGCGCCGCCACCACGCTGTTGATTCGTGTGTGGTCTGTGTTTTATTCCTCTTGTGCTGCTACTAGCTTTCATTTGGTAATTTCCCCCCATTTTATTCTTGCGGACGGTAGCTTTTTGTTGGCTAAACCGCATGCGCCCACCCCAATTTTATGTTTATCTTTTAACTACGGCAATCTATGGTGCTGAGATATTTTTGAATGTGTGTTCATTTCCTTTAATACACCCCCAAAATGAAACTAAATAACACCCAGTATTGGTCACGAATGTTGCTTGCAGCCGCCCGGGCCAAAGTGAACTCCGCCGCCTCTTCTGGGCAGCAAAGTCCTGCATACGGCGCAAAAGTGGCGAGTACCTGCGGGAAAAAAGAAGCAAAAAAGGGTAAACTCAGCAACGTAAAAATATTATTATTAACGACGGCATCATAAATTTAGTCTTCTCTGCACTCACAGCTCCAGCACTGCATGTGGTTGTTTCGCGCAAACTTATAGTTTGGCTGCCCACAGCTGGGGCAGTTGGTCATGGGCAGCGGCTCCCGCTGCCTCTCACCAACGGCTTCACCCACAGCTCCGCCAAAATCGCCGCCCCCAAACTCTCCCAAGTAGTCGTTGCGGTACGCTGCTGCCGCATGGCCCCCCACCTGCTCCTCCCACCGCCGTTCCCACCGCAAAATCTCTGCTTCGTCGAAAAGGACGCAGCCGCCGCCGGCGCGGAAATGCTCGTAGCCGGTGATCTGTTTGCCGCATTTGTAGCAGAAGAACGCGCCGCACTGCCCGCACACCTGCACATTCGAGCACGTGTCAATTTAAAAATACCCTTCTACATATTCATTGACAGTTGTAAAAGGAAAAAAACGCATTTTTCTGAGGGGGGGGCAGAAAAGCCGTTTTCCGGAGATAGGGAGGAAGAAAGAAAGAAAGAAAGAAAGAAGGAAGGAAGGAAAAAATGCACAAAATCGATTCTTCACCCACCATCTTGTTGCACCCCTCGCTGCGCTCGATGGCCATGCTGCAGCAGGGGCAGGGCTTCGAGCTCTTTTCGATCACCGCCAGCGACATCATCTCGTGCTCTTTCCTGCGCAGCTCCGCCACCGCCGCCGCGCCCCCGCCCTCCGCCTTCTTCCGCAGCATCTCCAGCTTGGTCTCCGCGCTGACGCACTGCACTGCTGGGTGTCGCCCCTCTTGACACAGGGTGCAAAAGACGTACAGGCATTTTGGGCAGTCCGCGCAGTTGTCCGACGGGTCTTCGAGACTGAGGGTGCCACAGCGGGGGCAGTATGCTGCGTCGGACATGGCGTCCAGCGCCCGTTGCAGCGTCAGCTGCTCCCAACGCTCAAATTCATCGCTGCTGAGCAAAGCACGCAGCACGTGGACAGCCAGGGGCTCGCGGCAGCCCGGCTCAGGGCAGCGCAGGGCGTCCAGCGAGCCGTCGCCCACGTGCACCTGCGCTTGGGCGCGCAGGCAGTCGGCGCAAAAGGCATGGTGGCAGTCGAGGCGGACAAACTGCGTGCCGCGGTGCTCCTCCAAGCACACGCCGCAGGCGTGGTGGGCCTGGCGGAAGAGCTGCGCCTCCCGCGCTGCGGAGTAGCGCAGCAGCCCCACCAGCCGCGCCTCCAGCCGCGCCTGAGAAGCCCTCAACTGCAGAGCCTCTTCTTCAAGCTCGTCACCAGCAACGCCCCCATCTGCAGCGCCCCCATTTTCTTCCTCTTCTGGAGGACTTAGTGATGGTCCAGACTCCAAAATAATAAAAGAAGAAGACGAAGACAATAACGCTGCTGGAGCGCGACGATTGCCCAACCCAGCAGCAGCGCTAGTTTGCAGGTAATATGCAGCCTCGTTCTGCAGCCATTCCGCCCAATCAAAGATCACGGGGATGCCCGGCCCGCTCGCTGCCCAAATCTCAGCGAGGTGGGCCTCCAATTGCACCGCTTGCCCTCTGGAAAGCCACATTGCAGCAACGTGGCAACCAGGGGGGCCCTCCGAAGGGTAGTTCGGGCCCAGCTGTAGTTCAAGGGTGATAGGGGGGAGGTGCAGGGCTCTGTGGCGCGGGATCAGCGGCGTTTCAGTCATACCACCAGCGGCGCTTTCTTCTTCTTCTCCGCCTGAGAAAGAAAGAATGACGTCCCATGCGCCGGAGGGAGGGGTCTCCAAGTGAAGCGACAGCTGGCAGTGCAGCGCCCAAGGATGGCCCTCAGGGAGAGGCTCCATGTCCGAGATGGCTGTGGCATTTATTGGCAGCGGCGGCACCTGTGATTCATTTGACACCACCTCTGAGTTGCTGCTTTCGGCGGTATTGATCGCCACTATCCTGAAGTCGGCCTCGCCGTAAATGGACTCCAGCGCCTGGATTTCGTCCGCCTGCATCTGCCAGTTCTCTGTCAACATTGTGATCAGCGACGTCAGCTGGACTTGACTTTGCGCCCTCCGCCAAGCTTCGCCAACTCCCCGTGCACCAGGAATGCGCCAATTGTGATCAGGGTGACCCCAATGAGGAGGACACCCGCGAAGAGGGGCAGCGCGAGGGCGACGTAGGTGTCCGGGAAAAAAGCTAAAATGGGCTGGTCGGAGTCGATGAAGGGCTGCAACGGGGGTGAAATTAATATAAGTCGTGATAAAAAATATTGATGTTGAAACCAGGACAGGAATTCGTCGCGAAAACTCACAGTGCCCAGCACCCAGATTGTAAAATAAATGAAAATTGCGCACAGGAAGCCTAGCAAGAGCTTGCCCTTCGTTGCCGTCTCCATGGAATTTTCATTGCATTTTTAATTAAAAAAAACCAGTCACCGGCTCATTCGTCAATCAATTATATGATGAAGATCAGTCAAACAGTAAATAGTTGACTGGGTTTGAAAAATGTATGTTTTGGTGGTGCGCCAGCTCAATTGTTACAAACATGCCGCTGATACTCCACTCTGCTGCGCCTCAAGCTGCCCGCCCACGCATTCTGCCAGCCGCTGCAGCAGATCGGTGATGAATTTGAACTGAGCGTCTTCAGCAACGCACTCAAAGGGAGGGACGTGCACAAACAGAGCGTGCATTTCGACGTGGTCGGCAGATCTTTCCTGCCGTTTTGCGCACTCCACCAGCGACAGGTAGTACGTCCAGTTGCAGATGTACCGCCCCGCGTCCTCTGAAACGACAACTTCGTGCTGAGACAGCAGCTCTGCGGCGCCCAATATTGAGAGGGAGAAAAACGAGAAGGACACGCAGATGTATTAATACATAATTACATCAAAAAGTACGTAGTTTAATAGCTAATTATTTGTTGCATGAACGCACCGGCGATGTGGTCTACATGCAAATCTGTGGTCCTCTGACGCTCCCACGGCTCGGAGTCGACAATTTTTGCGCTGCTGGGTTGCCAACCATCCTTGTCAGGGATGCGAAACGAGGCGTCGTTGTAGCCGCAGCGCTCCAGTTTCAGCACCGTCGATTTCTCATCCACGCCAAGGTGGACCTGCATTGGGAATAAAAGATTAATTGACGTGTTAATTTCAAAATAAAAATATGCGAAAAAGAAATAATTTGTATGAAGTATACCGTACCACAATTATTGGGCCTCCTATGTCTTGCGTTGAAAACTCGGCTCGCTTGAATAAATCGTCATTGAGGTAATGCCGGCACTTCTCTGCTGCCACTTTCAAGACCTTGGTGCCGCTGATAGTATAGGCCGGGTCGCTTGGGAGCTCAAGGAGTGAGCTCTCTCCTCCATCGTTGCGGGGCACGGGCGGTGGGCGGAAATTCAAGGCAGTATCATCAGAGCCGGAAGGCACAGCGAGCGTTTCAAGGCGCTTGATCAAGACCTCGGTGGGGTTATTCTCGACCTCTCCGAACGAGGAAAAGCCAGTGATGAAAATGCGAGGTGGCATTTCGATTAAATTAAATTTGATTTAATAAATTTAACTGTCCTTTTCACGCTCGTGCAATGTGCAAAGAATTCTGCAGCTAAATTTATTATTTAAACAAATTTAAAAATAAAATATAGGTTGCCTTGGCTGCTTGAAGGGAACCTATTGAGAAGCCGGGGCGGTGCAGGCTCTGTCAGCCAGAAGCCTCACTTCAACCGCGTGAATGGGATCGGATAAATCTTTTGAGGGGGAGAAATTAGTCGGCAGTGGGAACAATTCTCAAAGCACCTAAGCCTGAAAGCTGCGGCGCAACGCACGCCAGTGCTGCCAGATTCAGAGGCACGGCGAGGAACCAGAAGCAGCTGCTCCAGCCCGGTCAAGCTCCAGCCCTACCCAAGCCACTTTAAAGGCCGGAGGGAAAAAAATACCAGCCTCCCCGTGCAAATCCCACGCCCCCCCATCCACCACTGCGGCCTCCCAAAATGTCCCCGCGGCCGCTTTCGTTGCTTGGGTGTTTACAGATATGCACTGTCTTCGCACTGTTTCAGCGGTCTAGCAGGGCAAACTGCTGGAAAGAAAAGGCGGAGAAAGAGAAGCAAGGAATCGCGTTGGTTTCACACACGTTTTCATGCGCGTCACAGAGGGCACAAACACAAGAGGGTTGATATTGATGATTATGTATCAAACATACTATGATAGCGTTTCAAAGAAAAGCATAGCATACCACAGCAATTGCGGCCGAAATTCAGCCGGCAACGAGGCATGCAAAAATCAAACTTGTGGTAATCATACAAATACAGGCAAGGCAATATTGAGGAGATGTACATGCTCAAGCACAAAATTTTGTGTTTTGCTGTTTGAGAAAAGTACGAACGTGCCACAAGCAATCGCTGGCTGGATGTCCGAGCCAGGGCCAAAATACAAAGTACCATTGTTTAGCATTATTATACTGCCTGCCACAATCCACCGCTCGCTTAAATTACAACCAGCGATGGGCTCAGAAAAAAAAATGCATGTGTAAAGTACAGAATGCCACAACAGTACTGCTAACTAGTTGCTGGCAGATAACCCCGGCAACGGGGCATTAACGATAGAATTGTTAGTCTGAAGGATTGAAACATGTATCCGGTGGGCATGGTTAGGATAAGCGTGTTGAGCTCGAGAACGCCATGAAAAAAAACGTGTAAAACGGAACGGTCCTCAAAACAAATGAGCCGCCTTTAAATGCGAGGCGCTCTTAAAAACAAAAGATCGAGAGAGAGGAGAAACATGCTGCGTTATTTTTGATGAGCTATAAATAGTTTTGGAGCAATGTTAAATTAAGAGTCGCGTCGGTCAGAAAGAAAAAAGCCGCCATGCAGTATTGCAGCATGTCTGCTAAAGGGCCTTGGTTGCCCTTTTGTGTGGACTTTAAACCCGTGTAATGTATCGATGTATGTATGGGAAACGAGGGGGGGGGTATAAACTGTCCTACAAGCTAAAGGAAACCTAGAGCAAGAAAACAGAAAATGAAGGGAGGATACACAGCTATTGTTCTTAGAAATGGTCAAGTCGCAAAGTCGAAAAGGACAAAGAGGAAAATAAATACAATGAGCGTTGGGCATATGAAAAAAATGAGCTCTTGTTTCAAAGCTCTCTGTGTGAGTACCACGATTGAAATTGAGAGAAACGAACTATTATGGGCATTAAAATAGGAACAAAAAGACGGGGAGTCGGAAACTGGCCACCATTTCAGCAGTAGTTGGCGACGTCCCTGTCGAGGAACTTCTCGGACAGCCGCAGGGTGCGACCCCGGCTGGAAACTCGCGTAGGGGGGGCAGGCGCCTGTGCGGTGGCGCTGCAGTAGCCTTTGATGCCCAGGACGTCGCAGGTGGCCTCTGCGATGTCCAGCACCGCCTGCCAGCAGCGTTCCTTCTCCGCCTGGTTCATCTCCTTCACCTTCGCTGCCTTCTTCGTCTTCCTCTTGGCACGCACCGCGGTCCCGCTGGACGAGGAGGAGGATGAAACAGCCGCCGCCGGCGAAGAAGATCCGACAGAAGAAGCAGTGGAGGCGGAGCGCGCGAGAGGCTCCTCAGGAGTGACGCCAACGGGGATAAACATGCCACCAGCGTTGATGCAGGGAAAGTCACGGGAGCTGACAGCGAGCTGCTCCGGGGAGAAGGCGATGGCGTCGTAGCCCACCAGGCGGGGGCGTTTCATGGTGGGCTCCTTGAAGGGCGTCTTGAGGGCGGGGAACTCCAGCTCAGACTCGGTGCGGGTGCGCTTACGGGTGGTTCGGGACCTCAGCACTTCCAGCGCGTCCACAGCCTCGGCCATTTCAACGTCTTCGCCGCAATCAGCGTCAACGGCAAGCGCTGCCCCAGCGCGGTGGGTGATGACGAAGTCAAAGTGCAGCTTGCTGTCGCGGAGCTCCACGTACAGCACCCCGGAGTCGTGGACGCAGACTGAAACGGGGAAAACAGCGAGGTCAGAAAGGGTGATACGTGGGGGTAGCGGTTGAAATGAACCTTTCTTACCGTTGGCAGCGTCGTACAGAGATGTTGTGCGGTTGATGCTGATGCGCCCCACGCCAGTGTTGATGTTCACCTCTCCCTGGACGTGCACGCCCTCTGAGGGGCTGCGAATGGCCATGATGCTGCAGACGGGAGTTGGGGGGGGGGGGGGGGGAGGCAAAACTTAGAAATTCCAGGTCTTTGGAGCATAAAAACGATCCAGAGCGACACGAAGTGGATTATAGGCTTGTTATACGCCGCATTGACGACTTACGCCGTGCGGAAGGCCCCCTTTCCGGCAACCAGATGTTTGATCCCAAAGGTCGCCTCAGTGCCCAGCATCTGCAATTCAACAAAATACAGGCGTTAGCACGCTTTGTGAGTTAAACTACGTTGGTTGACCAAAGCAGCGCAGCGCGGGTCTCGCTGGCGATGAATAAGCACTCACCAAGCGAGAGTTATTGGGGCTGTCGTTAACTCGGCGATCCGAGTTGGACACGGTCTGCTGGCCGAGCGAAAACGTGTTTATGGAATATACGGTGGTAATGAAGCGCAAGAGACTGCGAAAGAACATATACATTGTTAATTTGCGTAATTAATATCAATAAACTGTTAAGTACCGTCGCAAAACTAGGTGCCCTTGCGCTGCAGACCCACTTATATGCACCCCACAATAACCACAAATAATAATCACCTTTAATTATGAGCTGAAATAATGGCTGCAGCCGATGTTAATTTCAATTTATTTTGAAATCGGACTTTCCAATGAGGCAGCTGTCAGCCCCACGAACGGAACTGTGCGCCGCCAGCTGCTTGGATTCCGCAATGAGGTGGTCATGGAAGGTACCAAGAGGCCGCAGGCCCAGCCTAGGATTTGGCAGGCATCGGAAACGCGGCGGTCGGCAAGGGAAAAACTTCGCACGACGCAAGCTTGCACAAGGCGGGTTTTGAGACCAAACAGCATGAACCAGACAGGGGAGACCGTCCCAGGTATCTCCCATCGTTCTTCTAAACTGCGTGATGAGGAAATCGAAACAGATTAGAACAGATGAGTTTTTTTAATATCGGCGCTGCAGCAAAGATCAAGTCTCACCCGAAATTCCAATTCGAGCTTCCAGGGCTGCCGCGCCGAAAACTGGCGTATCCATAGTTAAACGAGCCGTCAGGCAGCGAGTTTGACAACCTTGGCGCAGCGAGCTGAAAGGTTGGCGGTGCAAGATCAAAAACTTTTTTGAGCTCAACTGAGGCACGGAACGGGCAATGTGCGGCTGATCCGCGCACCTCAAACGTCGTTTGAATTAAATCCATCGGAATAATTTTTTTAGTTCTGCTCAGGGAGCCGGTGCGCTTCATTCAAAAACCATTCACAACTAGCAGTTTTTGGCTTCCGGGTCGCTCAAATTCGACTCTTCAACGCTAGTTTCCCATGTCATCAGCTTTTTATGATTATAGACGTTCGAGATATCGCGCGACAGCCGCGTTCGTACCTCTAATACCGACCTCGAAAAAAATTCTGGCGGGGCGTCGGCAAGTCTTGCTGACAATGCTTGATTACGATCTCAGTGGCGTCTTTCGACAGACAACAGTGCATCAGCGTTGACATGCGTTTAGCTTCAGAGAAGGATATAAATCATATAGCTCGCCACATTGCTCCTCCAACCACCGCCCGCTCGCTCTCGATTTCTAAACCCTTGCTTCAGATCGAATCCGGCTCTTTCTTACAGAGTGACTCTGGCGGTTTGATAGCATATCCCTCTCGGGCTTTGGCGAAGAAAATCAATTATCCAAGGCCTTGGGTAGCACAGGGCTGAGGCCGCGCTCAACTGCTGCTGCTGTGTATCAATCAACCTCCAGAACATGTGTTTAAACCTGAAAATTGCTTATGATTTTTTAGAAAATACATGATTTCTCAACAGAATAAAAAACTGCAGCGAAAATTTTCAGAGGTTGTGCCCAGCCGTGGCATGCCCCGCTGCTGAGCGCCTCTGCAGCCTCCACGCCGCCACAAACACCGTCCCCACCACGGCCGCAGTCGCCGCCACCACGCCCCATACCTTCAAGTGCGCGTGCATCCACCGCAGCGGCACCTCCGTCGCATATCCGCCCCACCTCGCCTCTTCTTCAAGAACATCAGCGTCGAAAATTCCAGCAGAATCGTTGACGCGCCGCCCCAGCTGCAGAAACTCAACGGCAGCTTTTGTGCGCGGCAGCGCAGCCATCGCTGGGTCGTTTTCTGGGTCCCACACAAAATCTGGCTCCCAGATTCCTTGTTCCTGAAATGCCCGCTGCTTGTCGTGCCCGTGGATCCCCCCGAGGTGAATCACAATGGAGGACATAGGCAGGCCCCGCTCCTGCCTATCGAGCCGCAAACCCAGGTTACAGAAGCTGGAAAACGGCAGTAGTCGGTACTTCACGGGCGCTGCATCATCGTCCCCGGTGCCCCACAGGAAGTGCAGCAACACGTCATTCCAGGCGGTCTGGTCCCACTCTTCCACGTGGTGGTAGGCGATGCGATCCACCAGCGCAGCCATGAAGGCTACAGCCGGGGGCGTTGGCTCTAGAAACCACGTGCCAGTGCTCTGACAAGGATTGGGCGCTAAAGGGAAGGGGTGGCCTGGGGGGAGGGTCCATGATTCGGTCCACATGGTCTGGGTGGAGCTGGCGTCGGAGGGCTTGATGTAGTACAGGATGCAGGGGAATCGCAGCGTGAAGCCGCGCACCAGCTCTGGCTGCTCTCCTGGGGCTGGAGACCTGTGCAAAAGAAAGAAATAATACAGTACAATGCCGATTTGAATGACTTAAATACCTGACAATATTGATAAGCTACACTGAATATATATGCACCAGTCAGTGAGGCCTTGAACGTCGTAGCCAAAGGGGTGCGAAAACGGGGCCAAAATATCGCCCATGACCGCCGCGTCGCTGTCCATATACACCACACGGTACCCCAGCGACGCCATTCTCCACCCCCACCAGTGCTTTTGCACGTCAAACTCGCGGTTGGGCGAATCTCCCACCCTCACGTGCTCCACGTAGGCGGAGCGGCGGGGAAAAGCGCGGTCTAAATATGCGGGGAATCCGCGCTCGAGCAGGGCAGAGAAGGTGGCTTCGTCGGTGGTGATGAGCATGGTGTGCGCGAGAAAGCCTTGGCGATGCAGGTGGTAACAGAAGGTTGAGACCATGCCGATGACATCGGCTGCTGAGTCGCCAAAGCGCAGCGCGGTGAAGATGACGGCGCGGCGGTTGGAGTCCGCCATGGGCGCGGAGATGCGGTCCAGGATGGAGTACATGGAGGCGTTGGTGAGCACGAAAGCTGGCGGGACGGAAGCCTCTTTGGGGTACTGAAAAAATAAAACATTGAAAAAATACAAGCTAGTTCTTGGCGATAATAGGGAGAGAAAAAAATGCAACAGGCTAAACCATGCGATAAGTCTGGGCCGCTCACTTGGCCCCAGACCTCTCCAGGAGGAGACAAGAGTTCCTCCGGTGGGGTGATGAGCTGGTGCCCGGTTTCTGGGTGCTCTTCTTGACCTGCAGCTAGCCGTAAGGCTGCTAGAAGAAGAGCGGCTGTGGCCAGAGCGCATTTTAAGACTCTCATTTTGTTAAATACAAGTTTTGTCTTGGAAGCCACAAACGGCCGCTTTAGCAGCTCTCAGAGGCAAGAAGCCTGCCAAAAATCATTGAGATTGGGTTGGGAGAGAGAGAGAGAGAGAGAAAACTGAAATGAACAATGGCAGCCTTTTCTTTTATTTCTTCATATGCAAATTGCAGGCCAGCTGTCCATCCCCGGGAAAATGGAGTCAAAGATAGTCACGTATTAAATAAAAATGGCAGGGCTGAGCAGTGGATAGAGAAAGAAAAAGAGCGAGGTCGTATTTTAGCTATGTTTTTCTGTTTTCGTTTTTTTTTGAGAAAAACATAGCTACTTTAGCTAAAGTAGTCCTTGATCTTATGTTTTTCTGGTTTGGTTTTCAGAGAAAAACATATTTTCAAGGAAAAACATAGGTCGTTTACAGCATTTAGCTACGTTTTTCCTTGTTTGTACATTTTTCTCGCGTTTAAAAAATAATGTGAAAAACGGTCTTTTTTATGTGTTTCTTTCTTCTTTATTTATAGGGCCGGCTCTCAACTTTCTTTTTAAGCACCACCATTTTTTTTTTTGGTCCATCTCATCGGAATTTCGGAAATTTCACCCTTTATTCTCACATCACGTTTACATCTTTATAATATACACTTGAAGCCCTATAAATAAAGAAGAAAGAAACACAGAAAAAAGACCGTTTTTCATATATTGTTTTAAACGCGAGAAAAATGTACAAACAAGGAAAAACGTAGCTAAATGCTTTAAACGACCTATGTTTTTCCTTGAAAATATGTTTTTCTCTAAAAAACAAACCAGAAAAACATAAAATCAAGGAAAAACATAGCTACAGTAGCTATGTTTTTCCTTGAAAATATGTTTTTCACTGAAAACAGGCTCAGCACAGCACAGACGCGTCTTGTCTCATGCTCATCGCTTTGCCCAATTTTATAAATTTAAACACTAAATTTTGCAACATACAAACCTTGATCTACAGCCTGGATTTAAAGAGCTAGAAGGGTAGCGGCCGTTAGATATCGCATAAAAATCGAGATGCGATGTGTGGGCAGTTGCCCGCCATCCTACTCCCTTCTTGGATCCAGCAGGTTCATGGATGACCCTCCTCCTCGCGAGGGCGAGAACCCGGGTTCTCTGAGCACCTACCGCCGTTTCTGGGCGGGCGGGTCGGCCTGGGAGCGCCTGCTGCTGCCGCCCTGGCGGGAGGGTCCCGCTATGGCGCGCACCGAGGCCAAGCCGGCGGTTTACGAGTTTGGGGTCTCGATGCCGCAGGCTCCAACCACAATTGTGCCCGTTTACGTTGGCCAGTCTGTCGACGTTAGGCGACGCCATCAAGACTATGTCAGGGATGGCAGCCACATCAAGGAGTGGCTGTCGGGGATGCTGCTGAAAGGCTACACCGTCTGGCAGCGACTGCGGTACCTGGTGAGAGCAGAGCGCAGGAACAAACAATTGTCAATTGTTGTCGATCTTCGGTGTTTTGATTCATTGGGGAGCTAGAAATAATTTGCTGAATTTCATCTAAATTCTGGGTGTTTTGATTCCGCAGGACAACGTACGGCAGACGCAGCGGTGGGAGAGCCTATTTTTGGTCGACTACGACTGTGAGTTCTCCCTCCATTCTCTTCAATCCCGCGCTTCTTGTTTTAAATATCAAATCTTTCATTGAGCTTATACGTAGATGCATGGAACGCGGAGCTCAACCCTCCCAAGCGTGAGGTGGAGCTGGAGCACCGCGACTGCTGCTGCGTGGCCGTCGGCATCGATGTGGTCACCTCCTCTGGCGGCAGCAACCAGCGCAGCCGCCCGCGAATCTCGCTGCTGGCAAAACCGTTGCAGGCCTGCACCGTGGGCGCCTGGACCGCCTCCCTGGTGCTTCAGATGCTGTGCGCCATCACCGCCATCGCTATCGTGGCTGCTAGGCTGGACACCAGGCAGGTGGGCGACGCTTCTACTCCAGGAGCCACTCGGGTGACTTCTGATTGTTTGCTGGGGGTGGATTCCCACGGAAACTCGCTTTGCGTGTACTCCTACATCGTGTCCTCCAGCAATCTCCTGGGAGCCCTGCTGCTGGCGATTTTTGCAGTAGGTTTTCGTTTGATTAGAAAAATCATAAATTTTTCATTTTCGCGCAATGTTTAAATGTGTGGTTTATTCGAGTGCAGGAAAAGGCGATTCAGAGGGGAAAGCGGTGCTGGGGCATGCTGGAGGGGCTGGTTGCGGCGTGCATGGCTGTGTGGTGCGGCATTGGCGGCATTGTGCTCACGCGCTATGCAGAGCAGGCAGACAACGCAGGCACCCCCAAATCCAACTGGAGAACATCCGTTTACATTCTTTTCTGGGTAATCAAGCACCCACGCTGATTTGTATATCATTATCGCCTAGTAAGAAAAAAAGAATATATGCTTCAGGTTGAAATATTGTTTCCGCTCCTCTGCTTCTTATTTGCAGGTGGAAACTGGGCTGTGGGGGTTGTGTTTCTTGGTGAGGGCGATGGTGGGCATGCTGCGGTGCTGCGCCTCCAAATCACGCCCAGCAGAGCAGCCTTCTTCCCCGACAGCTTCTGACATTTTGCCTCCCCCCACTGCTCCTTCGTGGCCAGACCACCCAGAGCAGCAGTTCATGGCGGAAACGCCGAACTACAACCACATGCCCCAGCAGCACCTCGATAAGAATGGAATTGTCTAGCTGATCACGTCGATATATCGATAACTACATTTCTGCTCAAAGACCCTTATTTATGAATGCATACGAGAATAAGTACAATAAATGATTGTTAATAATTTCGTTTATATTGTTTAATAATCGTTTGTAAAGTTCAGCTGACGGAGAAAATCACCGCTCCGCCACAACAGCCGCATCTCCGTCCGCAGCCGAGGCATCCAATCAGGTGTGCGTGAGTACCGCAGACGCATTCTATATTGCTATTTGCGTTTAGCTAGCTGTCCCCCGACACGTTTGAATTTTTCCGCAATTTTTCGGAAACTCTCGGTCCCCCGCAACCCGTAATTATCGAACTAAAAAAATAAGAAACCAGATACTAGGTTTTGGGTCCCTTGATCACGCCGAAATAGAGACTGGTCCCGTCGAATGACTGAGAAAAAATTGTTATTTCAGCCTTGGCAGGTGCGCACAGCGCTCTCTCAATCTCTATTAATTGTCAAAAATGTCATTAAACACACAATGCCATCCAACGCGACTCAAAAATCCATCTTTTCCCTTCATTTCAGGCTGTCATTGAACCAGCGTTCTGGGCCAGACTTGGCGACCTCAAGCTGAACGAGCTGGGCCTGGAAGAGACCCCTCTGTCCGTCACTGCCACCTACAAATCCAGCAACCACCCGCAGATCCCGGGCGCGCTCTCCATTGGGCCCACCAGCCTCTCGCCTGATGACGGCGCCGCTCAAACCGCCGCTGACAGCTGCGCAGTGCGCGGAGACCTGTACTGCTTGAACACTATCGAAGGCTTGGTCACCTTTGATCGGCAGGCGGCTGTGGAGAGCGTCGCAGACGCTATTTGGGGTGACATAGTCAGTGGGGAGGCAGAGCGCAGGCCCTCGCTGCTGCAGCGCCTGGTGGCCCTGGTGTACTGCGATCTCAAGCGATATAGGTAAAAACTTATTATATTTACCATTTTTTCTAACAAAAAACACTGCTCTTTGTTTAATTTTATTGCCGATCTTGTTCTTCTTTCCGAACAAATTATTATTATAGGTATCACCACTGGATGGCTTTCCCCGTGCTGGCCCCACCCGCGCCCTTCGCGCTGCACCAAGAACCGCGTCCTCTGGCCGCCCACTTTAGCTCCTCTCCAGCGGTACTACAAGCCGCCACCGTAGCGCTCGAAGCTTGGATGTCCCGCAGTGGCAGCGGCCCTGCCGCCCCTTCCCCGCTGTTTCTGCTGAGCAGCTCCAGACGGGGAGAAGTAAAAGAAGGCATCCAGTGTCATGAGCTGGCCGAGTGGGGTTTGTTGAGTGCCGACGAGAATACAAAAATAGCAGTTGACGGATCTTTCTTTTTGTACCTGGTGGTGGTGGATCCTAGCAATGCTGAGGAGCACCCCGGGTGGCCGCTGCGCAACGCGCTGCTGATGGCGGCGGTGCGGTGGAAAGTCCCCCTGCTGCGTGTGCTGTGCATTCGCACCCGTCGTGGTCGCGTCGACGCCCATGCTTCGGTGTTTTTCGAGGCGGCGCTGCCCGAAATACCCCCTGAGTTCCACCCCAAAACACGTAAGAACAGCAGGAATAATTTAACCTTTTTTTGACCCAAAGATTCTCCCTCACTGTTTTGGACGAATTTCCCATTATTTCTACACCCGAAAAATCATTTCGAAACGCTCGTTCAACCCATTTTTACGCAGTGAGCGGGTGGGATCTGGGAGCAGGCGGTAAACTGGGCCCGAGAGTGGCAGATTTGGCGCCAACTATGGATCCTCGTCGGCTTGCAGCTTCCGCCGTTGATCTCAACCTCAAGCTCATGCGCTGGCGGGCCGCGCCGTCGCTGGACGTCGCCTCGGTGTCCGCCGCGCGCTGCCTGCTGCTGGGCGCTGGCACGCTGGGCTGCTCTGTGGCTCGATGCCTCCTTGGGTGGGGCGTTCGAAAAATAACATTTGTGGACAACTCGAAGGTGGCGTTCAGCAACCCCGTGCGGCAGTCGCTGTACACCTTTGACGACTGCCTGGAGGGGGGCAAGCCCAAGGCGGAGGCGGCGGCGGCGGCTGTGCGGCAAATCTTCCCGGATGTAGATGCCGTGGGAGTTGACCTTACCATCCCCATGCCGGGCCACCCACCCGCGCCCACGGAAGTGGCGGCCACAGCGCAGCACGCGGCGCAGCTGGAGGAGCTTGTGCGCAGCCACGATGTGACTTTCTTGCTGCTGGATACCAGGGAGGCCAGGTGGCTGCCGACGCTGCTCTGCGCCGCTGCAAGCAAGCTCGCCATCACCGCGGCGCTGGGGTTCGACTCCTTCGTGGTCATGCGCCACGGAGAGGGCCCCAAACTCGCCGCAGAGGCGTCGGCGTCTTCGCTCGCCCCTTCTACCTCGGGCGTGCCTTCAGTTCCCGAAGGCGAGGCGCTGGAAGAAGAAGACGCGGCGGTGGCGATGCAGGGGGAAGATGCGCCGGATTTGACGCGGTTAGGTTGCTATTTTTGCAGCGATGTGGTGGCGCCGGCAAATTCCACTCGAGATCGCACACTGGACCAGCAGTGCACCGTGGCGCGCCCGGGACTCAGCGGAGTGGCTGGCGCGCTGGCGGGCGAGGTCATGGCAGCCACGCTGACTCACCTGCTGGGCGTTGCAGCGCCTGCGGCGGAAAGTTCCTCTGCCGATGAATTTTTGCCAGGGGCGCCGGAGGAGGAGCCGCCGGCCTTGGGGCAGGTGCCGCACATGATTCGAGGCAACTTCACAGGGTTTTCGCAGACCTGCATGTACGGCAGGGCCTTTCCACAGTGCCCTGCATGCTCTGCGACCGTCGTGAAAGAATTCAACAAGAAGGGGGTGGACTTTGTGCTGGAGGCCGTGAGCCAGCCGCACTACCTGGAGGACTTGACAGGGCTGACGGAGCTGCACCGGGCAGCGAAAGAGGCGGCGGAGGCGGCAGAGGAGGATCAGGCGGCGCGGCGGGCAACGGGGAGCAAGGGAGGAGGGGAGGAAGACGAGTGGGAGGAGCTGTGAGGTGCCTCGGTGTTTTTTTTTTTTGCTTTTCTGAAATTTGATTTTAAATTCTTCGTTTTAACAACAATATAGCCTTCAGCATAAACCAGGGATCCATTAACAACACCAACGAAATATTCAATCCATTTTTGTTTCTACTACGGCCTGCTCCAGGAGAAGCAGGAAGTCCCGACGGCGGTGGGAGAGACTGCTGCCGCTGCTTCTTCCACCGCCGCCGCAGATGCCGCCGGCATCTGCGCCCCCACGAACTGCGCATCTGGGATCAGCGTGGACAGCAGCGGGTGCGCATTGAGGGTCTTCACCATGGCAGCCGTCAGGTTGAGGTGCAGGAAGAGGCCTTCGCCGTAGGGAGGAAATGAAGGGCGGACCACCGCCATCCCTTTAGCGAGGGGGAACGTCATCGACCGGAAGCCCAGAGGTTTGACGCCGTTTGCCAGCCCAAAGTCCAGGTTGCGGTCCTTCTCCAGGCTGCCGATGAAATTTGTGGTGCAGGTCATGAAATTGAGCTTCCCCGAAAGGAAAGAAACCGCCTTGCCCACGGGGGCCTCGCACACCACATGCGACTCGTGCAGCGCCTGCAGCGCCTTTTCCGGGCTGGCGCGCAGCTCAGCGACGGAAATGCGGATTTTTCGTGCCATAGCGCGCAGCACAGGCAGCAGGCCTTCAATTTCTTCCGGCAGGGGGTCCTCGCTGTCCAGCCCCACCGCCATGGGGTGCACGCAGTTACCGAAGTGCGAGGGGCCAGGAAACTGCACCAAGACCACCGCGGTTTTGGGCTTCACCGGCAGAAGAGGGCGCCCCTCTGCTGCGTGCACCGCCAGAGCTGCCAGAGCCTGCACGACGTCCCCAGTGGTCACCGGCTCGTCGCACCCCTCTGTAATAATTAAATGCGGTGTAAGAAAGAAAATGCATTATACAGTTGGCAACCATTTCGCTGTAGGGTGATATTTCCGTCACTGCTTACTCGCAATTGCTGCCTTGAGGTTGGAAATGGCATCCTTGGGGAGGAAGATGATCTTGTGCTGAATTTTCAGCGAGGCGTTGCCCCACAGCAGCCCCATCGCCCTAAAGTAATCAACGAAGGTCGGCTTCACCTCAAACGGCTTGGGAACCCACTTCGCAACCCCCAGCGCGACCTTCAGATGTGCCACCGACAGCCCCTCTTTGCGGTTGGCCAGCACAATCAGCTCCTCCGCCTTTGCCGACGTTCCAGTGGTCACTTGGCGGTACCGCGCCGCGATGTGAGTCATCAGCGCGGGCCAGTGCATGCCGTCGGTGATTGAGTGCGAGAGCGTGACGCCCAGCACGCAGCCGTCCGCCAGCCGCATCAGCTGCACCTGCAAAATACGAATACAAATATTTAGAGTTTAGATGCATAGATCGGCAGCACAGAGAGGCAAGATTTGGTCCCAAGAATGAATCCAAGAGCCTGCTGTTGCGCATGGAATGGCTGAATTTTAAACTCCAGCCCCTCGCATAGCACAGCATATCAGCTGTCCCACCGGCCCGAAGCATAAATCGCCGCAGTTTAGGCTTTTTATTACGGGGCCTTGGTTGCATGTTTGTATGGATTGTGAAACTCTGCAATATATCGAATTATATCAAGCCCCACCTTGCACAGCGGCTCTTTTCCGCTGAGGAGCTTCTGCCCGACGTCCATGGAGGGAATGTAGAAGGGGACTCGGGGGTTGGAAATGGTGACGTCAGCCATCGGCCAGGTGTTGGGCCCGCAGTCAGCCAGCATAGCAGGCACAGCATCGAGGATCGTGAACTCGGCGCCTGCGTTGTTGTTGTCGATCGCGATATCTCCCAGCTTCCAACCCAGCGGCAGCTTCACGGGGTGGATGCGCCCGCCCAGAAACGGCAGGTCCTCCAACACGATGGTCAGGCTTTTCTCCAGTGCCACGGCGTCGAGCTGCTGCTCCCAAAAAGTGGCGCGGCAGGTTGCGATTGCGATGGAGGTTTGGTCGGCGGAGGCCAGCACGGTCTGGCGGCCCTGCGTGGGTTCGGATTTCCACGGCGATTTTATCAGGGTCTGGTGCACCAGCCTCGGTGGTTTCATGTTATTAGTGGACATTTAAAATAAACCGCCCCTATAATTGAAAATCCAGGTCTAGCGGGCGCAGGAATGAGTGCTATATGTTTATTAATGGTTTGTTTTTGTCGCGATGGAAGGTCTACGATCCAAGAATCAGCGAAAATGCGAGTCAAAGAGCAGACTATAATTGGCGCCCTCATGGTCGCAAGGGCTTTTCTTCGCTAGTGCACGCTGCAGCGGCAAATTTATTAAATTTCCGACACCCATTTGGGGCAGCTGTACACCGCCACGTCGCCGTCGCAATTGTTTTTTAAATTTTATCAGATGGCTGAATTCCCGGTCTTAGACCTCTCGCAAAGCCCGGAGGAGGTTGCGGAGGCATGTCGCCGCGCCTGCGAAGACCACGGGTTCTTCTTAGTAAAAAACCACGGCATCTCTGACGAAGTTCTCGCAGCTCATGCAAACGCTCAGCTCAGCTTCTTCGCCCTCCCTTTGGCCAAGAAACTGTCCATCAAGGCAGACGACAACAACCGGGGCTACACTCGCATGGGAGAGGAGACCCTGGATCCAAAACGAAGCGTCAAGGGCGACGCCAAGGAGGGGCTGTAAGAAAAAATAAATTTGAAGCCACCCTGATATTTTCTCCTACCCCATTTTTCACGTTATTAGGCAACATGTTTTTTTTTTCTTTGAAGATACTTTGGCCGGGAGGTGGATCCAGCTTCCGAAGAAGGAAAATTGCCGCTGCACGGCCCCAACCAGTGGCCGGATGAGGCGGAGCTGTCCTTGCCTGGCTACCGCGGAGCTGTAGAAGCCTACATGAAGCAGGTAATTGTTTTTTTAATCAACCCACAACCCTCCCGTTCGTTGCTGACCCGCACCATTTCTTCAAATTGCCCAACTCGTTGAACTAGATGACCGCTCTGGGGTTCTCGCTGTTGAGCGTTTTGGCGCGCGCCCTGGGTCTGCCTGCCGACCACTTTCTGCAGTATTTCCAGCAGCCAATGCTGTTCCTGCGGCCCCTGCACTATGCCGCGGAACGCTCCAACGAGGCGGGAGGCGCCTTTGCTGCTGGCGCCCACTCAGACTACGGCTGCCTCACGCTGCTCTGGACCGACGGCACGCCAGGTACATATAGCTTGTTAACTATTATATTATTGCATTGTTATATATCCCCTCTTACAATCAATCTCTTTTACCGCCTTGACTTCCGAAGTAAGGAGTCCTTATCAACCTACACCTCAACCCAAAAGCACCTGCCCCTCAACATAAAAAACATAAAGTAATAAGAAGAACTCTTCTTCTCTGTACTACAGGCCTTCAGATTTTGCATGAGGGTCAGGAGTGGATCGACATCCCGCCCACCCCCGGCTGTTTCATCTGCAACGTAGGTGACATGCTGGAGCGGTGGACTGCCGGCCGATTTGCCTCTACAGTGCATCGCGTCATCAACCCCCTGGGAAAGGACCGATACTCCTGCGCTTTCTTTCTTGATCCCTCTTTCACCGCGGAAGTGGAGCCGCTGCCTGGCTGCGTGGCGCCGGGGAGTGAGGCGGCGATGAGGGAGCGCTACCCAAAGACAACGGCAGGGGGGCACCTGCTGGCCAAGTATGCGGCCACGCACGACGACTACCGGCAGAAGATGGAGTCGGGGGCGGCAAAAGTCTGAAAAACAAAGTAAATATTTTTTATTTTTTTGGTATTAGAGGAGCAGCTCAAGGTTTGGATAAAAGTGTGATAGCGATGTCCTGCTGGTCTGGTGCTCCACAGAGGATATCAGCGGTGTGGCTGCTCGCGTAAATTTTCAAGGCCCGACAGTGGAAAGATGCGACGTTGGGCGGCGCAAGGGAGCACGGCAACTTGGCCTTACAAAATAAGAAGAACGCAGTTCTACAACAGTTACGACTGAGTACGGTGTAGGTGATATTCAAGGGCAGTCAAATTCACTACGAATCAAGTCACGGTAAAAACAAAAAGAAAGGGTTCAGAGCAGAGCATGCTTTGCAACGGCAACACACAGAGCATAAAAAAAAATAAAAAAATGAGCCCTCGCAGAATGAAAAAAAAATTCAAGACGTAAGGGGAAAATGTAAAGGCAAAATAAGAAAAGAGAGGGAAAAAATTCGCAAGCGTGTTGTGTACAAAAAGAAGAAAGCGTCGGTGTCCTAATTTTGAACAAGGCAGGCCGGTTGCTGATTCCTAGCCTCGAAAGCAAATTCATAATTCAAGCTATAATTAGTTTCTTTCGTCAACATTCAACTGCATTCAGCCGTCGTGCTGCTGCTGCTGCCGCCAGGCCGGCGCTGGCGGGCCTGGCCAGAAGTAGGCTGTCTGTTGGGCCTGCGTAGCCGACATGTCTCTGGGCGACATCATTGGGTGCGTGGCGTAACCTGCCTGGTGGGGGATGACGCCAGGCGGGGCGACGGCTTGAGCGGGGTGCGTTCCCGGGTAGAGCCCACCGCTACCCATGCGAGCCAACTGGTAGGGGTGGTGCTGCACTTGCACCTGCAATTAGAAATATTTTACGCAGTCGTTAGATCGAGAGAAGAAGATAAATCAGCGTTGAAAAAGGTGAACTAATTATGGGGAAACCCAGGGGGCGATATCGCGACAAAGAAATGAAGCGGGAGGGAGAGTTGAAACTTGCCTGCATGACGTGTGTTTGGGGGTGGTACTGCACTGGCATGTATTGCACCATGCCAGCAGGGTGTCCCGCGTACTGCGCAGCAGGACCCACCACGCCAGCAGGGCTCCCCATTGCTGGCCCTGCCATCATTTGATGGTACGGCAAGATGCCGCCGCCAGGTGGGCGAGGGGGCTGCACCCTCCCGCCGCCTCCCCCACCCTGCAACTGCTGCTGCGGGTGGTACTGCTGGTGGTGGTCGGCGTGCGACAACCGAGAGGGCTGGCGCTGCTGCTGCTGCTCCTGCCGGCGCGGGCTCTGCTGGTTCCATCGCTGCTGCTGCTGGTGTTGCTGCTGGTGCGGCGGCGTTGGACCTTGGTGATGCTGCTGCCCATACTGCTGCTGTCCCTGGCCACCACCACCACCACCACGCTGCTGCTGCTGCTGTTGTTGCTGCATAATTGGCGGCATTGGCGGCGGCAACTGCACTCCGTGGAATTGAGGCCCGTAACTCGTCCCTCCCACCGCTTGCCGCGGCAGAGGCCTCGGCGCAGGCGGCGGCCGCCCTCCAGGTCCCCTGGGTGTCGTTCTTTCTTCACGAGGAGTCGATGCGGTACTGCCTTGACCCGCCCGTTCTTCTCTGCCGCCCCCGCCCCACCCTCCGCCCTCTCTCGGCGAAGGCCCTCCCCTGGGGGTGGTGCCACCCATCGCAGACCCTGCTCTGGAGCCTCCTCCTTCCCATCCGCCTCCTCCTCCCACGCCCCCGCCTTCTTCACCAATTGGCGGCAGCGGCTCCGCCTGCGGAACATCGAGCTCTCCCGCCTGCTGCATCTCGTCCAGGAACGCGCGCAGGTCCATGGAGCTGGGGAGCACCACATCGCCCACCCGCACGCAGGGGAAGCCCTCGTACACATTTCCGCTCGGGTAGCGATGAAGGGACGATGACCGCCTTAAAAAGGTGTCAGAAAGGGTGGAAGGCAGGCGATCGATGGTGGACATGGTGGCCAGAGGCGGCAACCCTGCGGCCAGGGAGCCAGCCCGCAGGAGCGAGCCAGCTGAGCCAGCGGGCGCTAGTCTGGTCGGTGACGTGTAGGGGGAGGCAGGGCCGCCCTCCTCGTCCTCCGCAGCAGCGCCAGCGGCGGTGCTGCCGCTGCTGTTGAGGGAGAAGGTCCGCCGGGCGCCGCCCTGCTGCTGCATGATCCGCTCCATGTTCTTCAAGTGCCGACGCCCCAGCAGGTGCTCTCTCAAATGGGCCTCGGAGGTCGTAATAATGCCGCAGGTCTGGCAGATAAGGCGGTCGTTGGGCACCGCAACGCCGCCCCACCCGCGATCGCGCGGTCCCTCCTCCCCCATGCCACGCTGCCCCCCTCCCCCTCCACCAGATTTTTGGCCAAGGGTGCTAGAAAACGGCGAAAGAGGGACTCCCCCTCCCGGGAGCATCCTACCAAATGACAGGTGCCGCAGGGCGCCGCCTCCTGCGGCCACACCTGCGGCTGCTGCGCTGCGTGCCATGAGGGAACGGGTCTGCCAGTAGGCAGCTGCTAGGCCGCTGTCCACCATGGCGGTAAGGGCGGCCTCGGCTGCGGAGTCGCGCGCCTCCGCCTCGGAGCTCTCCTCTTGGCCCTTGAAAGAAAGCATCGCCTGAATAAGAAAGGACAACTGAAAGGTGACATCCGGCCACAAAAAGTGCTTTCCCCCCTCAAGTTGTTCACTAAATGGGATAGAAAACGCACCTCTTTGGAGCTAAAGGGTCCGACCAGCAGCGCGGCGTCTCCAGCGGCGTCCAGCATGGCTTCAGGCAGCGATACCACCGCCTGGTACGTCACGGCCTCCCTCTCCATTGCTGAACGCCGCCCGCCCAGCAAAGCTGACAGCACAAACGTCGGGGGGTGGCCGCACAGCCCCAGACACAGCGCGTGCAACGCTGTGGCGGGGGGCGGCCCGGTGATCCCTAGGTTATTAGCCCCCGCTACACCACCGCTCCCCTCGTCATCACCGTCGTTGCTAGCAGCAGCAGCGGCAGCGGCAGTACTCCCGCCGTTGGGAAGCAGGCAGAGGTAGTTCTCGAACGCCGCGTCGCCCGCTTGCACCAGCTGCATGGCCGCCAGCAGCAGCTGGTCCGCTCGGCACACTTCCATCCACGCCGCCGCCTGCGCCTGCGTCGCCAGCACGTGACACTCCGGCCCAGGGATGGAATCCAGACCCGACCCCACCCCGCACACTCCGTACAGCGCACGCAGCGCAGGGGACTCCAGATCGAACCCTGCGGCGTGCAAAACATCGGCGGCGCTGAACCACACTGCCTCGTCGGAGCTGCCCATCAACAGCCGGCCCCCTGCGGAAGCGGCCTCCGCGGCGGTGAGCACGGTGATGGAGAGCTGGGGGGAAGGAGGAGAAGACGGTGAGGCATGGGCGGCATCATTGTTGCCTTCCTCCCCTTCAGCTGCGGTGCCAGAAGCATCCGCTCCAGCCTCCTTTTCTTGCACCTCAGCAGATGCTTTTGCAGCGGCGGCTTCCGTCTGCCACCGCGTGGCGGTGGCCTGAAGATCTGGCGCCGAGGTCGCCGCTGCCGCCACCGCCATCGCCGCCTCTTCACTCCCCACCACCACCGCCACGCTGCAGGGGCGGTTCTGGCAGTCTTCTCGCGTTGCCGCGTGCTCCCTGGCCTCTCGCAGCACCGCCAGCAGCGACTGCATGCGACTGCCAGACGCCTCCGCGGCCGCCGCCTCCGTGGCCGCCCTTGCCCCCTCCGCCGCCACCCACCGCAACAGCGGCGACGACGGCAGCGCCTCCCGCAGCTTCGCCGCCAGCTGCTCGTCCACCGGATTGCTCCCGCTCCTGCTGCCCTCCAAGGAGGCCACCTCCCTTCCTTCTCCACCACCCTCCCCTTCCTTCTTCTCCGCAACAACACAAGCAGTAGCAGCAGCAGCAGCTGCTGCGTCGTCCAAAAACTGCTGCAGCTCTTTCAACGCCGGCAGCAGAGCCGCCAGGCAGGCCCCCATGCCCAGCTCCATCCCCAGCGCCATTGCGCGGGAGCAGCGGTGGACGTGCTGCATCACTGCGATGGCAGAGGCACTCCTGGGGTGCGCTCCGCCCTCCGGCAGCGCCTCAGAACACGCCACTGAGTGTTTCACCATCAGCTCGATCTGCAGCCAGTCGTGGTGCACGGGGTCGAACGCATACGCCGCAGCGTTTGCTGGCGCGCCACTCACCGTCGCCGTGGAGGGCGGCGGCGTCGGTGGCAACGGCAGCTCGTGGTGCTGCCCTGGCGGCGGCGGGGAGGCAACGGCCGACGCGGGGGAACCGTGCCCTGAAGACGGCGCTGGGGAGCCATGAGCCGCCATCAGTGAGGCCACCAGCCGCGCGGTGTGCGTTTGTGGCGTGGCCTTGGCCCCTCCTGCTGCTGCCGCCGCCGTCGGGCCTTGCGGCGAAGCTTGAGGGGAGGTGGAGGGCGGAAAATGAATCAACCGCCCAAAATGGTTCTGTCCAAACGTGTGCAGGGTGTCCCAGACCAGCAGGGAGTGCGCCTGGAGGGCCTCTGCGAGCTCCCGCTCGGACTGCGGTGGCTCATAGGCGTGGACGGCCACGTGGGCGCTGTGCACCCTGACAGACAGCGCTTCCAGGGCGGGACCGGTGGGCACGAGCACCCCTGCCTGCGCGCTGTGGCACAATTTGCGCACCAGCTGCCGCAGCTTGTCAAAGGGGCGCTGCAGCTGCTGCAGCTGCGGGATCACCACGCCCAGAATCTGGCAAAAGGAACGGGAAAAAAACCAACATCAGCCTATGGGTATGATAGAATGTGCGTTCAACTGCATATGAAGCGTATAATCTATGCATCAATGACAAATAAATTTTGGGGGAAATGCCGCACTAATAAAATAATGGCGGTGAGAAGTTTTTTCGCCTTTCTCCCACCTTTGGCCTGTTCTTGCCTGCCGCCGCGCCTGGGCCCTTCCAGTAGTACTCCCGCACTAGCGTATTCATGGGGTGGTTGCGCACCGCCGAGAACGCGTCGTGCAGCACCAGCAGCGACGCGGTGTTCAGATTGTACGTCCCCAGCTTTGCCAGCCGCATCAGCAGCCCCGCCGTGAACACCAGCACCCGGTTGGCCGCGAACTCTTTGGGGAAGTCGTAGAGGAAATCGCCGCCGCAGAATGCGCCCACCGGCACCCCCAGAGCGGCCCGCAAGCGCTCCGCGTGCGACAGCACCTGCGCCGGCCGCACTAGGCACACCAGGACGTGCTTTTTGGGGTAACGGTCGAGCATGCCACGCGAGACAGCGTCCACGACGGCACATTCGCCGAGCCCGGTGGGCAGGAAGAGCACCTCATTGCCAGGGGACCGCAAAAATGAGTCGCATAGCTGGGCCTGATACTTTGGGAGGGCGTCTGGGAGGAGGGGGCCAGCGGGGGGGCCGGGGGGAGGCGCGGGCGGAGGGAGCGATCCGAAAGCAGGCTCAAGGGCGTCAATGGCTTGCTGCAGCGCCGGTGTGCCGGTAATTGAACCTTCCACAGTGTGATTTACGGCGTTCGCACCTTGAAGAAGGCTGCCCATACTAAAATTCGAAAACAATAGTTTAAGTTGATTTGTTCAGCCCAGTTCCTGGCTTTAATGCCAATGATGCGTATCAGAGTGAAAATAATTAAGCCAATTTATTTAATGCTGTACGCATCACTCATACATATTAAATATGGAGGGATCGGTTAATTTCAATATTCAACTTCGTCAGCCAAATCCGGTCTTCTCCGAATTCGACATGGTTCATGACGATTAACATATAATAGCAAAACATTTGCGGTCTTATAACAATCTGGCGCGTGTCGTTCTCTCCTCGAACAGAGAAAAAGGAAGGGCAATCTCGTCCATTTGTACGTCTGTACAGAGAACGCCCCGCCTGTGGCATCTCACACCAGTTGGCGGTCACTAATGCTTGGCTGGGAATTTTCAGCTGCTCATGCCCCCATTTCCTAAGACGCGGGGTAGACGCCGACACTGCTTGCATTTGCCAGCGCTGTTTTTTTTTCCTTCCTCCCTCTCCCTTGCACACTTTCTAGAGTTTTTTACACCGACACAGCGCATTGATACAACTCCCAATTCACAATTATTGCGGTGTGCAATTCTCAAAGTTCAAAATATCAAAACGGCAGGCACGCATGCCAAAAAGAAAAACAGAATAATATTCAAATGGAAAAGAAAACCGCGCCCAGCAGCATGCATGGAAATGAAACAACATGTTTATTTATTGGCTGCATTAACATTATCTATTAGGAAGAAATGGAAGAGAGAAGAAAAATTGCTGGTGAGGAAAATGATATTTATTGTCACAAAAATATTCCCCGGAAGACCGACACAATAGCAAGCGAGATTTGGGAAAGAAAACGAGAAGAGAAAAAAGAAAAATGGAAAAGAAAGGCGGAGAAATAACTTTGATTTTGCATAAGCCAACTTTGATGAATTGAAGGCGGAAAGGAAAAGAAGGGAGTTCAAAAAGACAAGCTTAACAAAGATTGAAGGAAAAATATTGAAGGAAACGGAAAGAAATAAGGCAAAGGGTGGGGAGTGAGTGAGGAGGGTTCCCTCACCCCCCACGCAAAAACGGGAAATTTGTTATTTAAGAAAATATATGTTTTTTGTTTAATATGTATTAGAAATGGTTCAAATAAAGAGTGAAGGGACGGAACCTGGGTCTGACTGGACCCCAGCAGCATCTTGCAAGAAAGAAAACAGAGTAGAATTTTGTCATACAGAGCTCCTTCTGTCTAAAACAGGAATAACATCCCCCAAATATGCACTAATTTAAATAAACTAGGGTTTCTATTTTTCCTTCGCCAGCAGCAGCAACGTTTAAATTCACCAGCTGCAGCGACGGCCCCCCTGCCTG
Source organism: Marvania coccoides (assembly GCA_963854735.1). Classification (NCBI taxonomy): domain Eukaryota; kingdom Viridiplantae; phylum Chlorophyta; class Trebouxiophyceae; order Chlorellales; family Chlorellaceae; genus Marvania; species Marvania coccoides. The sequence goes on along the minus strand of OY978105.1, from coordinate 1,045,276 downwards.
CGCCGCCAGCTGCGCCCGCAGGCTCGCCACCTCCACAGCCAGCCTGGACTGCTCCTGCCTCGCTTCCGCGAGCTCCTCCTTCAGCGCGGCGATCTGGGTGGCTTTGCGCTTGCGAGACCGCCTAGCTGATAGCCGGTTGCTCAAAATGCGGCGCACCCTGCGGGCCTCCTCAGCCGGCAGCTCAGGGTCCACCAGCGATTCATAGGACCGCCGCTTCAGCGGGCGCCACTTCTTGGCGCAGCTCCCACCGCGGCGCTGCTCATCGGAAGAGGCGGGAGGCATCGTGAGCAGGGGGTTTTCCAGCTCTGGGAGCGTCCATGCCGCCGCTACAGCTGCCGTTTCGCGGGGAACCACGCCCTCGTCGCCGACACAGTCATCTCCTTCAGCGCCAGAGCCGTCTTCCTGGCCCTGCTCCTCCTCCTCATCACTTTCTTCCAAGGCGGTCTCCTCGGGGCCGGCAAAGGCAGCCATGCTGGTGCAGGCCTCCTGCAGGCGAGCCAACGCCACCTGCGCGGTGGCCCGGCGGGGGCGCTGCTGCTGGGACGACGGCTGCTGCCCTTCCTTTTGGCTGGGCTGGGAAGTTTCGCCGCCACTGCCGCTCTGCTGCTGGTGGCGGGTGCGGTCGTCTGAGCTGGAGGGAGACGGGTTTCTATGCGGCGTGGGAGCTAGCACAGCTGGTTCTACGGGCGGGAGGGCCCCGGAGAGGTAGGGGCGCTTGGCTTTGACTTTGGCAGCCTTTTGCGGGGTGCTGATAATCGGCTGGGAAGCGGTGGCGGCAAGCGTGGGGAGGGCGACATGCTGGGGGAGAGGTACGCTGGGGTCTCGAGTCATGCCGCCAGGGGAGGCGATCAGAGGGGCCAGCAGGTGGTCAAGTGCAGCATCGAGGAGGATGTCGCTGGTAACGGAAGAAGACGGCAGGTGGGTTGGTGTTTGATCGATGCTGCTTGCTGCAAGGAATGCTGTGGGGTTGGAGAAGCGGGGAGGGCCGACCGACTGATGAAATACAGCAGTTGGATCAAGGAATGGCGAGTTCGGGGCCGCTGGCTCGCCACGCAGCCCCCTTAGGATGTTCTCGGCGGATGTGATGGTCTTCAGGCGCTGCATTGGGTCAAGAGGGGAAGCGGTCGAAATCCTAGATGTTTGCGAAGTCGTATTTATCACATGCAAGTGTGCATATGCGGAAGTATTTCGTCGAGAACAAAGCAAAACACGGCAGAGCCGCCGAAAGTAGGGTATCGAGCTCAAAAAAATAGAGATGAATTCGCAGAGCTACTTAACTACAAACAGAGCATCGCTCTGAGAGCGAAGGAAAAAAACGCGCCAACTCCCAGTTTCTGCGCCCAATTCTGTGTGCTCTATGCTGCGCCGCCTGGCGAAATTAACGCATGTTCTACCTATTTCACCCAATCATAATTATGCATTAACATTTTGGGCCAGGCGCCAGCGGCAATTCCCATTTTGTCCAACCCAAAAATATCGAGCATTTTTAATATAAATTTTACTTTTCACACAGCAAATTTTCTTCAGAATCCAAGGCCATGTCCCTCCAACGGGCGGCACATGCGCTGCGCATGTTGCTGCCTGGGACCAGCTACCCTTCTCCAGCAGCTCGCCTCCCTGGCTACCTCAGAGCTTTCACTGCCGAGGCCGCCTCTTTGCAGCACGAAGCAGCCCTCCAGGAGTCTAACCACGCCGCAGGCGACGCCCACCATCCCACCGCTGCTGCTGTCACCGTTACCGCAGAGCACAGCCCCCTCCACGCCGCCGCTTTCCCCGTTGACCACGAGGAGGCCGCCAAGGCAGCATATGCAGCCCTGGTGCAAACAATTTTCACGCAGGCTGTGCATCAAGCGGAGCAGGCGCCACACACCTTTGCCTACGAGAGTTTGCAGCTGCTGGAGGACCAGGAGCGCGGCACGAGCGGCGCCACCGCCCGCGCTGGCGGCGCCACCGCCCCGCAGGCCCGGCCGCACCTCTCCCGCACGCTGGCGGCCATGCGGTACCACCAGCGCATGATGGACGGCACCCCCAAGGGTCGCAAGCTGCAGGAGAACTGGAAGCGGCAGATCACGTTGGAAACAAGAGCAGTTGATGCCGCCTTGGCTCGCTACCGCAGGGAAGCGGCTTCCATGGTGTCGAGAGGGGTGGGGGCCACCCTCCCGCCCGCGCGTCGGCTGTTGGTGTCCTGGCTGGAGCCCCTCTCCGAGGCAATACTAGCGGAGCAGTACCGTATTGCCGCAGGCGAGTCTGGGATTGATCGCTCAGTGTATGGGCCGTACCTGCTGCGTATGGACCCCGAGCAGCTGGCGGTGATCACCATGCACGCCGCGCTGAACGCGTTCATGTCCCCGGAGGGCGACGCCGACGCGGTGGGGTCGGCCCCGGGGACAACGAGAATGACGAGGCTGGCGGTGTCAATCGGTACCGCCGTGGAGGCGCAGCACCACGTGAACCAGCTGGAGGACATGTGCCACAAGCGCAACATGCGGCGGCGGGAGGTGCGGGACCTGTACGTGCGGGGGAGGGAGATGCGGGCGGCGGCGGAGGCAGCAGGGGCGGGGCTGAATGAGGAGTGGCAGGGGTGGGCGGAGTGGCTGCAGCTGGGGCACGAGCTGCGGGAGATGGGGGAGTTGATGCCGCTGGACCACAAGGAGTGGTTCAAGGTGAGAAGAGAGACACTGCAGCTATGTAGTTCTTCAAAATTATAATTTCAGCTGCATTTTTCTGAGGGGGGGATGCTTTTGAGTGCACTAATTTGCGTCTTTGAGCCACCGCACACCAGCGGAATTCGAGTTTAGAAATTGGATACCTCTCCCTTCTCACTCTCTTGCTATTACATTCCAGGACGACGCGTTTGAGGCGCGGCTGGAGAAGATGTCGAAGAAGTTCATCGTGCCCAACGCCAACTCCCTCAACGACATGCGCCTGGTGGCCAACCGAGCCCGCCGCCTGGTGGACGAGGTCCCCTTCGACTCCGACTGGCGCGGCGACATGCAGGCGAAAGTGGGTGTGGTGCTCATAAAAATGCTCATGGAGTCGTGCAAAATCGACACCCAGCGCGACGGCACCACGCAGACCGTGCCTGCGTTCTGGCACAAGCTGGAGCAGGGCCCAGACGCGCGTGCCCGGGGTGTGTGGAAGCGCTACGGCCTGCTGTTTGCGGACGAAGAAGTCATGCGCCGCATTAAACCGCACCACATGGCGGAGGCGTTCATGCCGCAGTACCTCCCCATGGTGCTGCCCCCCGTGCCGTGGCAGCGGCACAATCTGGGCGGCCATTTGACGCTGCGGTCGTCGGTGATGAGAATGCGCGGCAGCCACGCGCAGAAGGACCGGCTGGAGACGGCAGACAGGGAGATGGTGGAGGGGCGGGGCCCGGGGCTGTCGCTGGTGTACGACGCGCTGAATGCGCTGGGAGAGACGGCTTGGTCGGTGAATCGAGACGTGTACAAAGTGGTGGAGGCGATCTGGGCGTGGGGTGGCGGCATCTGCGAGGTGCCGCAGCGGGAGAATGTTATCGTGCCAGAGCGTCTGCAGGGCGGGTACAGGATGCACCACACCGACGGCGGGCTCCGGTTCTTCGTAAGTCTTTATTAGTAGTATCAGCGGGGATTTTTTTTATATTTTTTTCCCACTCAATTGCTGCGTGTCTTCAGATTTCCATTTTGATACTAGCTAACCCCCTATTTTACTCTTCCATTTATAAATACCTTCTTTTTCCGCTTTCTTTTTATTCTTTCAGGCTGTTCCCCGGTTGGACGTGTGGAACCGTACCTACGCAATGCAGTGCGCGCGCAAGAAGAACAACGAGCTGCACTCGCTGCGGTGCGACATGGAGTACAAGCTGGCCATCGCGCGCGAGTTCTCCCGCGAGGAGCGCTTCTACTTTCCTCACAACGTCGATTTCCGGGGGCGGGCCTATCCCATGCACCCGCATTTAAACCACTTAGGGTCCGATCTGTGCCGCGGGCTGCTGCAGTTTGCCGACGGACGCCCTCTGGGCGCCAACGGCATGCGCTGGCTGTACATTCAGGCCGCCAGCCTGTGGGGAAAAGGCGTCGACAAACTGCCTCTAGAAGGCCGAGTGAAGTGGGTGGAAGACAACTTGGGGGCCATTCTGGACAACGCCACAGACCCGTTTCGACGGCCCATCACCGGCAGCACCACCCACGCGGCGCAGCATGACGCCGACAGCGCAATCACGGCGGCCGCCGCCGCTGCTGCCGCTGGAGCTGCCCCTGACGGTCACGCCCTGCTGCAATCGCTGCTGCTGGAGGACGGGCACGACCCTACCACACCGTACTGGTACCGCGCTGAGGCGCCGTTCCAGTTTTTGGCCACGTGCTTTGACATCTATCGAGCGCTTTCCTCAGGAGACCCGCCTTCGTACCGCTCCCAACTGCCCATCCACCAAGACGGCTCCTGCAACGGGCTGCAGCACTACGCCGCGCTGGGGCGCGACCTCACGGGCGGCTGGGCGGTGAATCTGTGCCCTGTGGAGCGGCCTCAGGATGTGTACACCGAAATATCGCGGCTGGTGCGAGAGCGGGTGGAGGCGGACGCGCTGCGGGGCGTGCCTGAGGCGCAGACCCTGGTTTCGTCGACCGCGATCGACCGCAAGCTGGTGAAGCAGACAGTGATGACCAGCGTGTACGGTGTGACGTTTGTGGGCGCCCGGGCGCAGATCGGGTCGCGTCTGCGGGAGCGAGGCTTCGAGGACAACCACGCGATGGTGAGTAGGATGATTTGATGGTGTTGTTCTAATTCAGCATTATTTCTAGTTTGTGAAGGTGTCTTCTGGATTCATTTCCCATTGTTTTTTTATTCTTTATTTCTTTTTACGCGCTGTTGCAGTATAAGGTGTCGTGCTACTCCGCGCGAGTGACCCTGGACTGCCTTCACGAGATGTTCCAGAGCGCAAAGCACATCATGACGTGGCTCAACGAGTGCGCCCGCCTCATGGCCAAAGAGGGGCGGGCAGTGGGCTGGACCACCCCCATGGGGCTGCCAGTAGTGCAGCCCTACCGGCGCAAGACGCAGCAGCACGTGCGCACGGTGCTGCAGCGGCTGGTGCTCGCAGCCGACCACGACAGCAAGCCAGTGATGAAGCAGCGGCAGCGCACCGCCTTCCCGCCGAATTACATTCACTCCGTGGACTCGAGCCACATGATGCTGACGGCGATTGCATGCCGGGACGCGGGGCTGGCGTTTGCGGGGGTGCACGACTCGTTCTGGACGCACGCGGGGACTGTGGAGCAGATGAACGCGATGCTGCGGGAGAAGTTTATTGAACTGCACTCGCAGCCGCTGCTGGAGGAGCTGCTGGCGGAGCTGCAGGAGACCAACCCCGACATTGAGTTCCCGCCGCTGCCGCCGCGGGGGGAGCTGGACTTGGAGGACATCCGAGCTGCCACATACTTTTTCAGCTAGAAAATTTTGGTTTCGATAGAAATATCGAGGAACAAAATCAGCATTTTTCTTTGGGGCTGCGAGTCTGCTGCTTTGTTAGTTATCTAGTTTAAAGTAGGTTGATTGTTTCCAAACAAAAATCAATCCGTTACCGCATATGTTTACTTTCTCTTATTATTTAGCCTGCATCAGTCAACGAACGTGTTATTTTTTCCGTCAATGAGGAAATGAGGCTCGGTTTTTCTTTACTTTATGTTTTTACATATAATTCTTACAATTAATTTAATTGCGAATCTTATACTACCGTCCCAATATGGTAGTAAAGATTGAAGGGAGAGAGTGAGACTGTGGAAGAAAAATCTGTCCCAAAAAATATAATCTACTAAATCTACTAAATGCTCAGAGTTATTTTCGAGCTTTAGTTTAAGATTTAAAAATGTACTAGTGCCGTTGTTGCGTCTTGGTGGGCTGCCTCAGGGAGGCCAGCGGAGTACGGGCAGTGGGCTTCTTTGCTTTCGGCCGACGGACACCGCCGCTGCCGTCGACCGCAGTGGCGCTGGGATGAGAAGCGGGAGAGTCTGTCCCAGCGGCGGCGCCAGGGCGCCCACCGTTGGTAGCGGGCCTGTCCAGAACGACTTCTGAAGGAAAGGCCGCCACGGCCGCTTCCAGCTCAGCAGCGGTGTCGCCAAACAAAGCAGAGAGCTCATGGGAACGAACCGCTGGCAGGAATACCTTGTTGTAGAACTGCAGAAATCAATCAAAGAAGCATGGAGCTGCCTGTGATTACTCTTTAAAAAATTATATAAATGAAAAACAGCAAGAGGAAAGCAAGAAGAAATAAATCCCTGATATGAAAAGCTTGAAAATTATTTCAACACGTTCAATTAATTTTCATGCAACTTGCCTCTCGCGCTGAGCCCACGATGGGCGGTTGGCTGCCAGCTCCTCCGCTGCCGTCTCGTGCCCCATCTCCGTCGCTCCACCCGTCGTCGCTGCCCTCCCCGTCTTCGTCTTCTGAGTATAGTTTTATGCTGAACAGCGGGGTGATGGGGGTGTCGTCCAGCGTGGCTGCGTCGTGTGCCGGCAGGCAGGCGGTGGCCGCAGCATTGAGACTCTGAAAGCGCAGCTGAACGCCGTGCAGCTTGGCCTGCAAAGAGTTTCCAACATTATTTTAAAACGTTTAAAATTAGCAGCAAGCGTTAGCGCGTTTTTATTCTGTCAAATCAAGAGAAAAAAATAACAAGAATGAATCGAGGAAAACTTTACGCATCTCACCGTGCAGTAGATGCCGCCCAGCACCACCACCGTCAAATGCCGCCCTACCATCATGTCCAGGTGGGCATGCAGCATCGAATCCACCAGCGCCGTGGCGGCTCCAGCCAACGCAGCTCCCACCCGCTGCCCCTTTGCTTTGTTTTTCTCTGCCAGGCCGCTCGAGCGCGCGAGCGCAGCGCAAACCTCCCCCACCCGCTGACCCGCCAGTTTGCCCATGCGGGAGATGAAGCTGGCGAGCAGAATTGCGTTGGGGCTGCTGTAGGTAAGGTTGGCGGTGTTGGCATTGGTGCGGCTGAAAGCGCCGAGCTCTGCGATGCGGGTGAAGAACGTGCTGCCGGGGACGAAGGCCAGCTCTTCCAGGATACGGACCTCCATGGCGCAGATGTAGCGATCCAGCTCGGGAGGGAACTCTGCGAGAAATGAAAAAATGAAAATTTGTTATTATCCCCGAGGAAAATTCGGTTAGTAGGACGAGTGAATGACAGGCTTTTCGCTGAGATCCAGCGCTTCACTGCAAGTATAGGCTTGATAAAATTCATCAAAAGCCGTGCATGGGGGCTGTTCCTAATACAAATGCTTTTTACGCGCAGACGGAGAGAGAGAGAAAAAATCAATAAATTTAGCGCAGAAAAGCCCTCAAATGGTATACGTTACTCACCTGGAAGGCCAGTGTCAGGCTTCCGGCACCTCTTCAGCCACGACAGCCCCTGCAGCAGCTCCAGCCCGTGCAGTGAGCGCCCCATTTTCAGCGTTTTGCACGGAAAGCTCTCCGCGGGCGACGACAGGGCGGCGAAGGTCACCACCTCCACGCAGGCGTTGACCAGACCGGACAGCGAGTCGGTTTGGTCGAGCACTGTGCCCACAGTGGAGTCTCTCGTTTTTGGAGTGAGGCCTTCTAAAGACTCAACAACGTGGCTGCCGGCGATGGCCTCGAGCGCCAGCAGCAGCACCTGGTGCAGGCAGGTCTGGTAGAGGTGCATAGCGGCACTGGCCTTGGCTGGAGAGGTGGAGTCTTGGCCTTGAGAGGAGGCTCGGCTCAGGGTGAAGGGGAAGACAGCTGAGATGAGGGAGCGGGCTTGGTTGAGCACAGCGACGGTGCGATCGGTTGCGTGCTGTTTTCCGCTACCACGAAGCAGCGAAAACAGCCCCAGTTTTTCTCCAGGCTTTTTATTTTGGGCAGCGAGGTTGACGGTCTCCAGCCACCGCGCTGCCTCGACTGATAGTCTGGAAACCGCGCCATGCGGTGTGTAGGCGCCCCCAAACTCGTCGTATACTTTCAAAGAGGCCATTTAATTGAAAATTTGAAAATTTCGTTTTTTAATTTAATTTTTGGGGCTCGGAGGGCCAAGGTGCTGACCTAGTTTCGTTTGATAGCGTCGGAAATTTTCTTAATGAATTAAATTGAATTTTCACAGAGCCGAATGAGCGAAAGTGAATATTTTAAATTTTCGAGCTCAGCACAGCGAAGGTGACAAATGGGTTAATGGGTTTACATATCGTTGTAACGTCTACTACCGTTGCAATGTCTACTACGCTCTTAAACCTGCAAGGCGACGTGCCACTCACCCCGCCACAGTAAGGCGGAGTACCCCCTTCCACCGGTGGGATCGACCCCAGGTACTGTGGGACGTACGGATACTGCCACTGCGCCGGCGACCGCACCGTCGCCCACAATATAAGACTCTGGCCCCTGCCTTATTGAGTCCCCCAACGGCGCGACCGACATAAATAAAAAAATGGGGGGGGGAAGCAGGACTCTCCTGACGGCAAACAAAAGGGATCTGCAATTGTTTATCACAGATCCCTAATCCATTCTTAAATTAATAAAGCGCGGATATTTTGTCCAAATAGCGATCAAAGAGCAGCGGTTCCTTAATAGCTGCATTCCGCCGCCGCCCACTGCAGCGGCTGCTCATTATCCCAGCCTCAACTGACGTTTGCAACCTCGCCAGATAGCATTTATTAACGAAACGAACAATGATAAAAAACGAAATGAATATAATAAATAAATCCTCAAGCTAACGCAGTGCTTTCTTTTATATTCTCGCAATCAGCCGCTTCCGCACACCAGCTCGCAGAATATTTCTGCATTGGGGAAGTAGGGCGACATTTCGCCGGTGATCAATGCAAATTGCACCCACGTGGTAATTGCTAAAATCTCTTGCGCGAACATCATGTATTCTCGGATAAAGCGTTCAGGTCCAGAACGCAGAGAGGCTGTGTGCTTGTGGGCCAGCAGCGTTCTCTGCAAAAAAATGGAAAAAGAATAACAATTATGGCACACTTGATCATACAGAAAAGAAAGAAAGGAAGAAAGCATCATACCTCGGCATTCTCATGAAAGCTGTCGCCGCATTGAGACTTCATCACCTCTCCCAATGCCTGGCGCGTCGTGTTCAGGTCTCTCGATATTGCATGCACTCGCTTCACATGGTTTTCGAATGCCTTTTTGAATCTCAGTTTCTGTGCGGACGAGAACGGAACCTGGCGCACAGCCGCAACCAATCCCTGCAGAGCCGCGTCCCCTTCAGGCGTGCCTGGTGGAGGCTGAATGACGTTCAGCACTAGCGTCTTATAAGTCTCGGGGTGCAACGACGTGCAGCGTCTCACCAAATTTTGCTGAGAGGGGGTGAGGGCAGGATATCCAAGGCGTCAACATTTGGGTTCGTAAAAGTGCAGATTTGGTAAAAAGGCGAAGAAGAATCAAACGCGCTTGAAAACGCTGTACGGAGCGCGTTCCACCAAGACTCACTCGCACTTGCTCAGCCGTTGTAGACACCAGCACCAGACGGTCTCTGTCCTCAGCGCCATGTATCCACTGGGAGGGGGGGTGAAAGAGGGGGACACAATCAGTGTAACTCTGAGTGCTGTCGAACATATGCGACTGCATTGCATCCCTGTCCCCGCATATGCTCACCTGGACGGCATTGATTCGGAGCCTGTGGAAGTAAGCGGCGAGTGTGCCTCGAACAACCTCATTAGGTAGCTGTGCGACCGCCTCCAACATCGAATCAGGCACGTTCTCTCCGCGCACCCACACGTGCTCGTCAAATGCAGCGCTGACTGAAGACAGAGGGGGGCAGTGCACCAGCGGCGGCGGGGGAGCCAACACTGCCCCCATTCGAGCGGCCTCCACAGAGAGGCCCTCCAGTGCCGCGTTGACGTCCCAAAGCCGCTGGTTCTCCGCCCTCGCAGCTTCCAAGCAGCTCTCCAGCGAGCTGGGGGAGCCGAATGGACCTCCAGCTCTGGTGTCTTCTCCCTCCCCTTCCTTTCCATTTTCGCCGCGTTTCGCGGTGGTTTCTGAGGCTTCTCTGAACTCTAGAAGCCTCCTCAGGTGCGCCCCAGTCTTCTTCTCCTCCCCTGTCTCCGCCTTTATGGTGGCCGCTACCGTCGCCGCCACAGCTGCCTTGAACTCGAGCAGCCTTTCCAGCTGCCGTGTAGCCTCTGCTGTAGAAATGGTATCCTGAATCCGGCCGGGTGCATCGCTTGGCATTAGAAAAATAATTTGTACTTGCAAAATGTTTGTTTAGATTGTACTTTGAAGCTGCAAATTCCAGAATTTCGTGCCAGTCAGAGGACACGAGTGCGCTTCAATTGTACATATTTTGTGAGTAACGGCGCGTATACATACGGTGGGAATGGCCAAAAAAAAGGAGGAGGGGATAACAGTCGAGTACAAAAATGTCGAGGCTTGATGGCCCCTGCTCACGACTCAGCTTGAAATAAGAATGCGATTTTTTCCTGGTTCACGGCTCAAATATCTCTCGGCGTCGTTACCGACCTTGTGCTCCAAATCAGCAAAGCGCAAAGCACAGCACGTGCAATCAGGTTCACTTCGGCTGCCGCTATCATGCACAATTTTAACACTTCAAAATTTGATTCCGCCAATCCTGAAGTCCGCAACTCGTCTGGAGTGCAGCGACGCCTTCTGGACGCATATTTTTATTTGAAATATGAAGGCTTTTAATCTTCAGCTTGCACGCCCCGCGCTCCTCCAACCCCGTTGCGCGCGCCTCACGATCGGAGGGCATCCCCTACGCATGGATAACGCCGCGGCAGCAGGGCGCGCCGCCAGTGGCAGACCATCACAGAGCCGACCGTCTCCCTGCCCGCCGACCGCCGCTTCTGCCGCCCAATCGACGCCTTCCGCGCTGCAGCAGGGCACCTACTCCGACCTCAGCGACACCCTATCTCTGAGCAACATCAGGCGGTCGCTGATCCTCATGGAAGACACGATCATCTTCGCTCTAATCGAGCGGGCGCAGTTTGCCCGCAACGACCCCATCTACCAGCCGGGAGCTGTGCCCGTGCCACTGTGGACCCACGACGGCGCCCAAATGTCGCTATTGGAGTACCTGCTGCGCGAAACTGAGCAGGTGCACGGCCGCATCAGGCGATACACCTCCCCTGACGAAAACGCATTTTTTCCACAAGCGCTGCCTCCGCTGGTAAGGAGTATAGTAATTATCACGTAGAACGACGAATATTCAGCTGTTATTATGCATCTATGGAAAGGTTTTCTTTGCGTTTTGGCATTTTATTCTCAAGGTTGTGAAAGTATTAACCGAGAGGATTTTTCTTCTTTTCTAATCTAATTTTCTCTTTGCGTGCAGGTGCTGCCCCCTATGTCGTACCCACAGGTGCTGTGGCCCCCTGCCGCGGGGGTCAACGTCAACCAGACCATCATGCAGATGTACCTGAAGCACCTGCTGCCGGAGATCGCCTCTGCCGGGGACGACCGAAATTACGGCTCAGCAGCGATGTAGGTTCCGCTCTTTCTTGCCATTGAAGAACCCGTCGATGTTTTATATCATGTTGAGCGCGCAGAATATATTCAGACACCAGGCACGCAGCATAAAAACCCGTTTTGAGAATATTTGTTGTACCGTCGGTTGTGCTACTTATTCCTTTCCATTTGCAGGTACGACGTGGTCATCCTGCAGGCGCTGTCCCGCCGCATCCACTACGGCAAGTTCGTGGCGGAGGCCAAGTTCAGGGCCCAGACGGAGCAGTACACAAAACTGATTGAGTCCCGAGACGCTGCTGGCATCATGGAGCTGCTGACCGACAGAGCGGTGGAGCTGAAGGTTGTGGAGCGGGTGAAGCTGAAAGCTGCGACGTTTGGGCAGGATTTGGACCCGTCGGTGGCGGCGGGAGCGGCGAAGGGAGAGAATGGGGGCGAGCTGACGCTGCGGGTGTCACCGGAAGCTGTGGCGCAGCTGTACGAGCAGTGGGTGATGCCGCTGACCAAGGAAGTGGAGGTGGAGTACTTGTTGCGACGGTTGCGGCAGGAGTGAGACGCGAAGTGCGAGAGAAAGAAAGAGAGGAATCAAGAAGGGGTGGCGGTGATGAATTTGCGAATATTGAGACAATGAATGCTGTTGTTTTTGCTATTGTATTATATTGAGGGACGATGCACCGTGATTGGGATAGTGGATGACGTTTTTGGACGCCGCTGTAAAGCGTCTTGTGCGCACCGAATTTTTTGCCTGACTTCCGCCAATGAGGCGAGAAAGGGCGGGCTCGGATGATGCCTGCCTTGATATTGCCGCTGTCATAGTGCGTAGAATTACGCAATTGCAGCAATCCATTTCTTTAAAGAGTTGCAGCACAGCATACCGCCTCAGCGTGCCGAGGCGGCGGCTAAAAAATTCAAGGCTTTCAAAACATGAATTAAAAAAAATATATAAAATATAAACTTACATTTGCATATTTAAACACTGAAAAGAACATTTTTTACGTATAAATTTTGACTCGCGAATTAAAACAATTTGATGAAATTATTGTGAAAAGCAGCACGTCAAAATGCGGCAACTTAAGCATCACGAAAAGAAGCTCTTGAAAAAAGTAGAGTGAGTAGAGCTTGCATTTTGTTTTCAAAAATATCAAGATGCATGCACAAATTCCAACTTTTCTCTCATACTGCGCGCAGCTTTCTGCACTACAAAAATGAGGGGAATCTGCGGGAGGTGCAGGCCATGCGGCGGTACCACGTCACCAACCGCGACGACTACAAGCAGCTCAACCAGGTGGTCGGCCAGGTCACCAAGGTGGTGAACACCCTCAAGCGACTAGACCCCAAGGACACCACCCGCATCGAACTCACAGACAAGCTGCTGAACAAGTGAGTAGTGCAAGGATGAGGAAAAATAATTAATCAAGCCAGCTTTTTGTGTTGGGGCGGGAATGCCGCTGCACCTTCTCAAAGACCTGCTTTTTCACCAATAATTGCCGTATTTAATTTATAAATGCCATTTTATCCTTCACTGTCAACCCGTTTTGTTCCTAATCCTCTCTCTAACTCTGTTCCTCCTAATTTTTCTTCCCTTCAATCAAATTATTTCCAGGTTGTACGACATGGGCGTGATCACCACAAAAAAAAGTCTGGTGCAGCTGGAGAAGCTGTCCACCTCCGCGTTCCTGCGGCGGCGGCTGTCCACCGTGATGGTGCGGCTGCGCATGGCCGAGACTCTGAAGGAGGCGGTGACGTTTGTAGAGCAGGGCCACGTGAGGGTGGGCCCCGACACCGTGACTGACCCTGCGTTCCTGGTGACGCGGGCGATGGAGGACTTTGTGACGTGGGTGGACACCAGCAAGATCAAGCGGAAGGTCATGCAGTACAATGATAAGCTGGACGATTACGACCTGCTCAATTAAATTCTGATGAAATGGTGATGACGGGAGAGGTTTGAGCAACTTAAGCGACTTCTAGGCGTGGTTCATTAGTTGAACAAAGTCAGCATTACGTTTGGCCAGCTTTAAGCCCGTTATTAACCCCATTTACCCTTAACTTTTTACTTCTTTTCCCGCTGCTGCCCTCGGTCTTTACCATTGGAAAGAGAAGGGCGGGGCCCTAATTTTGTGTAACATCATTAACGTGTTGAATTTCATGTTGTAAGAAGGGCATCTTTTTTTTGTGCTGATGAAGCTAGTGTGCTCGTCATCAAGTCTTTGACTGACAGCTTCTCTCGGCAGCTTATTCCCAGTCAATAATTCTCGTTTGATAGTAAAATGAATTTTTTTGTGCAACAGGCTAATCCTGAACTTCAGAATATGTGAATGTGGGATTTGCCGCTTTTGTTCTGAAAAAAAATTGAGATTTGGCGGCGGCAGGAAATTTTCGCTGCTACTACTAATTTCTACATTTTTTTTCAATCAAATCGTGTATCTCAATACGTATCATCAAGCTGCATTCCAAATTGCACAGCAATTGCAATGCAAAACACAGAGCAGCAGAGCGCAGCAGCGGCCGGCCGGGCCGGGCCTAAATTTGCATGATCGATATTATTGCGCGTCAAGAGCTTCTAATGCGTATGCACGCTTTATCAAGAATTGCTTACTTTAAAATTCGCTCCCTATTTTACGCTGGCAATGATGCAATGCCACAGAAAAAGAAAATTCAGAAGCAAGGTCTAATAAATGTAAAAAATGTAGCTCTGAATCTCAGAAAAATTATCTAGCACTTCGATAAATTATTATTCGCCGCTATTTAATTTTGCAGTGTCTTGACAGTCAATTTCCAGCCTTCAACGAAGAATTAAAAAATCAATAAAAAAAATCAAGCCTTTCATCAGATTTCAAGGGCAGGTTTAAAGGTTAATAAGTTTACAAGTTTACAGGAGAAAATAAGGACTTCAAACATGGCACACCTGCTGCCTGATTTCTCAGAGCTAATGAGCTATGCGACCGGCCAAGGCGACAAGCCAGAGCGGTTCTACCTGAAATTCGGCAACGAAGAGACGGCTGAATGGAAGCTTTCTGTGGATGAAGTGGACCTCCGAGCCCACAGCCAGATCCTCGGTCTCAAGTCCTCCGTGAGAGTCGAGGGGCCCCTCAAGCTGGACGACGTAAAACTGCCAGAAGCCCTTGCCACCCTGCGCTATTTTTAGGACGAACCGTCGGTCTTTGCGCCCAGAGCGATTCCCCAGCTCGTGCAGGACGGACACATTCCTGGAATCCTCCGCCTGCTGCACAAGCTGGACTGCTCAATTTTTGACAAAGTTTGCCAATGCCTGGCAAATGTTTTGGGAGAGGCAGATACCGCTGCTTTGGGGTCCATCGGCAAAGTTGCTTTCGATCTGAACGTATACGTGCTGAAGTATGCGTGCGCTAGCATGGTTTCCGAGCGAATTTCTGCGTTTCTGCGCAACGCCGGCACCTCTGCCGGCGCCGACCGCATCGCAGCAGCCTTCATCCGCGATTTGCAGGTCTGCCCAGAGCTTCTCTCCGCGGGTCTTCTCTCGACTCTCGTCGTCGGAAAGTCCGGCTCGTTTCTTCCAGAGATTGGCAACACCGTGCTGCACCTGCTGGATGGCGGCGCCCCCGACGCCCTGTTCACCTGGAAAATAGCCAAGGGAGAGCTGGCTACCTGTTCAGCTGCCGGGCAGCGTCTCAAATCAGACTGATTTGATTTCGATTCGAGCAAGTTTCAGCTGCTGTACTACCCGTCTGGAATCCATGGAATCAACGGCTTTTCTTCACTGTACTTATGCGTAAAAGAGGTACCAGAAGACGCAGCCAAAATAACCAAATTTGCGCTGCGCATGGTGAACTGGAGCCAGCCTACGGCTTCTGTTCAAAGGGCAGGAAATTGCTCATTCGGAACGTGCGATAGGGAAAAGGGTCTGTCTCGCGGCATTTCGCATTTTGCGGCGCTCGACACGGCGGCAGCATTCGCAGATGACGAAGGCAGCCTGGTCATCCAGGTAGCGACCATGTCTTCATCTTGACCATAATTCGACGCTTTGGTGCCGCCATGCAAAATGCTGGCGACCTATGAAACAATATCAACATTACGTTCTTTACTAAATCTTCATGCAATAGCCTTTATTTTACTCGTCATCACCACCTTCACCTTTCTTCCCAGTGCGCGCCGCCTCAAAGTTCTTGCGCTCACTGTTAACTGTTTGCACATTCCTAACCTAATCATCTTTACTCTGGTCTGCACCGCCCTTGTATTTCACCGCCCCTGCTATGTGGTTTTCCTTCACTTGGAAAAAAAATATATATATATATATACATGGGAAAATATGGGAGCAACTTGTGTGCCTGAAGACACACTTCGCCTTGCACTTCTAAACACCTTTTGGTTTCAAATGTTCATTTTAAACCGTCAAAAATGTAACAATAACAGTATTAACGCTATAAAAACAATGAAATATTGAAAGAATATCGAAGAGAAGAATATTCAACCGCCCAGCTGCGTCCCTTCTCCCTACTCACTCCATCGTCTCGGGCCCCAAAAACGCAAACGGCGCTATCTCCGCCTCAAAACTGTCCAACAAGCTGCCTTTGGCGTCCAGCGTCGCCATCTCGAAGCTGCCCTCCATGCTGCCTCCCGGGGTCTCTAGATCAGTACCGCTAAAGTACTGAAAACACGTGTCTGGTTTGAGTATAGGGGTGCAGCCAACCACGCCGCGGGCCCCTCTGGCAACCTCGGTAATCACGCCGCCCTCCTTGTCCTTCACCACCCAATGCCGGCTTTTCAGCTGCACCGTCTTCTCACTACAGAAAAAAAAACATTAGAAGGTTAAAATTGCTCTCAGAGCAGTATGATCGAGAACAATACTAAAATAAAACAGGTATTATTCTTCTCAGAAGTTTCTGTAGGTCCCCACAAGCAGGCCGGCCAAGGCAGCGCTCCCTTCCTCCAGAGGAGGATGACGAGCGCTGCCGGCAACCTGGTCGGATCGAAAATATTCCACCCGCCGCCGCCTTCAGATTTTGCGCTTGAGGGCGGCGGCAGGCCATCACAGAAGAAGAAACAGAAGCATTAAAATAAAAAAATAAAAAAATGATACTGAACTCACCCGACGTTGCTTATGCGGACTCGGTACGTGTAATAAAACTTTGAAGGCTCGTCTACGTCCGCGCTCCACGTGGGGTCCAGGTCCGCTTGCGTCCCCACGAACGCAGAGCACACGTCCACCCGCACGTCCCTGGTGGTGGCGCTGCTACTACACTCGGCCATGTGCATCTGCTCCCCCAGCACCTTCAAGCTCGTGAACGCGCGGTCCTGCAGCTCCGCGGGCGTCACCTCGGGGGCGGGCTCCCGGAACGCCTGTCGGACGCACTGCCGCAGCTGGGGGCCTGTGAAGGTGCCACCTGAGATCTGGGACGTCGCCAGCCAAGGCAGCAGACGGGTTAGAGAGTCGTGGGTGTACTCTGCAGAGGTTAGGGAGGTGTGAGGGATAAGGGAGGGACATAAGAGGTACAGGGGGAGTGTTTTTGTGTTTTTTTTAGCTTACTTGGTGGTGCCGTGGCCCAGCCGTGGCCTCCGCCATTGCTCAGCCAAGCCTGCGTGTCCATGGGCATTTGCATCTGCAGCGTCAGCCCTTGACGCTCCAGCTGCGATGCCTGTCGCAGGAACAGGCGATACAAGCGGAGCGTTAGCTTCGACGACATTTCGTGTGTGATGATTTGTATTAAAAAAAGAGTGTGGCAAAAGTAGCGCTCTCCAAAAAATGCAAACCCCTTTTGCAATATGGCTCAATTGTGATTAAAAATCAATGAGAATGCAGCAAGCTAGGATCTGCAATGCAGTCATGAATGTTTTTTATGAAATCGTAAAGTCGCTAATTTCTCGGCATTTATATGTTTTTTAATTTTGAAAAAATCAAAAACATTGTCTTGATCCAGTCTGCCGCGCGAACATGGCGGAAGCAGACACTTGGAGAATAGAAGAGACATCTGATTACATTTGCAGCCGTGGCTTCACAATTGTGACCGCCCAATTCCCAGATGAGCTCCTGCCCGACGCCCCTTCGGTCGCGTTTCGCCTCAAGCGCGCCTGCAGCGACCGCGGGCACCAATGCCAGGTGAGAAGAAAAAACCACCGTCCCTCCGCTGCTGTGCATTCCCTACTCAAATTTTCACTAAACCAAGCTTTTATTCAATTTCACAGATATATGTGCTGGCAGACACCACCTACAACAGCTTGAGCGTGGACGAGGTGGCCGCAGCTCACGTTGACGCCCAGTGCGTCATTCACTACGGCAGGGCCTCTCTCACGAAGCTCTCCCGCGTGCCCGCATTTTACGTGTTTCCCTCCCAGCCCCTGGATGTTGTCGCCGTCGCGGACGCCCTCGCCAGCAGCGGATTTTTCAACCCTGCAAGCGGCGGTGGCGGCTGTGCAGGGCCAGCTGTGATTTTTTTGGATCAAGTGCATCTAGACAGCCGGGCGGCGCTGGAGGCGGTGCTCAGGGAGCGACTGCGAGATCAGGGCGCGGAGAGGCTGGCGTTTGCGGACGTTCCTTCCAGGAGCGCAGAGCCGCAGCAGCGGCAAAGAAAAAGCAGCGGAGGCGGCTGCGGGGCGGCTGCCTGCTGCTCCGCTCCGCCAACAGCAGACGAAGAACACGCAGAACTGCATCCAAACTCGCAGGAGCTTGGGGCGTCGATCTGCTCTGCAGCTGGCTATACTTGGTCCATTGAATACTCCAACGGCGGCGGTGGCCAAGAAAGAATTAGCGAGGACAGCTCAGGTCAGCAGCCCGCGTTCGTTTGGGTGGGGTCCTCGCAAGCCCCGGCCCTCACGCAGCTGCAGCTCACCCACAGCACCGCGCCATGGCTGACGTACGACCCATGCAGCGCCCTCGGGGCGGCACCTTCTGAGGGGCTTCCTCCCGAGCTGATGCGCACCCTGCGGCGGCGCTACTACCTGGTAGAAAAGGCGCGAGAAGCGGCCATCGTGGGGCTGGTGGTGGGCACCCTGGGGGCGGCTGGTTACGGCGATGCGTTGCGAACGTTGAGGCGCGCAGCCCAAGACGCTGGGAAAAAAACGTATACGGTGTTAATGGGGAAGCCCAGCCCCGCGAAGCTCGCAAATTTTCCTGAGATTGAGGTGTTTGTGCTGGTGGCAGACCCGCAGGGCCAGATTTTGGAGTGCAAAGAGTACCTGGCGCCCATCATCACGCCGCACGAAGCAATGCTCGCGTTTGCGCCCGAATCAGAGTGGGTGCAGGCGGAGTACCGCCTCGACTTTGACCACGTGCTGGCGTCGCAGCACCAGGGTTCGTCGCGGGGTGAGGAGGGGGGAGCAGATTCCCGCACTGCGGTAGCGTTGGTGCAGCAGTCGTTGATTGTGACCCCTGCTGCTGCGGGGGGCTCTCACCTGGTGCAAGCACGGTCTGCGGCGGATTATTTGGTGCATAAACGCAGCTGGAAGGGCGTGGAGGCGCCGCTGGTAGGGGCTGAGAGGAAAGAGGCGCACGCGGCTGTGCCAGGGCAGAGCGGCCGCGCGGCAGGGTATGCAGGCAAATGATTTTTGGGATTGCCACATGAATTATGAATTGGTTTATATTATTTGTTAAAATTTTTAACACAGGATAATTTCCCCCCGCCACCACGAGAGGAAAAAACGAAAATGCAATGCTGCATAGAGACTAGCGTTGATACAGGATTATTGAATCATAACACCTGCTCCTGGCGTAGTTAGCGCAGCGAGACCAGCAGGAAAATGACATTGTGATCTCAAACTTCTCTCCCTCTTCTCTCCCTCCTAAGGCGTACGTAACCCATCTGGTTTCGATACTATGCATTTATTCTACTGGCAATTCAATGCAATGTACGTATGATGATTCAGAACTCAACAGCTGGACGTTTCTGATGACAGACATTCCAAACAAATGTATCGCCCAACTACCTCAAATTCAAATTAATTTGCATTTAACAAATAGCGAATTCCTGCTATGATGACACACCAATCACGGCGCTGCAAGATGCTCTAGTTTTATTTCTTAAATTTTGAATTGAAAATCGCTCTCCTACCTAAATGTCTGCAATTTATGTTACAATGAAGCGCAGCTAACACATAATGATGTTCATATCACTGGTGAGACTGCGATGGTGGCTTCTCGTCGCCATTGTGGCGATATCTACGCTGGTCTTTTTCAGCCCTCCTAACCTCGGCGGAGAGGGCTCAGACAGCTTCTGCGAAGCCAAGGTATGCAGTGTTAATATTATTACCCCCCCCCCCCCCCGTACTTCCCTCAGCACCTCTTTTTCTTTCAAAAAAACTTCTCATGCCGCCCGCCGCTCATACTTGCCATTCTCTTTCCCCTCGTTTTAATTTGCAGGGTGCCAGCCTGGGGCTCTACCTGGGTGACAGCCCCGCAGAGCTTCAGCCTCTGGACCTGTTGGGCGTGCAAGGTGAGCCGCATAGTAACTTTTGTTGACAGCCTCTACGTCTTATTTTTTGAGAGCAGCTATCCAGCAGCTATCCAACAACCCCACTTACTACGAGAATTAGCTTATACACATGGCAATGTCCTATTTTTACCGAAGGTCCCGCTGCCTGGCCGGTCGTCAACCCAGTGCTGACCACCGGCGGGCTAAAATCTTACGACGGCTTAGCTGGACCAATGCTGTGGGTGCGCGACGGCCGGGTGCTGCTCTTCTTCGAGGCCATTTCCTGCGACATCAGCCGGCGCGCCATCGGCGTGGCAGAGAGCCTGGACGAAGGCGTTACTTGGCGGGGGCTGGGCACAGTGCTGAGCTCGCATTCCCCCGACGCTCTGCGCCGCCCGCACGTCTTCGAGTACGGGGACCAAGTATTCATGGTGACAGACAGCGCGCGGGGTCCAAAACTGTATCGCTCGACCAATTTTCCGCTGGGGTGGCACTACAACCGAACGCTGACTGAAGAGCCGCTTCGAGGGGTATCCGTGCTGCGATCCCCCACCGCAAAGCACGAGCGGTGGCTGCTGGTGGGCAGCGCGCCCTCCCGCGGGCGCCAGTCCCCTGCAGGCGGCTCCCGCCGGGAAGATTCCATGCTAGTCGTGTACGTAGCGCCTTCGCCTTTAGGACCCTGGGAACGCCACGGCACCAGCCCGTTCCGCGTGGCAGCTGGCGATGTGGGTGGGGGGGTGGTGGAGGTGCCTGGGGCGGGGCTGATTCGGCTGGGGCGCTCCTGCAGGCGGGGGAGCTGTTCTGACGTCCAAGCTACGAAATTCAGCTTCGTAAGGGGGGAGGTGAACGAAACCGCGCTGCCGGGATTCTTGCAGGAGCGGGTGTGGCGGCAGGCTGGGGCGTGGGATGCCGACCGGCGCAGCTACGCGAGCCTGGCCGTGCTGCCGTCGGGGAAAGTGGCGGCGGTGGTGGTGGGTCAATCCAAGCCACATTCCAGGCACTGGACGATGGGCGCGCTGGACGCCGCGGTGCCCGCAGCGCGCGCGCTGGCGTGGGCGTGCTGCCTGCTGCTGGCGGTGCAGATAGGCAGCAAAACGGCAGGCCCCAGGCTGCTGGCTTCTTTTGTGTGGGGGCCGGGCGGAGTGGCCGCAGGCGGCGGCAGAGCGGAGCGCATCAGCCCTCGCGGGGGCGTGGGGGGTCAAACCCCACGCGCAGCGGCGGCGGTGCAGCGCCTCCAGGACGAAGACTTACCACTTCAGCGAGGCCTGAGCAGCAGTTCAACAAATCGACGGGCTGGGGGCTCAACCCCCGCCCAGCCAGGCTCCCCAGGCCTGGCGTCGCGGTTCGCGACGCTGGGACGGTACGGATGGGGGTTCCCGCGAGGAGAGATGACCACTCCGTCGAGTTTAAGAGGCGGTGGTGGGTCGGGGGGCAGCGGCGGGAGAAGTGTGGCTGGGCAGGCGCTGAGGCTCGCAGCGGGGGCTGTGGAGGCGTCTTCTCGCCACGTGGTGGCGCTGCTTGCGGTGTCAGGGCTGGCGATTGGGGCTGTGGTGGTGCTGGGGCGCTTGCGCTCAATTTCTGCACCATTTTGGGCGCCGGCGCCCCCTGAGCAGGTGGGGGGGCAGTTCAGTCGGTTCACGCTGATGGTGATGTCGTACGAGGCTCGGAGATCGCTGCTGGCAGGGTACATCAAGCACTACGGACGCTGCATCTCAGTCGGTACGGGTTTCTGTTTTAATATATTTCATATTTCAGAAAAGGGTTTTCTTCTGTGCTTAAAACAAATGAGAGGCTTTGTGTGTTTCAGTAGGAATGTGGGAATTATAATTAAAACCCTCCTCCTCTCGTAATTTATCGCAATTTCAATGCTTGTTTATGTTTATGTCCCGACTCCTCTCTTCAGGCGAGATTCTGGTCGTGTGGAACGCCGGCACGCCCCCCAACCCCGCCGTAGACTTCCCTTGGGCCGCTGTGCCCATCCGCGTGCGCGTGGAAGCCCGCAACTCGCTGAATAACCGCTACCGCCCAGACGACCTTCTGCGCTACCGAGGCGTGCTCTCTTTAGACGACGACCTGCGGCTGCCCTGCTCCGACATCGAGCGCGCCTTCGCCACGTGGCGCTCCAACCCCCACGCCCTCACGGGATTCTTTCCTCGTCTGGCGGAAGTTTCCAGTACGCCGCGGTACAAACCAGAGCCCATAGCAGTCGAAGCAGGGTGGTACAACCTCATCCTCTCTGGCGCTGCGTTCATCGACAACCGCGCCGCGTTCCCTGCGTATTGGGGGGAGGGACTGGCCACCGCCAGGGCGCTGGTGGATGAAGTTCAAAACTGCGATGATTTGCTAATGAATTTTGTGGTGGCAAACTTTACCAGGTCGTTCAGGCAGGCCCCAGTGGCGTACATTCGGCCCACGCGGAGGATAGACGTGAGCTGGTGGAGCGGTGTGGGGCTGAGCCACGCCGCGCAGCACTTTTTGGACGACGCTGAGCGGTGTTTGAGAGCTTTTGAAGAGGTCTTCGCGCGGTGGCCGCTGCGGGCGGAAGCGTTTGAATGGGGGCCCGCGGGGAAGCCGCGGTGCGTCAAGGGTGCGCTGGACTGCTCGTACTTGGCGTGATGGTGGCGGCGCTACTCTTTGATTTATTTTTCTGTTATTACATTGTTTCTTAAATAGTACTCAGTATTCCCTTGTTACAAATTAATTATTGTGAAAATTGAAAGAGTAGTATGCAATGCAATGCTTGTAGAGGTAGAAAAGGAGATACTAAAGGTTGGCGGAGAGCGTGCTTGACGCAAAGAATGAAAATAAATAAATAAAGAGGTGAGAATGAAATAGGAGGCAATAAAGAAATATTACTTTAGGAGGCGGTACAAATTGAATACGATGTACTGTTGGAATGATAGAAGGGTGAAAAAAGAGGAGAGAACACAAAAGAAAAACCGGCCATAAAAAAAGGAAATGCTGATACTTTAGGGGAAAAGAAAGGA
Organism: Marvania coccoides; assembly: GCA_963854735.1. Classification (NCBI taxonomy): domain Eukaryota; kingdom Viridiplantae; phylum Chlorophyta; class Trebouxiophyceae; order Chlorellales; family Chlorellaceae; genus Marvania; species Marvania coccoides. Next base: position 1,022,480 of record OY978105.1, on the reverse strand, counting down.
TCTCAAAATTGGCGCGAAATGAGTTTAGAGGGAGAACAAGCATAGCTTAGTTCAAATGATATTATTTATTAATTGTGTCGAGGAGTTATTTAACATTAAAGATAAACGCAACCGAGCTTAGTCCCGCAGAACCAAGGCTTGCCCCGGCTGCCGAGCGCCATGTTCACGTCCAGGACCTTCAGCGGGTTGCCCCCAAACGTCTCTTTGAACGCCCGCAGGTACCGCCGTGTGCCTTCCTCAAAGCTCGCCATGTCATGGCTGAGCCCAACTCCCGAGAACTTGGAAATGTCCATGCGGCGCGTGGGCCGCATAAACCGCACTACTGGCTTGCCACTGCCACCCGTAGCATTCGCCAGCACGAAATTCATCAACAGGTCTTCGCCGTTCAAAATGTCATCAACGACCTGCCGTGCGGGGGCCACCGAGGGGGCCCAATACGCGGGGAACGCGGTGGCGGGGTCCAGAAATGCGGCGCCGGTGAGTACTGCATTGTACTGCAGCGTTTGCATTACGTTTGTTTCACCGCAAAACCTCAATTCTGCTTCCCCTTTCATCTTGTCTATCATCCGCGGGAAAAAGCCCACCATGACCCCCGAGTCGCGCCGCCACGCCGCAAACGCGGCCTCCACGTCGGTGCAAGGGATTCGGATGTCGTCGTCCACAGAAAAAACAGCGGGCGACGAAATTTCAGAGTCGGGTTTAAATCGGTTGTTCAGCGAATTCTGCGCTTCTGCACGCACTCGCACCGGCACCCGCGACTGCAGCGCGCCCGCGTCTGGAGGCGGCCCCGCGTTCCACACCACGAGCACCTCAGCCGCAGAGGGGCATGCGGAGTAGTGTCGAATGGCGCCTTTTAGTAACGACAGCCGGGGACCGTAGGATTGCAGTACGATGGTGTACTCGCTTGTGGCGCCGTTCACTTGGATGGCAGCGGCGGGGGCGAGGAAGGGCGCAAAGTAGGCGAGCGTCAGGCTAAAAAGGGCGATAAAAGCCCCGGCTGCGAGGAGCGTGGGTTTTAGGAAGGGGCGTCGCTTGCTGCGTTTGCTGCGCCAGACTGGGGGACGAGGGGTGCGGCGTGACTTGGGGAAGGTGGCAGCGTGAGAGCGGGTGGTAGAGGTCGTGGTGTGGCTTCTTTTGACAGAAGAAGAGAGGGTGGGGCAGTGGACAAAGGCGGTGGTGGTTGGGAGGCCAGGGCGGTTGTGCTGCTTGGACCCCAACAGCACATTTTCGGTCAGAGAGGATAAAACGCTGAGCCTGAGCCACAGGGCCCACAGTTTGATAGAGAACATTTGGATTTTGCTGGCAAATTAAACGTGCAAAGCGCTGGTGATCGGACGGCGATTGCTATGTAGTAACCGCACTAGGTACATGCGATTTTGCGTGGTTAAAGTTCCAAAGGCCCTCAGAAAACGCGAAACAGCTCATTAAATAAATAAATCGAATTATTATTCTTCTGCTCAAAATCGATCGAATTGTAGCGCAAAGAGGGTGGCACCCTGATAAACAAAAAAATTATATACGTCACTGTGCGCTCAAAGGATAAAAAATAAAAGAGGTTTTGTGCAACCACCCAAACGCGTTTTAGTTTGTTGAATATGGATATTTCTAGGCAAAAAGCAATACGCGCTGTATACAGATGTTACACGAAACTAAAAAGCGTTAATTTTTTTGTCAAAACAATAGCCCAAAATCAAGGGAGAAGGAGTAAATTGTGTTTGTACTACTAAGAAAAATGGACAGAAGAAGCGAAGGGGAAGTTGACGTAAAAATATAAAAATAAGAGGAGGAAAATTGTGAGCACTCATTCGAGGGCCTCGTTAACACTACACCATTTAAGAAGCATACGTTGATATACATTCATGGGCGGGACGGGGCGCCTTCAAAATTTGCTGCTATTTTATCACTTGGCATCGCCGCCCCCGCCGCATCCTGCCGTCTCTACGCAGCGCATTGTGCGCAGGGGGTCGTTGGGCGTGAAGGAGCCCCTGCGCCACTCTTCCAGCGAAGCGGAGGGGTCATCCGGGCGCTCATTCAGGGCCGAGGAGTCCACTCTGGCGCACCACCGCTCCTGCTTGTCCACGTCCTCGCCAGACTCGCGGTCCAGTAGGCGCGCGAACAGCGAGGAGCCAGGGGCGCTGGAGGGCGAGAAAGGCGAGGCTGGGGTGGGGCGGCCACGGGGGCTGCTGGGGCTCAGCGAGGTGCGAGCCAGCCGGCTCAGGACCTCCTACACACGATTTAAACCGAATTAATTGACATTAATGCGTGCCGGAGTGGCAGGAAGATAAAAGCACAACCTCCAATAATTTCAAATATTTCATGGTTTCGGTTTAGAAAAATGAGCTCCAGCTGACCTGCTCTCCGGCGGAAGTTTTTGCGGGTTCGGTCCTGCCGGTGGGGGTGCCTGGAAACACTGTGCCGTGGAGGGAGGGCGGGCACGAGGTGCGGCCAAGCTTCGGCGGGCATGTTACAGGGGTTGCGGGCTTGGCAAAGGCGCCGCGAGGGGAGCTGGGGATTTTGCTGGGCTCCTCAAAGTCGCGCATCGCTGCAGATAGGCAGCAGTTTGGTTTGGTGAGCTGAGAAACAAGATGTTTGTTGGGCAATTTTTTGAAAAAAATATGAGAGCTCAAGCTCCAGCCCGACCCGTTGCAACGAATAATGTGTGACAGGTACATCGTTTATGCTGGCAAGTGAACGCCACGATAGCGTTTCCTCACTGAACCGAAACCCATTTTACCTTTTGGCGTGCGCAGCTTCTTCTTGCTATCCCATCTGCATTAGAACAAGGCTGCATTGTGAATAATGATATAAAAAATCATATTCGACGACAACAAGGCCTGTTTACTCACCCTGGGAGAAGGCTTCCCATCTTTGGAAAATCTACTTGTCAAGCATATATGCGCTTGCGTTGGGCGTCAATAATCGCGTGTTGGATCGATTTGGATATCGTTAATATTAATTTGAATGAATTTGAAGCTCTTGCAGGCGAGAAGAAGCCTCTTTTGCCAGCTCAAACAACGCGCCATATTTCTTGTTTTATGTTTACTAATATTTTATTATTATTAAGCATGCAATTGACAGCCCCTGTAGGATTTATATAATGTTTGGCACGGCGCTGTCCCGCACCGCTGCTGTCGCTCGCCATTTTTCTCCTCAAATTACTCGATCAGTCTCAAACAGTGCGTCACAGTCGCTGCATCCCAAGCTCCCCATTTTTTTGTATTTTTTCTGGATCGCGCGCTTACTTGCTCCCCGCCCCCTTGCAGGCGCTGTTTCATCCACAATGTCCGCTGCTCCCCTTCGCCTCGGCCGGTTGGTTCCTTCGGAGACTGCCCTGCTCATCTGCGACGTGCAGGAGCGCTTCCGCCCCATAATCGCGGGCTTCCCCGCCGTCGTAGACATCTCCAGGCGCATGGTAAGCTTATAAAATGTCTCTAGAAATGGCTTTCGATTGCAACTTTTTTATCGCTGTCTTTATTTATTTTTCTCCAAACAGGCTCGCGCTGCCCTCGCGCTGGAGGTGCCCGTCATTGTGTCGGAACAGTACCCCAAGGCGCTTGGGTCCACAGTTCAAGAGGTGGCTGAAGTGCTGCCTGAAGGAACGCCAGTGGTGGCCAAGACGGCAAGAACTAAACTAACTAACTGCATTGTATATTTATTGCATTTCTGCCACTGTTTAAACCATTATTTTATCTTTCCATTTCCCAGAGGATCTAGACTATTAAAATCGTATTGGATTAAGCTTAAGTACTGTTTGTTTGCAATTATAAAAATAGAAAAATCTCCGCTTTTCTCCCCTCTCTTTTTAGGTATTCAGCATGTGCGTGCCGGAGATCGTTGCCGCCCTGGAGGCGCTGCCAGCGGTGAAGAAGGTGATGATGGTGGGGCTCGAAACGCACGTGTGTGTGATGCAGACCGCCCTGGACTTGATAGGTACAGCGAGAATGAAAAAGACAAATAATAAAACGTCGATTTTTATTGTTTGAAGGCTTGCATGACGGCTTTTAAACCCCAAATTTGCATGGGTTTAACCGCAAGTTTACCCTTTTATTTTATACATGCACACATATTTTGCAGAAAAGGGCTATGAGGTGCACATTCTGACCGACGGTGTGAGCTCTCAGCGCCTCACCGACCGAGCCACGGCGCTGCACCGCCTCTCGCAGTCTGGGGCATTCCTGGCGACGTCCGGTGAGAATTTCAGGCTAAGATACTGTGATACAAACGGCGGACGATTAAAGTAACAGAAAGGAAGTTGTCGAACTTCTACATATTAATTAATGCCATCTGTAACTTGCAGAGATGGCGATGTTCCAGATGATGGTGAGCACCGCGCACCCGTCGTTCAAGGCCATCAGCGCGCTGTGCAAAGAGGCGCGCCCGGAGCAGCTGCCGTCGGTTTGAAGGAAGCGGCGGAGATTATTTGTGGATTAGTTGAGGTGGTGTAGAATAAATCAAAAATAGCATGAAAGAATGCATGGAGCAAGGATTCTTTGGCCAACTTTTTTTTTGTAAGTCGAGTTCTTCACAATATGACACCCTGCCTTCCTCCTTCCGCATGAAGAGAAACCTTCTGCAGCCAGCTTGTCTTCTTTACTTCTATCCGAGAGTCTTGTTTCTTAACTTAGTAAAAGTGAGTTAACCTCATGAACAACCGAAGAGCAGAAGAGTTGTATACGATATATGATACATCAAGGGGTGAACGAGAGGGGAAAGAGAAATGAAGAAGAAATAAATCACGTCTGTAAAAAAGGTAATCAAAATAAATTAAGAAAAATAAAAGAAAACTACCCTCAAATAAACAGAGAAACCGGAGAAATGCTGTCATTGCGTGCTACTCATGTATAGTTCATATCCTCTCAATCTTTGGCTCCTCCTCCAGTGAGCGGCATTTTCTCATCGTCTTCCAGCGCCGCCTCTTTATCGTCCGAGCTTGCCACCACCACCGGGCGGGAGTTCAGCCGCGCCGCCTCCTGCGCCGCGTACACCTTGCGGAAGTTGTACCAGCACACCGCCAGGAAGGCCACGAAGTATCCCAGCAGGTTGAGCTGCGACACGACAGCGTGGAACAGCAGCACCGACAGCCCGATCAGCGCCCAGTCCTTCACCACCCCCGCCACGTTCATGGTGAGCGCGGAGGTGTTGTCGATGAGCAGGAACACCGCCATGTTGAGGCAGAAGGCGGTGGCGCCGTTGGCGATCATGTGGAAGGGGTTGACGATGAGCGTGGCATCGCTGGTGATTTTGTGCAACTCCAGGAAGGTAAAAGGGATGAGGAGGAAGACGAAGCAGCAGGGGGCGACGTAGTACAGGGTGGTGATGGGGTTGAGCTTCAGCCCCTTAGACTGCAGCAGGATCTGCACCAGCACCAGGCGGATGGACTCGGTGACGATGGCGGCGAGCTGCGCCAGCACGCCCGTCAGGTTGAAGTTGATCTCGCCGTAGCTGGCGATGATGACGCCCAGCGTGACCAGCAACATGTTGAAAAACGCGGGCCACTGGAATTTCTCGGTGCCCACCACGCACCCCAGCGAGAACACCGACACAGGCATGAGGGCCTTCAGCATCTGGATGAAGGGCACGGAGAGGTACACATAGGCGGAGTTGCTGCCCCACAGGGTGCCGGCGTAGCACGCGCCGATGGGGATGATTGCCTTCTTGTACGTCTCTAGGTCCATGTTGATGCCTTGGACTTTGCCGCCTTGAACCAGGATGATGGCCAGGGAGGCGCAGAAGAACATGTGCCACATGGTGAGGGCGATGGGGTAGGGGAAGCCGCCGAAGGAGAGGAGGTACTTGTTGTAGAGGACCACCGCCCCGCTGGTGACCATCCATACGGCGATGACTGAGTAGGTGTAGATGGCCTTTTTTATCAATGAGTCCTCCTCCTTCTTCGAGTGATCCATCCTGGCGAGGTCTTTGCTGCTGCTGCCTCTGAGGAGCGAGTGAAACGAGAAATTGGGAATTTTATGGTTTCTTTCCAAGATGAAACCAGGCGCCGGGGGACGGCGCGGCTACCAATAAATAATGAAGGTGTTGAGTAGGGAATGGGCCGCTGCAGCAATTGTGTGCCCCTCAAAAACGAAAAAGGAATTAAGATCTTGAGGAGAAAAACCAGGAGGGGGACCGCCAGCGCAATGACCAACGAATACGATGACAGTCCAGATGAATATAAATAAATACTTGAAGTAAACTGCATTCATAGGCACTTTAGATGAAGGTGGGAGGAAAGGTTTCTCGCAGGCTAGTTATTTTGCATTTTTACAGCGAATCCTAAGCATATTTTTTAATTTTAGCTAAATAATCGATAATCAACAATCGCCGCGTTAAAATATTGCGCAATCCCTTGAGCTCGCAATGGTTTCTGGCTAAACAATTTTGGATGTGAAGCTGGTCGCTGTTCATCGCGCATTCATCCTTTAAAATCAATAATAACAACCTTGGTGACGCAAGCATGGTGCCCACGGTGCATTTCCCGCGATCCCCGGTGGGGCTTGCTCAAGCTGATTGTATAAAAAATGTGCAGCCGGCAAGACGACGAAGCCCTGTCGCTGTTGTTCACGCCACTGCCAAGAACAGCGGGTTTGAAGACTACAGCCACACCCCTCGCCCCCACCCCCTTCAGAACCCTGAAGTTTCCATCGGCGCGGAGTACGGTGAGCCCCATAATTTGATAGCATTCCCTGCGTTCTCTCCTCCTTAAATATCCCTTCCTCCCACTGTTCATGGGAGGCTAGACACGGGGGAAATTGCTTTTGCTCAAATCGAATTCAAAGCATTCTAACAGAAGAAAGTAACTACTGTTGCAACGCTGTTGCAGGCGAGGGCTTCCTGCAGTTCCGCCTCTCCGGCGAGAAGACGCGGCTGGACGTGGACACGCTGAATGAGCAGCTGCGGGTGCGGGGCGCGGACCGCATCCGCCACTCTATGTGCCCCGACGAAGCTTTCGGCCTCATTTTCGAGTGGGACGACGTCGTCGCGGACGCCCGCTCGCTGCGGCGGGAAGCCTGGCGCGCGGTGGCCACCGCAGAGGGCCTGAACTTCCCCGAAATCGACCGGCCGCACATGTACGACATGAGGCCTGAGCGAGTAGCGATGGAGGTGCTGCAGTGGACGCGAGACATGCGGAGGGCGCAAGAGCTGTCGTGGCTGGTGGCCACCGCCTATGCCGACCTGCTGCGTGGCGTGGAAGCACCTTTACCCGGGGTAGTTGAGTGGCTGGCGTTGATGGCAAAAACGAATGTGCCATGTGGGCTGGTGACAGCGCTGGATCGCGGGGCAGCCACCGACCTGCTGACGCAGCTGGGGATGCGGCAGTACTTCACGGCGCTGGTGACGGCTGACGACGACATGGAGACGCTGGCGCAGCGATACTTGTCTGGGGCGATAAAGCTGGGGAGGCCGCCAGAGCAGTGCGTGGCGTTTACCGCCTCACCTGCGGGGGTGGCGGCGGCGCACAACTGCACCATGCGCGCGGTGGCGGTCATGGGCCCCAGGTGAGAGGCGACTTCGTATCATGCAGCAGCACCTCGAACTTTTCGTTTTAAAAAATGGCCATTGTGCCCCCCTCTTTTTTTTGATGCTATTTGGTGCCTTTCCCTGTGGATTTGGAATTGTTGTAGGACTGCGCCCCAGCTGCGCGCTGCTGATCTGACTATTAGCTCCATGACCGAGCTGTCAGTGTACAACCTGAGACGGCTGTTTGCCAACAAGGGCTCAGACTTCATGGACCTGAAAAAAGCGAGGGTAGGGTCCGGCAGCAGCCGACGCAAGCTGCGGAACGCCACAGAAGCCCCTCCATAGGAGGAAAGAAATGAAGTGGAACGCCGGTTTCGGTGCTGAAAAGTAGTGAACTGGTAGGGTTGTTTTTTTAATGCTTAATGAGCAGCTTCTGTTTTTAGCATTTCCCTATTTTCGCCACCCCGCGGATGCCTTTCTATACCCCTGTACGCATTTTTTTCTTCTTCATTATGTATACATCAAATTGTCCCCCCCCCCCCCAAAATGTATTGTGCAACGCTTGCTTTGTATTTTACTTTCCATGCATGCATTACAGGGTTTAAAGTCCGCACAACAGGGCAACTAAGGCCCCACTCTGTGCTTCCTCTACCCCACAAACACATTGGTGCTCCCCGTCTTTCCCCTCCTTTTCACAGTGAGCGGGCTAGTTTTCACACCGTTCCCTTTTTTCCTGCACCGTCATTTTCTCTTACCGTGTACAAAAATCTCATTTTTTAATTATCTTTTCAACCCAATAATTACATAAATTTCATCATCATTTCAACAACAACAAAAGCAGCAAGTAAGCAAAGCAATCACAGCCCAAACTTGCGTCTTGCGCCGGTAGGCGGCTTTGCAGCCCCTGGAGCAGCAATCGCTGATCTCTGACGCTCTCGGTCTTTCTCCCGCCGCGTCGCCGCCGCCGCCGCTTCCGCCTCCGCCGCCCGCGTCGCCACCGCCATCTCCTCCTCCATCGCCGCGCGCTGCTCCCTGGCGCGCTCCCGCTGCTCCAGTCGCGACGAGTGCGTCTCCTTGATCGAAAAGAACGTCGGACCCAGCTCTGCCAGCCACTCCGGCTCCACCGCGCTCACGCACTGCATGTACTCTTTGCTAGTAAACACCAGCTCGTGGTACACGATGTAGTCAGGCGTATAGCCCAGCCCATAGAGGGCAGACGTCGGGTGAAGGTGGCACGGAATGCCGGAGCGGCAGTTCACGTACTCGCCGATCCCCTTGAACTTGGCGGCGTTGTGGAAGTAGGCCGCGCAGATGGCCTTGCGCACGGCGTCCCAGTCGTTGCCAGCGCTGTTGATGGGCACCCGGTGCTGCTCCATGATATCCAGCAGCTGCGACCGCACCTCCTTGGCCTTTTTCAGCCCCTTGGCCTGCAGAAAGTGCGCCGACGCCCAGTCAGAGCGGTACCCGTTGGTCTTCCACTGCTGGTACACGTGCAGCAGCGTCAGATGGTCAGACTCGGGCACGAAAAATTTCTCCCGAGCGGCGTCGCTTTCTTCCGCGCGGTCAGGGGGGCGGAAAAACACCGACGGCACGCTCAGCATGGACACAACCGTCAGCACCTCGTCAGCGCACCCCATGGTCGCCCCCACCAGCAGCATTTTTGCCAGCGGCGGGTCCAGCGGAAATTCCACCATTTGGCGGCCCAGCTTGGTGAGCGCCCCCGTGTTGTCCAGCGCGCCCAGCACCCACAACTGGTACATAGAGTTGGCGATGTTTTCTTGGGGCGGGGGGTCCATGAATGCGAACTGCATTAGGTCATTGACGTTGAGGGATTTTAAGAGCAGCACCACGTTGGCGAGGTTGGTGCGCTGGATCTCGGGCACGGTAGTGGCTAGCATCTCTGCGTCAAATTTGAGTTGGGGGGGGGGGGGGGGTATGGGGTTAGTAAGCATAATTTGAAAAATGCCAAAATTCACGACAAAATTTCATATATTTTTATAAGACCCCCAAAAAATGACGAAATTTGCATCGGCATGGAGCTAATAAAAATGTAGAGAAGAATAAAACGACAAAAAAAATTTACATACCGTGCTTGTAGGCACTCTCGGTGTAGAGGCGCCAGCAGAATCCTGGCCCGGTTCTCCCCGCCCGCCCCGACCGTTGGTTGGCCGCCGCCTGGCTCTCCGGGAACACCGTCAGCGCGTCCATCCCCATCTTCGAGTTGTAAACCTTCATCTTCACGTAGCCGCAGTCTATCACGTAGATAATTCCGTCGACAGTCAGCGAGGTTTCAGCGATATTGGTGGAGACGATGCACTTGCGGGTGCCGTCTGGGGCCTTGTCGAAGATCTTGGCCTGAAGGTCGGACGGCAGCTGCGAGTAGATGGGCAGGATGAGGATGGGGGGCACCCCCTCGCCCAGACGCTCCAGCCGGTCGCTCAGAGCAAAGCAGGTGGCCTCGATCTCTTCCTGGCCGGTCATGAAGATGAGGATGTCTCCCGCGGGCTGCCCCAGGTGCACCGCGATGGCCTGCTTGACTGCGGCGTCGACGTAGTCCTCTTGCGGTGTTTTGGCAAAGAGCACGTCAACGGGGAAGGTGCGGCCTGGAATATTGAACACTGGGCAGCTCCTGCACAACGATGAACACAAAAATGGGTTTTTGCGTGATAGAGCATTCATACAATTCAAATAAAGCGCGAAAAATGAGGATAAAATGACAAATCCGAATAATAAGTTTAAAAACTGGTTTCTTGAAGCTTCAAGTAAAACTTGCCCGAAAAAGTCGGCGAACTTCCTGGAGTCCAGCGTGGCAGAGGTGACAATGAGCCGGAAGTCGCGCCGCCGGGCCACCACCTCCCGCAGGATACCAAAGAGGACGTCGGTGTTGAGGGAGCGCTCGTGGGCTTCGTCCATGATCACAGCGGAGTACTTGTCGAGGTCTGGCTCAGTCAGGGTCTCACGCAGCAGCACGCCGTCGGTCATGTACCTGTTTTGAAACGAAAAAGGGAAGAAAAAAACAACATGTAACAACAAATAAATTTTGAAAAACACTTTTGTTATATTCCAAGCAAAAAAGCCAGCCATGACTGGGCCAAAATCAGCTCAAATTATACCAAAATGCAGCAAAACATCAGCCCCATAACACTACTAAGAACTCGCTTAATGATGGTGTCTTCGCTGGTGACGTCCTCAAACCGAATGGTGTACCCAACGTCTTTTCCCAGCTCCACCCCCATCTCCTCGCTGACGCGCTTGGCCACGCTCATGGCTGCCACGCGCCGCGGCTGCGTGCACCCCACCATCCCAAACGTGGTGTACCCCGCTTCGTGCAGGTACTGCGTCATTTGCGTGGTTTTCCCGCTGCCGGTCTCTCCGACCACGACCACCACCTGATTCTCGCGGATCGTCTGCATCAGCTCCTCCCGCACGCCGTACACCGGCAGAAACCGCCGCTGCTCCGCAATCGTCTTGGACCGCGCAAACTCGGAGGCAGCCTCAGATTTTTTGAGGTGCGTTTTAAACTGGGATTTCCCGCGGTAGCCGCCGCCCTCCTCGTCTTCTGCGTCCGATTCAGCGCCCTCATCCAGCGCCTCTTTCGCCGCCACCCCCTCCGCCTTCTCCCCCTCCGTCAGTCCAGTCACAGCCCCCATTTTTGATCCCGCCACCTCCCAAAACCTGGCCCGGCTCTTGCTCGCGTCCTTCTTCTCGCGGATCTCCTTCACCAGCTTGCTCCCGTTGCGCGCGATGACCGCCATGTCGGAGGTGGCGTCCTTCAGCGGCAGCACGGGGCCCTTTTGCTTGGTGAACAGGTAGCGTCCGTCCAGAAATGGCGGCCGGGTGTCGTGCACCAGCAGCAGCACCCGCACGTCGCTGTCGTTATCAAAGTCGAGGTCCGCCTCGCGCGCGCGCACCACCCCTGACGTCATCAGTCGATTTTCTTCCCACGCGTTCATGTCGCGCTGCAGCTCCGAAGCCCGCTTGCTCTGCGCCAACGTCATCACGCTGCCGTCCCGCCGCGTCAGCCGCTTCTGCGCCAGCTCCTCCCGCCGCCGCAGGGCCGGGTCAGAGGCTGCGTCGCCCAGAAACGGGTCGTGAGTCTCATCCAATGCCCCGCCCTCTTCTTGGGCGTACCACTCCCTATCCAGCTGCTCTTCCACCTTAGTGTACTCCGCACGCAGAGCTGCGTCATCCCCTACGCCTCCGCCTCGCCCTTCTGCGCCGCCGCCGCCTCCCTCCCTGCGAGAAAGCTCTGGCGAGCGTTCCCGGCGGCCGCCGCCTGAGCCCTGCCCGGAGCCGTCCCTCGCGGCGTTCCACGCCGTGGTGCTGCGCCAGGAAGGCGTCATAGCGGGTGACCGGTCCACCTTCTCAAACCGCACCGAGCTGCGCGAGCGATAGGCACTCCCGCCGCCGCCACCGCCTCCGCCGGCTTTAGCCACCTCTGGCGCCGCCGCTGCCGTGTCCCAGCTGCCGACGCCGCGCCTGGAGGAGCTGTGCGGCCGACCGTCGTCTTCCCCGCGGTCTGAGCGCGCAGGCGTGGCGTCCCATTCGCTCTTTCCGCCGCCTTTTGCTGGAGTCCACTCCCACTCCCTTCTCCGCTGCTCGTCCCTCCCCCCGCGGTGCCCACTGCCGTCCCGGTCTCTCCCCCCATCCCGTTCCCGCTCCCACGACCCAGCAGAGTCGTAGCGACGCGAACCGCCGCCGCTATGCCCTCGATCGCCGCCACTGCCGCCGCCACTGCTCCGACGGTCGTAGCCGTCGCTGCGGTCCCCCCTGCGGCGGTCGTCCCGCCTGTCGCGCTCGTGGGTAGCTGCGGACACGCCGGCGTCCCTGTGGCGGTGGCGGCGCTCTTGGATTGAGTCCCTGGCGCGTTCATCAACTCCGCCAGGGTGGCTGGGCGTGTCTTGCAGCTGGCTGCGGTAGCGCCGCTGGTGGTGGTGCTCCTGGGGGGAGGGGCCAGAGGCGAGAGTTATGACATCGTCGCCGCCGCCGCCGTCTTCGCCTTCCAGCGTCAGCGCAGGGCGTTTGCCTGAAGAGAAGGAGAGAAATTCAGCGGGAACATTTGTGAGCTGAAACAACTCAAAGAATAAGTGCAGAAACGAGGGGGTTAAGAATTGAATGGTGTGGAGTATATAATATTGAATGATTTTGGCCAAAAACTTGCCTAGAACGGTGCCCTGCTTGGCCAGGTCGGCCTTCCTTTTCTCGGCGGCAAGGCGGTCCAGTCCAAGCAAGGAGGTCTTGGGCTCTGGGGCGCGGAACACGTGGCGCTCCTTGGAGACGACCTGCAGCCCTCCCTGCTCGCCCTCCGCTTCAGCGGGACCCTGTTTTGGGGCCGATTCGTCCGCCATCGAATTAAAAATCCCTTTAAAAATACTTGTTCAGTCGCTCATGGCCTCGTGCTTCTACGTAGGACGCAGTAATATGACAAAATATGTATACGAGTTTTGATTTATAACAAAAATAATAATCAGTGCGCTTCACACCTTGTCAAGAAGTAGCTTCTTCCCAACGCTATTCGCTCTCAAATAACGGGTTTGAACTTGATTTTTGTACTTAGAATACTTTAACGCGTAACTTGCCTTGGCGTGGAGGAGCTGGGGGTTAGTTTTCCAAGTTTAAATGTTTGATAATCGTAAACAAGAATGAGAAGTCTTCTCCTTCCAAACTCACATTTAAAAAATCATTAAAAATCTGGTTGACATGACGAGCTTGCGTCACGGGCATTCAAAACTGTCAGGCCGATTTGCAAGGAGCAATGGCGGCCGCTCCTGCTCTTGCTCAGCCAGTGGCTGTTATCTTGTATAAATTTTATTCATTTCTTCGCTTGATATGCGTATCGAAGAAAGAGGATCACCTGGGTGCCTCAGGCGCGTTGCTTGTGTGCATTCAAAGATGACAGTGGGCAGACGGGGATTCATACAATTCATACCATTTTACACTATTAATTTTTGAGTGGTCGTCGCTGAAAAAGTTCCTTTCCTGTTAACTCATCACCAGCGGAAGCCATATCATCATCCGTGTTCATATCAAAGCGAACGAGAACATGCCTCAAAATTTCCGGCACTGAATTTGCGAGCTCTAGCTAGAGCTATAGGGTGCTCCCATTCACATCGAGGAAGATCAGGGCTGTGAGGCGTGAGAAGGAGTCGGGAAGGAATTCAATGATGTAGCATTCAGCCATGTTCAAATTCTGCAAAAAGCGTTAAATTTCCAGCGACGGTGGCAGCAAAGACAGAAGCTCGCAGCGAGAGATCTCCAGCGCTTAAGTTCCTGAGCTGTCAGATGCCCTCAATAAGGTCTTCCAGCTGGAACATTTCAGACAAATTATGTACTATCATAGTATTGAGCGCCCTCGATTTTCGGGACACGCAAACAATTTTTCAAATTTGCATTTTGCTTCCCCCCCCATATATATATTCATATTAATATATCCTGGATTGGTGGCACCAAAAGTAGCCATGGGGAGCAAGGAACAGAAATCGCTCGACGCAATGATTGCAGAAACAGATTCTGCTCTCAAGAGGCTGGAAACACTGCAAAAAGGGAGCGATCGCGGGCTGGGGCAGCGGCTGAGCGCCCACGTGCGCCGGCACAGCGGCAACATCATCAACGTATTGCTGGCAGGCTCTGTCTTTGCCGTCGCCATAGCCCGGCTCAACGAAAAATACTCAAACCAGGTGTGATAATTGAGTTCTGCGTTTTTTTAGCAATGAGCAATAGGGAGTGCTGAGCGATTGAACGGCCAACGGTGTCCCTCATGAGCACTGTTGAAAACACTCTCTTCGTAGAAACCCACTGTGAAGTCTTCACTAGTGTTCGAATTTCGCACTGGTTTACCTTGCAGGCGCAACGCGAGGAGCTGGAGACGGTGATTAAGAACCTGCAGGCACAAAAGGAGGCGGCAACGGCGCGCCTGGATGCAGCAGATCGATTGGCGGCGGAAGTTGAAGAGGCATCGGGGCTGAGCAGCCGCCTCATTTCGGCAAAATTGAAAGAGGCGCTGGAGAACTTCAAGCGGGGGTCGGAAGGCTCCTCGACAGCGGCGGCGGCAGCAGCAGAGGCCTCTTCTCCTTCTGGGGGAGCAGCAGCAGGCAGCAGCGGAAAGCTCATGATTTGATAGAACTGTGCGCATGAACAGCGGCAAAAATGATTGAAATAATATTTTTTACTACCTTTCACTAGTTTAAACTTGCGTATTCCTTTTTATGAGGGAGCCTATAAGAGAATTTGACTGGAGGCGGTGATTTAGACGTCGGTGTCGTTCTTTGCACTGAGAATTCATGTACGGCTGTGAATGCAACACCGGTGATTCTACCTTCTCTCCTGCCACTGGGCTGCCGCCCCATGGGAGCTCACTGTCCAGCAAAAAGCAACTGGCTGAAAGGAAGAAAGTTTTGGTTGGGAGGCATTTTGGCTCCACACAATTTATATACAATTTTGAAGCTATTTTTTGAAGTGCATTGCAACATTCAAACGCGTTTCATCAGAATCCAGCTCAATGCCCGTCCCTGTGGCATCTACACATAAAGCTCGCGCGGGATTAGACGCCCACTTGAACGTGGAGCTGGTCAGCGAGGGCCCATTTGCGAGGCTAGCTGCTGCTCAGGCCAATGGAGAGACCGCTGCGATAAATGCGCCAAAGCCTCCCGTAGCTGACGCCCCTCAGGCATCTTTGAAATCTCAGGATATCAACAATGCTGACTCTCCGGCGCTGACAACAACGAATTTGTCATTCTGCTACACGGATATCGGTGCGCGGGATGCTTTCATTGCACAATCGAATTCATTTCTTTATTTTATTTTTTACTTTTTTTCTTCTCACGTCACTTGTTCCTCTTGTTCAGATGGCCGTCCATTCTCTGACCGCCCTCCCGTCGTGCAAAACATGAACGTGACGTTGCCTCGGGGCGCGACCTGCCTCCTGATAGGCCCCAACGGCGCCGGCAAAACCACTCTGCTGAAGGTCCTTGGTGGAAAGCACATGGTGCCTCAGGGCGCAGTGGCCGTGCTGGGAGAGTCCCCCTTCCACGCCACCCAGCTCACCACCTCTGGAGACCTGTCCTACGTGGGCGGAAACTGGGAGAGGGACGTCGCGTTCGCTGGCTACGCCATCCCTTTGACTGTAAGCTCAACACCAAGAATCCACATTTTACCCCAAATGTTCACGTAGTTTTTGCCTGGAAAATTATTCGAAATTTATGTATTACCTTAATTTAATTCTTGCGGCTGTTTTCAGGGCGACATTCCGGCCTCTCAGATGCTCAACAGCCTGCCCAACACCGACCCCAAGCGCCTGGCCAGGCTCATCCAAGTGTTGGACATCGACCCAAACTGGCGGCTGCACCTGGTGTCTGACGGCCAGCGCAGGCGCGTGCAGATCGCCATGGGCCTGCTGAAGCCCTTCCAGGTGCTCCTGCTGGACGAAATAACGGTGGACCTGGACGTGCTGGGGCGAGCAGATCTCATGGAATTTTTGAAGGAGGAGTGCAGGGAGCGCGGCGCCACCATCATCTACGTAAGAAAACCTGCAAATTCCCGCCGCTTATTAAATATTTTTGAGGCAAATTGACACGTTTTTTTTTTTTTTTTTTTTTTATGTCTAATGCAGGCGACCCACATCTTTGACGGCCTGGAATCATGGCCCAGCCACGTCATGTACGTCGCGGGAGGGCAGCTCAAGGCGTTTGAGCGCGCAGAGGATATGCCTGAGCTCCAGGACGGTCGGCTGTTATCTCTAGTCGAGAAATGGCTGCGGCAAGAAAAGGCGGAGCGGGAGGCGGCGAGGGGGCCCATGCAGGTGCCAATGGAGTGGGATGACGACAAGGGGTCTGGTGCGGCAGAGGGAGCTTCTTGGAATAATGGCTGGGCTTCTGGTCGGTTGACTTCTTCGATGAAGCTCAGCAGCAACGCAGTCATGCGCATGTAAACGCATACGTTTTTATATTCTGATAATGCTCATCAGTGCCATTATTTTTAATTTTTTTTTTCTTTCTCCTCTGCACCATTCATTCTTTCATTGATGATATGCACAATATATTAACGCAACGCGATTTTTTATTTTTGAATATACTTTTTCATTGTCTTTTTGCTTTCTCTCCTCCCCCAATAGCACTATTCTTTCAAATTCAATTTCAATTTCAATTTCATTCTTCTTCTTTTACAGCAATGAATGCAAGTAATATATCATGCAATTAAAAAATAATTAGACAAGAAGAGTCGACAGGGGTCACACAAGCCTAATTGTTGTACAAAATGAAGTTGTTGGAGGTGGTAAGCTTGACAAAAAATGGGTTAGCTTGCCTTTTAAACCTGTAACTCTGTGAACATAATGTGATTCTCTGAGCAGAAAAACGCTTTCTTTTTCCGGTTCAAAAAGCTGCGGATTCGGGCGAAATACAGCTGTTAAAATTAAAAGAAATGGGTGTATGACTTGCTGAACTTCGTGCGCGACGCAGAGCCACGTTGCATGTGAATTCGCGCCGCAAAAACATTCGAAAAAAAAACGCTGTAATAATAATATTCAGCAAGCCGCCAGGCATTCCCCCCCATTTTCCCCCTACAATATAAATAAAATATAATTTCCCAGAGATGGGTTCTTCCTCCAACGACCTCCTAGCCCTGCTGCAAGTTCAGACTCCCCAGCAGGCTACCGCCAACCCCTCGCCTTTTGCCGCCGAATCCACACGCATCGTGGGCATCAGTGGTTTGGGGATATCATGCAATTCGCTTTATGACACCTTGAGCTTCTGTTCCGAGGCCACGCGGCAGCAATCATTGCGCAGTTGCGAACTGTTGGATTCGCAGCCTGAACATCGTTTTGACGCCATCACAGAACTCGCTGCGTGTCTTTTCGACGCTCCCGTGAGCGTGGTGTCTCTGGTCGACGCAGGGCGCGGCTGGCTTAAGTCCAGGCAAGTCGCCAACGTCCGCCCCTATTGGGAGCTTTATCGCCTCATCTCTCGCTGTTACAGCCTTTATCACTGCTAATGACAATCAAAGCAACACCTTATTGCCTCAACTTTTAAGCCAAAATATGATAACTAACTGGGTTTTTTTCGCCGCTGGCTCTCGCTTAATTTTCCTCTCATTTCACATTATCTCTGCAGATACGGGCCCATCGGCCCTTGCGTGGACCGTGAAGGTTCGTTCTGTTCCTATATCACCGTCCCTGACTTTGCAGAGGCCCTCATCGTGGGTATCATCATTCCATTTACACTCTCCATCATACAAAAACTACTCGCCCCGTCTTTTTTATTTTTTGTTACAGAGGACTGCACCGCTGATGCTCGATTTTCAGCCAACCCCTACGTCGCCGGCCCTCCACAGCTCCGGTACTACTGCAGCTGCCCGCTGGTCACCACCAACGACCAGATGCGCATTGGCACGCTGTGCGTCTGTGACTTCAAGCCCCGCCGCATCCCCTCCCAGACGTGTGACAAAAAAAATCACTGTCATGACGTGTAGCACTTGAATTCCGAATTTTTTTTTAGTTGTAAATGCCTTGTTCTGGGGCGGGAGATGGGCATTATATTATCTTGATTAAGCTTCCGATAGAATTCTCTGGCACATGCTCGAATTTTATTTTCGAGAGAAAACATACAAAGCTGCACCAAACAGTACGTGCTCACTCCCTTTAAACCCCTCATTTAACCATCCCCCTTGTCAGGTACAACGTGCTGGTGAACCTCGCTGAGCTCGTCTGCAGGGAGGTGGAGCGCGTCCCGGTGACGCAGCAGCTGCAGCAAGAAACGCCGACCACTGTTACCAGCCCCTTCTCTGCCCCTGCCGTAGCTGCTCCCGCCGCAGACGAGCCCGTGTTTCTGGTCAACGTGGAGGCAGGCCCAGACTGGGAGGTGCTGTACGGCAATGGCCCCTGGCGGGAAATTTTGGGCATTCCAGAGGATGCGCACCCCCCTCTGGGCGAATTCTGGGACTTTTTCAAGCCCGTGGGTGACGACGTGGACCTGGAGAAGGTCAAGGAGAGGGTGAAGCGCCAAGTCCTGCCCGCCACAATGCTGCTGCAGCTGCGAGACAAGTTTTGTCGAGTTCGAGGAGCAGCAGCAGCTGTTCGGCGTGCGGTTTCTGCTTGCCAGCCGCGATCAGCTGGAGAACGCGGTGCCGGTGAGCGTGCCTGCTTTCGTTGCGCCCAACCAGCGCGCTGTCCCCGCTCCTACTAGCACCAAGCTTTCACTGTCGCTGGAAAGCCTCTGGATCGGAACGCTACAGCCTGTGGACGTAACCAGGGGCGAAGCTGCTCCAAGGCTCTCCCGCGCTATTAGCGGCTGCAGCTGTCTTTCTTCTTCAACCACTTTTTCCCGGCGCAGCAAGGCGAGCATAGGGCGGTACCCCTCAAAGCCGCTGCACCTCGCCGACCTGGAGCTGGGGCCTCTCATGGGGCAGGGCAGCTTCGGAAACGTGTACCGCGGGCAGCTTGGTGAAAGAGTGATTGCCGTCAAGGTGATGGCGATGCCTGGGGCTGTCCTGAGCGGTGGAGGCGGCCACCACGGAGGCGTGCCTGGCAGCGAGGAGTTTGAAAGTATGCTGAAAGAAAGCGCGCTGTGCCGCAACCTGGCCCACCCCAACATCGTACCCACAATGGATTACTTCATCCACCACCAGGTACGCGCATTTTTTAAGCTTTAATTTCCTTTCTAACATTTAAGCTGCAGCTGGAGAACTGGGAAAACATGCGTCAGAGTTGCTTGAGCGTATTGAAATTAACAAAAAACTCGTCAATTACGCCTCCAATCTTCCATTAACATCATGCTATGCAGCGCAAGGAGATATGGATTCTGCAGCACTTTTGCGACCGAGGCTCGCTCTACGACGTTCTGGATCGCGGCCTTCTGCGTCAAACTCCCTCTCTCTCCTCCCCCGCCTCCCTCCCCGTGGTGCTGGCCACCGCGCTGGACGTCGCATCCGCGCTGCGCTACCTGCACGACCATGCTGTCATCCACGGCGACATTTCCGGCGACAACGTCCTGCTTTCTTCTGCGGACAACTCGAGGGGCTTCGTGGCGATGGTGAACGACTTTGGGCTGTCCACGGTCAACGCCAGGGAGGAGCAGATGCAGATGTTTGGCACTGTTTCGCACATGTGAGCTGACCCGAATTATGTATTCCTTTGTGCACGTAAAATTTGCACGGAAGCTTCTTTCTCTCTTTTCACAGGCAGATGTTGTGCTCAGAAGCGTTGCTGATGCCTGTTAATTATTTTTGAACATGAAAATAAAATCTGCAGGCCGCCTGAAATGCTGCGTGATGGGCTTTTGTGAGTCGAAAGGAATTTATCGTGTTCGTTCATGGAGACATGCTTTATATCCACTTTCTTTCGTTCTTTCTTTGCAGGACCAAGGCAACTGACGCCTACGCGTTCGGCGTTCTGCTGTGGGAAATGTGGTCAGGCAAGCGTGCATGGGTGGGCATCCACCCCCTGCGGCTGGTGTTCATGGTGGGAGACGAGGGGGCGGGGCTGGACGTGCCGGCAGACGCCCCTGCAGCGGAGAAAAGCCTGGCCGAGGCGTGCCTGGAGCGGGAGCTGGCGGATCGCCCCACCATGGGGGAGGTGGTGGAGCGACTGGAGGCGGCGATTGCAGAGGTGCCCTCTTGAAGATTTGAGTGAAAGTGCATTAAAAAAAAGGGGGGCGCGAAATAGAGGAAAGTAACGCTGTTTGGGCGCTAACAGATTTAGATTCAAATTGTTTTCGTGCGATGCTCTGTGAATGTAAATGTGATAATTCCCATTAAATGCGTTTTGTTGATTTGCTACCAATTTTACTTTAAAAATGTAGATACATGTAATCAAAAGAATATCGTGACATATCTCACTGTTGATACACCGTCATTACGCCAGCTTCAGCTCGCCGTAGCGCTTCTGCGACGGCAGCAGCGCCTTGGCCTGCCTGCCCCGCATGATCATGAAGGTGGACCACACCAGCGCCACCCCGTTTGTCCACAGCACCCTCAGCTTCATCGGCACCACGCTCTGGTTTATCAACTGCGCCAGCGGCCACAACTTCCACCCGTTCGCTTGCACATTAGGGTAGTTAATGGCCGTCTGCCGCCGGGTGACGGCCCAGGAGCGCCCCTCCACCACCATGGAGAGATAAAGCATGAACAGAATGTTGTTGAGCGGACCAAACGTGAGTTGGTCGACGAGAACCTTTTTTGCGGGGCGGAGGGCGTCGCCGCGGCGCTTGGGCACCAGCCCATCCAGCGTCGTTTGCCTGCGTTTGAGTTATCGAGTTAAAATAAAATAAAATATATATTAATAATGAGAAAATGAGCGTTTGTTGGATTTTTGTTGAATTTTCAAATGCTGTTGCATGAAGACATTTCCGGGTCTCGCACCAAAAGTGGTTGCTGGGCCCGCCCCAGATGAGGCCGTACAACGCGATGCTGAGCGTGCGGCGCCAGTTAAGCTTGGAGCGGCGTGACCCCAGGCGCTGAGCGATGATGTCAGCTGTGCCCGCCAGCAGCGCAGCGGTGAGGGCTTTTGTCTGCAGCGGACGGTCATCCAGCTGCTTGAGGTACCGCTTCCAGCAAATAACCAAAATTTCTGCCATATTTTCACGTTAATTAGTGATTAATTTTAAAATCTTAATTTGCCCTAAGCGTCAGTTCTTCCCTGTCCGACACAGCATCATTTTTTATTTTATTTTTTCGCGTTGCACAGCGCGAGAAATTCGCAATAACCTGCGGAACCAGAGATTAAGGCGGGATCGAGGCGACATCATCTTCACTCCCGCGCAAATTGAGGCCTTACTAAAGCCGTCTGAGAACAAGACATTTGATAATTTGGTATAAACACACACCATGGAGCGCAGCGCAGCGCATGCGTCCCAGCACTTGGCCTTTCAAGCCTCATCTAGTGGACGTCTATGTTCATCTCTCTCCCCTCGATTGCGACTCCAATGCCGCAGCCCTCGCGATCACACGCGGACA
The DNA here is from genome assembly GCA_963854735.1 of Marvania coccoides. NCBI lineage: Eukaryota > Viridiplantae > Chlorophyta > Trebouxiophyceae > Chlorellales > Chlorellaceae > Marvania > Marvania coccoides. The sequence continues at coordinate 1,001,081 of OY978105.1, read as the reverse complement.
GCCGCCCTCCCCGACCTTCTGAACGTAGATCTGGACGCCATCACCACCAGCCTCTCCCACATGCTCACGTTGGCCTACGAGCCCGTCGTCCTTCCCTGCTCCAGCTTGAATTGCGGAGACATCACCTATCGAAGGTACCCAGCCACCCATACGCACTCGTTTCCACTGCTTCGACCTCCCAAGACCTCATTTTTGCCCTTCTTTTTCATTCAATTTGGGTGCTTTTCCGCTCCCACCGTCCCATCTTTTTATACCATCCAAATCGTAATGTCTTCTTATTATTTTTTTCTCCCCGTTTTTAATGTGCAGCACCCTGGATCCGGTGCTGCGCATGGAGCAGCGCGTCCTCAGCCCCCAGGGCCTCGCCCTGTTGGCTTCATCGATGTTTTACCTCCTGGCCAAGCCTGGCGTCCTCCAGGGCATGGTGGACACCTACTTCGCGGCGCCGCTGCAGCGGATAGGCTCCAAAGCCTACTCCAAGTCCGACTTTGTCATCGGCAAAAAAATTGTGAGTTTCTCCCTTCTTTTTATAGTAAAAACGAAAGTGCGGTGATTTCACACCTTCATTTTTTTACCTGAACCATTTCTATGGGCCTCGTCCTCCTTCTCAGCATGACGTGTGAAGTTCTAATGGTGCTAAACAACCCCTTTTTCTTCCTTTATATCACGTCAACACTTCCAATATTCCAATATTCCATTCTCTGCAGGCCACCGGTGGATTCGGCACCGTCTACAAAGCTGAGCTCATCGACCCCACCACCAAGGCCGCCGAGCCCGTGGTCCTCAAAAAGGCCACCGAGTTCGGGGAGGCGGAGGTGTGGATGAACGAGCGAATGATGAGGGCATCGCCCGCCTCCGCCGCCCGCTTCATCACCGCCTTCTCCGACGGAGACCCGCGCGAGGGCGCGCCGCTGTGGCTGGCGTGGAACTACGAGGGCGAATACACCCTGGCGCAGCTCATGGGGGATAAAACTTTCCCCGCCAACCTGGAACCGGTGTTATTCGACCGGCCGTTGAAGATCGCTCCCGGGCCGGATCGCAGGGCGGTGGTGCTGCGGCTGGCGATGCAGCAGCTGCTGGAGGCGCTGAACGCGTGCCACTCGGTGGGTATCGTGCACCGTGACGTGAAGCCCCAGAACTCTATCGTTTCGAACGCCGACCGCCGCGTGAAACTAATCGACTTTGGGGCCGCGGCAGACCTGCGGGTGGGCATCAACTACGTGCCCAACCAGTACCTGCTGGACCCGCGGTACGCCCCGCCAGAGCAGTACATAATGTCCAGCCAGACGCCTCGAGCTCCGCCAGCCCCGGTGGCCGCATTTCTGTCCCCCATCCTGTGGCAGCTGAACGGGCCCGACCGGTTCGACATGTACAGCGTGGGCGTGACGCTGATGCAGCTGGCGTGCCCGCCGCTGCGCAACGACAACAACCTGATTGCGTTCAAGCGCTCGCTGCGGGACACCTACAAGTGGGATTTAAAGAAATGGCGGGTGTCTACCCAGGCGCGCGGGGGGCGGGAGTGGGCGGAAGGATTCGCGACGTTGGACGCGCTGGGCGGCGGCGGCTGGGACCTCGCGTGTCAGCTCATTCGAGCGGAGCCCAGCGAGCGGCTCTCCGCGGCTGCCGCCCTTGCGCATCCGTGGTTTGACCCCTCTCCGCTGGTGGCGGTGGCGTCCACGGTAGAGGGGATTGGCCGGGCGGCCAGCCGCGTGGCTGATGTGGACGACGGGTGGCTGTCCAAAGCCATGGCCAGGGCGGGGAGCGAGGAGGGGCTGGGGTTCACGGAATCGCAGCTGCGGGAGGAGCTGAAGGCGGACTTCAAGACCACCGCGGCGCGGAAGGAGGTACCGCAGACCAGCGCCACGATCGCGTGGTGGAAGGACCGGCAGGAGGGGGTGGAGGCTAGGATTAAGGAGCGTGAGAAGGTGGCGGCGAGGAGCGGTGCGGTGCAGAGTGGGAAGGTGGGTGCGGCGGCCAATGGGAGGGTGCGGCAGAATGGAAAGGTGGGTGCTGCGAAAAAGAAGAAGGAGAAGGAGGGGAATGGCGGGCTGATCGGGTTGTTGAAGTTGCGCGAAAGGAAAAGTAAAAAATGAAGGAAGAAGTGGGGTGGATTGATGAGAGATTGAACGGTGCATTTGATTTCCTCGGTTTGATTCTTTGATTTTATTTTTCTTATGGATGATTTTTCTCTGTTTTTGATTTGTTGTTTCGAGTTTGGCGGTAGGATGGAACAACAACAATACATAATGTAGTCGCTTTCTCTTTAATGGTGTTGATTTTTTATTTCAAGCATTTTGTGTGGCATTAATTTGTGTTTTTTCTTAAGCGTTCCATAAAAATATCACAAACGCTGATAATTTTATACTGGTAAGGCGACTTCACTGGCGATTTCGTCGGCGAGGGGCTGTTGGCCAAAGGGTGCGCCAGCATCTGCACGGAGATTGAAAGAAAATCGATGTTTACTCCGTTTCTTTAGGTATCCCGCTGCTACTTGTGTGTTTGTATTGGAATGGTGGGAAAGCTCTTTGGAAACAGGTTTTGGTTTCAAGCTGGAGATAAACACACGAGTAGGCGGCATTAATGGAATAATATTATTTCTTCTATACATTACGTTGTATCTTTACTAATTAAAAGCAAAAAGCAACAACTGTTTCTCGCTCTGCCCCAGCGGCCAGAAGAGCGGCAATCATGTCGAGATTGTGCCCTGCTTTCGCAGCAAGATGCAGCGATGTATCTCCTTCCCTGGTCAAATCATTGGGGTCTATTCCTACTGCCAGGAGGCGGTTGGCTATGTCCAGGCTGTCTTGCTGATCGCCTTGTGCTGCCACGTGCAGGGCGCTAAAGCCGTCCAAATCCACTGCTGTATGGTCAATCCCCGCATCTAGCAGAAGATGGACCACTGCTAACTAACCAAGATCTGCAGCCATGTGGAGCGCATTGCTGCCCTCTCCATCTCGAGCGTTAATATCCGCCGGCCCCAAGAAGTAGTCTCGCCACTTCTGGATGTCCATGCCACGCGGCTTAATTAAGGGCGGTAGTGCCTTGCTGCTTCCACAGATGGCGTTGACGTCCGCGCCGGCTTTAATCAAGGCTTCTACAACCAGGGGATGGCCACGCACCACAGCACCAACACGACCTTGCCGTCCTTGGCGTTCACATCAGCACCCGCTGCTATTAGAAGCTTAGCGATAGCAGAGTGTCCGTATTATGCCGCTGTGTGAAGGGGGGTGAAATCGATACCTTGGACGTTCGTCGATGGCAACGCCAGCAGCTCCTAAACCCGCTGTAAATCTCCCAGCTGGATTGATCGCTCGATTTCATTCAGTGGCGCGTCAGACATATTCTCTTCCCATTGCTTCTCACCTCCCACTTTGTTTTTTTGAGTAGAATACCTCCACATCATCAAGCTTTTACTTTACTCATATTTATTAAGCTAGGCTCCAGCAGCGTGGACCCACACTGTGCTAGCTAATTTTCAAGCCATCACTGTACTTGGTATTTGCAATCTATACAGGAAATAAACAAAACTTCGGGCGATGGAAAAATAATAACTGCCCAAACAGAAAATTGCGCGCGAACCAGTTCAGCACCGCGGCTGGGCAGTTCCAGCGTGGTTTATTTATTATTAATTAAAAGAACCAGTGCAGATGTTGCTGTTGCTAGCGCTGGCGGTCCTCCTGCAGGCCGCCGTGCCAGCCGAGGCAGTTGGAGGCTACCTGCGGGTGTGTCAATATATTTTCACCTTATCAACGCACCGTTTACCTCTCTAATATTTATATTTGCATTTTGCACAGTGGACCTACAATGAGAGCAACGCCTACTACCCCTTTGACACCCGCTTCCCTCCAGCCATCGTGAGAGGGGAGTTCCCGGGCGAAGAGCGCGTCGTCACCCTTCACACCAGAAACAACCAGTGGCAGGTCTCAGCGCTCGACATCATCACGGGTGAGGCCCAACTTCTCTTTTCAACTAGACATTTTTTTCTTCTGCCTCCGCCTCACAGACTAATGCAAGGTATACGTAACTTTCACGATTTCAGGCGCCTCGGTGTGGGAGGCGTTATTCCCGGGGGATGCCACCACCATCGTTCCCCTAGGGGTCACCACCGGCGCGCAGGGGCAGCAGATGGGCAACTCTTTGAACCTCGCCTTCCTTCAAATCGGCGCCACGCTCACCGCCATGGACGGCGTGACTGGCGCGGTGGCGTGGCAGTGGGAGGTGCCCACCAACTTCACGCTCACCACCCTCACCGGTTGGGGCGACACCGTGGGCATTCTGATAGAAAGCGGTCCCATTTTCATCCCGACCTCCGCTGCCCCGATCACCTACTCACAAATCCTCAGCGTGGACGTCGCCACCGGGGCTCTGCGCTTCCAGATCAACGCTAGCGACGCCGCAGCAGCCATGCCCACTAACCCCGCCGCCGTGGACTGCCTGGTGGTGGGAGAGGAGTCGTTGCTGTACTCCAAAGGCAGCAAGATGGCGGCAATCGATAAAGCCACGGGGGCAGTGGTGTGGAGCCAGCAGATCCCGTTGGAGGGCAGTGTGGGCACGGGGCAGGGCGCCAACATCACGCACATCAATTATATCCCCCGCGGCAGCGATGACGAGCTGCCGACGCCGCCCCGCCTGCTGCTCAACGCCAACAACTGGAGCTTCCAGCGCTTCCTGCTGTACCAGCTCAACGACACCAACACCTCCATCCCCGCCTCCGTGTTGTGGCGCTCAAAGCAGCCCGAAACCGCGATCAACGACCCCAAATTTGCCAATCCCGTTGTCGATTTTTCGCCCGGCAGTGAATCTTACTACTACTGGTCGAACCGCACCAACTGGAACACCGGGCCCACCCCCACGTGGGAGGTGTACATGGTGGGCAGGGATCTGCGCACTGGTAACGAGCGGTGGGCTCAAAAGATGGATCCTGTGGGGGTGCCAACGGTGTGGGAGGGGCGGGTGGTAGTGGTCAATTCCAGGGGGCTGGTGAGTTCAATAGAAAGACGGTTTGCGACAGATTAGGATGCGGAAATGGAAAAAGGAGGGCGAGGACGCACGCGAATGATGCATTTTGCCTCTTTTTTTTGAGCTGGGGAGCGTTTTAAAGAATGGGAATTAATAAAATTCAGGGGGTCTAATTTTCACCGTCTGTTTTATTTCACCATGTTTTATTCCCCTTTTTTTCCCACGCTGTTTCCTCCTTTCTTCCGCTTTTTTTTCAGGTGGCGTTGCAAGGGGCCAGCGGGCAGGCGGTCTGGGAAGTGGACCAGCCACCCACCATCGCCACCTACTCTTACAACGTTGCCCCCACCTTTGGCAACGAAACCGGGATGCTGGTGGCCTCCAGGTGCCTGGGACCTACCGCACCTGCGCTGTGCATGTACTCAGCGTTTGCCCCAGCTAGCGGGGCGATGAGGAGAAGCCTCGGGGGAAGCGGCCTGGCAGCGGTGCTGGTGGTGACGGTGATGACGGTGCTAACAGGAGGCTGGTTGTGATGATAAATTTCGGAGAGAAAGCTGCTGAAAAAGTGGCATTTGACAATTTAAAAAACCAATAAAACGTACGTGCTTAAACTACCTTCCTGTTGGCTGCTATATACTCTTAGTGTTTAATTTTTTTATAGAATGACACGCGCCCTCTCTTCCAATACCTGGCTGGCTGACTTGATTCAGCTCTAGAGCAATTCAGAAGGTGGGCCCACCTTGTTCTTTCTTCACTGCGATAGTTTATTTGTCCCGTCGCTACTTCACCCTTAAAAGAAAGGGACGCCTGCTGCTCCACAATCTGTTAATTTTAAACCGGTACTGAATGTATTTATGAGCTGTCTCGTAAATGAAATGCAAAAAACAAAAATATAATCAAACGAGAGAATTTCGTCGTCCGGTTTTCCAAACCCAAAACAATACTGGTATCATGTCAACGCGGCCTTGAAAATCACGATCAACGCCATGGCCACCACCAGGATCAACAGGATCATGATGCACGACGCCGCCAGTCCCCGCCGCTGCGCCCGTTCCGCTTTTTGCAGCTGGCGCACGCCCTGTTCCACCCCTGCCGCAGTTTGCTCCATATTGTAGTCGATGCGGTCCAGCACGGTGCCCTGGTCTATCACCAGCACCGACAAGTCCTTCATGATCTGCGCCAGCTCGTGGATAGACTGCATCACCCCCACCACCTCCCTCTCCCGCTCCTGCACTAGCGCCGACATTGAGTCGGCGTGCTGCTGCTGCTGCTGCGAAAACCCAGGGTCAAACGACCCTGCACCGCCCCCGAACCCGTCCCGGCCGCTCTCCAGCAGGGACAGCGCGCCTGCGGCGGGGGAGTCTGCCCCGCCGTCGCGGGCCCGCAGCCGCTGCAAATACTGCTTCTGCAGCTTGCGGAACTGCACCGACAGCGACTGCAGCTCCAGAGCCAGCGTGCGCTGCACGTTCTGCTGCACCTTGGCGTCCGCAGACCCCGGGACGAGACCCCGAGAGAAGCGGACCAGGCGCCCCTCGCACCGTCGAAACAGCTGCGTCACCTGCTGCGTGGCCACCTCCACCGCGGCCTCGTCGTCGCGGGAGTCGTCAAATTTGCTCAGGCTGGCACGCCCGTGTAGCGCCCGCAGCTCTGCCATTCTTTCTTTAATCTCCGTCATGTCTCGATGGCAGTCGTCCTTCAATCGCACGTACTCAGGGGCAGCGGAGGTGGAGGCGGCGCCAACTTCGCCGGCCTCGGCGTCTGATAGCGATCCCAGTGCGGACGCCACCAGCTTGGCAGTCTCAAGCCTGCGAAGAGGGGAAACGTATTTATTTCATTTGTAGGAAGCGTTCATCCAAACCCATCAAATACATAACTGTGTACATATAAATAAACCCGTGATGATGTGGCAGGATTGCAGTAAAATGATACTGTGCGAGTTGTGGGGGATTTTGGAAGAAATCATGGCTGTCTTGAGCTTTTTTCCTATGCCTCACCCTGTGTCGTCGTGGAGGCCGCCTGGCGCAGGGAACGGCCTGTCGACCTCCCTAGCTTGTCTTCTGTACTTGAAAAACAGGTCGGAGCGGTTGCGGGTGGTGCCCAGCGAGGGGGTGGGCGCGCTGGTGGAGGCCGCGCCAGCAGAGCGCCCCTCGCTGACAAATAACGCAGCGCCCCTGGCTGTCATGCCTTAGGCGTGTAAATTGGGTGTGCGGGAGATGACCTTGGTTGGAGACTAACTGTGCATGGCTTAGACGCGGGCGAGCTTCTAAAGAGCTGTTTTGATTATTTTTGTGTCCTTGTGTGTGATGCACCTCAAAAAAATATAATTTGAAAGAGGTTAAGATCTCCCAGGACAGTCGCTGTGGCGTTACGCACTTCCAAAGACTATATAAAAAAATAGTATGAAATCAAGGCAGAGAACACACAATTTTGCTGATCCCCGTTGATGATTCTTAATAGTTGCCAAAGCCTAGAAGGCGCCTTTCAACAGCGAAGGAAAAGCCGTTAATTGTCGGCCCGCCGCAACTTGCCTCAAGAGGCCAAAGGCCAGCCTTTTGTCGAAGAAAGAATTCCAAAAGGCAAAGGCTTAATTAAATATAACTCAATCTTTACGGACGCTTTGCTGTCGTTCATTTCCGCGTAAACTTTAATTATTTGATACTGTTTTTATCAAAATTAAAGTAAACCAAGCACAAAAGGCAAGCAGTAGAGCATGCTATCACCGCAAAAAGTTTGTCCCTGCGTTATTACTTTCGATGTCGTCTTCCTTCGTTTTTGTCCGCTGTTGCCAACGCAGCACCGTGCTGAAACAAGAAATGTTTTCTGGAGAACTTGCGCAAGCGGATGAACTTGGGGTCATCGTCGCGCACGGTGATGTAGGTGATGTAGCGAAGCTTCCAGTGGTGCCCACGTATTTCTGGTGAGGTTGGCGGCAACCTCTTTGGTTATGGAGCACGAGGCAGAAGGTTAGGGGCACATGGTCCTTCTTGTTGAGAAAGATGTGGGTGGCCTCGGTGGCGCCCGCCTTGCGCTTCACAGGCAGCAGCGATGGCGTCACTTACGACGCCCGCCACGAGGACCTCCTCTTTTTCGGCCACAAGGACAATAATCTCAATGAGGGGTGTGGAGAAGGTGTTCTCTGGGAGGATGAGTGTTATTGGGTCGGGGGGGAGAAGTCAGTCCCTAAACCCTGAACCCCCTCATATTTTCGGGATTTTTTCTATGACAACAATTTCGCCCCCCCCCCCCCCCCCCCCCGTCCCAGCTTTATTTTTTTTCTGGCTTCATTTGAAATACAAGAATACACTCAAATAAATACAAATCAAGCTTTGAACAAGAAACTCTATTTGAAAAAATGATTTCAGTTCAATTTTATTCAACAACTCGCTTGCCACGTTTTTGTCGCCGTCCTGTCACACTTGGAGGGCGTGAGATCTCCCAGCGTGGCCTCGCGCCGCTTTCTAAGCATGCTGGCGCGTCGTCTCAGATTCCAAGTGCGTCCACCAAGAGCGTTTTCGAAGAGTTAGCCGAATCCTCCCTGGATCCAAATGAGAAAGTCCGCATTATGAGCACGCTCCATGCGCAAGAGGTTGCGCTGAGGAGAAGGAGAAGGAAGTTGCGCTGAAGGACGTGGCTCTCCTTAAAATGGAGCTGACGGCGACGGCAACTCGTCTCGCCTAGGTGCGCGGCTTTCTCGACGCTCGCGGGCTGATCGGTAAGAATGCTATTGTGTAGTGTTGCTGTTCCATCTTGAACGCCCCCATAAATGCAAGTGGCTTGCTTTTGCCGCTACGGGAGCACTTTTTAGCGATTCTCTCTTTCATTTCGTGTTCACACCGCCCGCTGTGCAGAAATGGCGGAAGAAAGGTTCAGGAGCTCGAGCGATGCGCTGAAAAACGAAAGGGACCGCAAAGCTCTTTGGAGGAAGTCCTTAAAGAGCACGGAGAATGCCAAGCTGCTGAGCTGCATGAGGAAGCATGTTCTCGTATCCAGCAACGCGGAAGAAGCCAAAGTGATTGACAGAATTGCAAAACAAATTGAGATAATTTTCGGCCAGCTGTCGGAACAAATTCATACGCAGCCTCGGTTGAGTGAACAGGTAGACATAGATGCTGGTCACCTTGGTCGGAACAATGCTTTCATGTTGCATTGCCTTGGGGAGTATTTGAATGTTGCGTGTGGAATCATCTCGAATAAGACGAGGGAGCCCTTCCACCCCCCTAGAAAATAGAAAAGATGAGGTGTTTCTTTAGTATATGCATAACAGTTATATGACATGTTCTGTTGTATGTTTTTTTCCCTCTTAACATCGTATGTACTCTTCTTCTCTCCTTGTTTCACAGTCTTCCTGCGAAAAAAAATATATATAATTGTACCGTCTCGCCTGTACTCATGTAAAACATAGAATTGTCGAGGGGGTCATAAATTGGACGACCTCAATTAATCTTTAGCTCCACGCTCGCTAGCAGTTCATTTCATCAAGAAAAGAACTGTCAAGCCCGACGCCTCTGGCTGCACCGTCGCTTGCAGCAGCACTGAAGGTTGCTTGCTGAAGTGCCTACTGCAAAATAGATGCCGCAAAATATGTGCCGTTTTATTGAATCCATGCTGTTGACGCGCGATACAGTCGTGTGGAGGGCCCCGGAACTTGCTTTTGGGGGTCATTCACAGCAGGGCAGCGGTTGCTGCAAAAACAATGTTTCTGAAACCGTAGGAGTTCATCAGCTGGCGAGTACGAGAAGCTGCGTGGTTGGATATAAGCTTTTCTTTTCTTTTCCTTTGTTATTCTTTTCTCTGTTTCTTTTAGCGGTTGGTTTTTCTTTTGTCTTTCTTTATTCTCATTTTCATTCATCAATTTATTATTATTATTTCTGCTTGCACTTCGGTGCCAGTCTGCTATGTTGCCTTAGTTGCTTCTTTGTGCGGAATTTTAACCTGTAATGTATGTATGTATGTATGTATCGAAGAAATTCGCGCGATTCTGGGGCCGGCGGGAATTTCCGGAGAATTGTCTCCCCCCGATTGGAAATCGCCTTTAGGGTTTAGAATAAGCAAAAATGAAGTTGAATTTTATGCGGATGCCCAATTTGAAATTCCTGGATTGTCCAACTTGTACAATAATATATGCCTTCTGTACCGCACTCACTGCCGGTTTACGACTTTGACACCTGGGGCGCTGGGCCGCAGGTGCGGCATCGCCTGGCGCCCCACCGTGCGGCCCTTTCAGCACCTGTGTGTGCCCCCAAACCGTGAGCAACAAATGCAGGTTGGCGACAGCGGCGGCGCGCCAACACAAGGTAAGAGCTGCTGCTGGCAAAACCGTGTGGCCCTCGTACTTTTTAGTTTATATTGATTCATATCGAGAGTAAACTGTACCAAGAAAGGGTCGAAATGGGCCCACGGCCGAGACCCCTCTGCTGCAGAAATCAGGAGATTTCTCCTCTCTGGCCAATTAAAGCTCTCCTCTACTCAGAGTGAGAACAATCCAAAGACGTAAACCTGATAAGACAGCCATCCAGAATTATTTCCAGCCATTAACCTGCCAGTACTAGCCTCTCAGAAGCACTGGCAGCGGCGGCCAGCACCCAACAAAAATCACTTTGTGCGATTTCATCCACAATTATTGGTATTGATCGCGATGTTTGGGCTCATTTTGCCGTCCGTGATGTTTAAGAACGAGCCAGAAAGCGAATACACAATAATCTGTTTAAACAAGGAATGCGAGTAGTATATGTTTATGTTTACGAAGAGCAAGAGCTCAGAAGGAATGAATAGGCTATTAACGCTTGCTTAAACATTTTATATGTATAAAGTAAAAGGCAGTGGCGAATATTGGAAGCAAAATTCTTCTTCTACCACACCGCAAATTTGAAAACTCAACTCTCGAATAAAATTTCTCCCACAGTTTAGTAACAGCATAAAAAAAGAGGGACCACCCGTCCAGAGCTGTACATTTCGTTTGCATACAACACTTTTGCAATTCTCTCATCGACATTTCCCCCACTCCCATCCGCCAGAACCATGCTCACCTCGCGGTCAGCAACCATCCACACCGCTGACCCACGAATATGCACCCTGCAGCGTCGCTCGCCCCCCACCGCTCGCCCCAATAATATTTTTTTGTGGCCTTCTGCGCACCGCCCCTCAATCACCCCCACCGCTGCTGTTGCTGGGGTTTCTGACGCCCCTTCCGCTGCCCAAAACCCTCTCAACCAGCAGCCCGAGTCCTTCAGCGACGCTGAGTGGGACTCGTTCATCGCTGCCTTCACTTCGCAACCTCAGGAGCATGCCCTGTTTTTAGACGCTTCCTGCGTGGTCGAGGGCGCCATTCCCGCAGAGCTGCGCGGCACCCTGCTTCGCAACGGCCCGGCACTGTATGAGATCGGCGGCAAGCGCATCCCCCAGCCTTTTGACGGCGATGGCATGGCGGCGACGTTTTGCTTCCCAGGTGATTGCAAAATTTACTGATTACTGGTTGTGGGTTGTTGCTCTTTGTAATATTTGTAACCACCATCTTGAAGGTTGGAAAATCAATTTCCCAATTTTTCCTCTTATATTCTTCTTGCCAAAATTAAATCCATTCCCGTTGTCTTTTCATCCACAGGAGACGGACGCCCTCCCTTTGTAGCCAACCGCTTTGTCCGCACTTCAGACTTTCTAGCCGAGCAGGAGGCCCAGCAAATGCTCTTCAGGGGGGCTTTCAGCGTGGGCAACCCCACTGGGGGGCTGTTCTTCAACCCTTTCGACATTTCGGTGAAGAAAGTTGCCAATACCGGGATCGTGGCTTGGGCTGGAAAGATTTTAGCGCTGTACGAGCGAGACCTGCCGTACGAGGTCACTGGGCCTGACCTGCGCACCGCTGGGCGCACCGACTGCGGCGGTGCCATAGAAGGGCCCTTCTTTGCAGCCGTGAGTCCGAGAACTTTCACCAATTTATCCATTCCCAGCTCTCAATTTTCGTATGCACACAATTAAAACGTTATTCACATGTTATTCCGTTTCTCGTTTGAATAATTCAGCCATATTCCCCCCTTAAATTAACACCTTTGCGCGCTTTTCCCCCCGCAGCACTACCGGATTGAGACGCAGGCAGACGGTGAATCGAAGCGGCTGGTGGGCTTCAACGCCTACGAGGCGGGCCCCAACTGCAAGCTCTGCGTCTGGGAGTTTGACGAGGCCGGCAGAATGCTGCACAGCACCGCCCACGAGCTGCCTGACGCCGCCTTCGCCTTCCTCCACGACTTTGCGGTCACTGAAAACCACTACATCTTTCTGGAGAACCCCATACGCTTGGATTACATAAAGCTGCTGACGAAATACATATTTGGCCAGGCGTGTATCGCCGAGTGTTTGATGTACGACACCTCCCGCGCCACCAAGGTCCACGTTATCCCCCGGCCAGGCGCTTCTGGCGCCGCCACCGCGGCCGCCGGCGCCTACGCCACGCCGTCGCCTTTCTTTTCTTTCCACCACGCCAACGCCTTTGAAACGCCCGACGGCCGCATCGTGGTGGACACCGTGGCGCTGCACGACGGCATGGACTTCAGTAACGCAAACCTTGAGGTTGGGGCTGATTATTTTTCCAACAACGTTGGGCGCGGCACCTTAACTCGGGTGGTTGTGGACCCGAAGACCGGAAAGGTGGCGCAGAGCAAGGCGGTCAACAGGGCGTGCGAGTTTCCGTGCGTGGCGCCCGGGGTGGTGGGCAAGGCGCACAGCCACACGTACGTTGTGGCTTCGAAGATTGATTCGCCAGGGCGATGGGGGGCAACACAGGTACGAATGATTAATTTAACCCATTTTTTTCTTGGCTCTTTTTGCTCAACGATGTGACATCTGCGTTTCCGTCCTTCTTTCTCCTCTACTACGATTTACAGGCCATCATGAAGGTCAGCATGAGTCCCGAAGCAGGCGTAGCACGCGCTGCAGGCCCTCCCGACTCCGACGCCTCCCAGCAGATCTTTTACCCGGGAGATGGAAGGTGGGCAGGTGAGCCAATTTTTGTACCGCGCCCGGGTGGTACCGCTGAAGATGACGGGTGGGTACTGGCATTAGTGTTTGACTCGGCGGCCAAGAAAACAGAGTGCGTCATTTTGAGCGCGCAAGACATGAGCGTGGCTGCCCGCATTCGGTTGCCTTACTTCCTGCCGTCGGGACTACATGGGTCTTTCACCAGCGCCTACCTGGGGCCGCCGGTGGAGGAGCCGTACGAGGCGAGGATGTACGACATCAGAAACGGCGCGGCAAAGTATGAATGAATGAGCAGTGCATGATACTAATGATATTTTTCCCCCAGACAAGTTTGAGATTTTTTTTTCGATTTTTTTCTATGTCATATTCATTTCTTTTTTTCTTTTTTTATGACTGAATAAACCCTTGCATATTTTTATTTCCTTTGAATAGTAAGTTGTAAAATGAAGGCAAAATGAGCGGCGACGGCAGCTGCTGATCCACACTTACGAGGGCAATTAGTCACTCTTCTCCCGAGAGCATGCATTTCCAAGCATCGTTTTAAAATGTTCAATTTGCCAGCATGAGATTTGGCGGCCTACCGCAAATTTTGTAGGGGTAGTCAACGCTGGTTTGACCACCAATTTCTTCTCGATCCCTGCATTTATTTTGCTAATTGCGTGCTTTTCATATAGCAGTATTTATACCGTTGATGCTCTTTAAACAAATCCTAGTTGTTTCTCAAGATGTTCGCCCGGGAAGATGACTTCCGCATCCTTCTCCGAAAAATATCTGCAAGGCCCACGGAAGACCACCTTAACAGGATATCTAGCATTGCAGTGGATGACGAGGAGCACGTCTACCGCCACGTCGTCTTGCTGGTGCTCAAGGAGCTCAAGCAGATGAAGCCAACCAGCAGGCAAGCACTGTTGCTCCTATTTTTGCAAAGAAAAAAAAACACTTAAAGGAGGTCATTACCCTATCTGCAGGATTAACGCACTGTACGCCCTCAGCGCAATCGTCAGGCTGTCAAAAAAACGCTACATCGGTCGCAGCCGATACGGTGAGGACGTTTAACCTCTTTATAAGGGCTTTGTAGGGTCCATTTTTTACTACCTAATTGTTCAATATTGCAGCTACGGAATGGGACACATAGCTGGATCAAATGGCAGGCTTGAGGGCGGAGGCGCCCCCGCGAGACCAGGGTCGCTTCGGCCGCATTCTCTGGCTGTGGCTCAAGGAAGGTGTCTTCTCCGCCTGCAAGGTATACCGCCTGTCAAAGAGCTTCCCACGGCTGCCTGCGGCTGCCCCCGCCAGCTCAAACTCAACAGCAGCGGCAGCGGCGACAGCCAATATTGGCTCGCGTACAGCGGCTCCTCACAACAGCAGCGACCGCAGTGGGCCCAGCTCAATTGCGGGGGCTGAGATGGGAGGTTCCGAGCCCTCCTCCGCTGGCCATAAAGAGCGGGTTCCGGTTTTCTTTCGAGCTATGGAGGAAGAAAGCTCAGGGCAGTTGAAAAAGCAAGCAGGCAAGCCTGCAAACCTTCCTACGCCGCCCCCAGCGGCGACAGCAAAGGAGAGGAGGCGCCTTCCTGATTGGACAGCCCCATGATGCGCGTATGTGGCAGTTTTTGCTTTAATTTTGTGTTGAGCCAAACCAGTGCGGCAGTAAGCTCCTGGCTTAATTGTTAGGACCAAGCTTGCCCCTCTGCTGTGTGGCCTTTGTTGCCATCTCTATGCGGAGGATAAACCCTCAAATTTGTATTTTTGTATTTGTTGAAAACTTGAAATTAATAAAATTCTTCCGTTGAATAGACAAATACGATTGGGAACAGAGGAAACACAGGTAGAAAAAGAAGAAGAACAAAGAAAGAAAAAAAGAGGGGGGGTGTGGTACACTCAATTCAAAAAGCATGATCAGTAAATATCAACACATTAAAAAAACAAGTACTTGAACTTCAAAAAAAAAACGTAAGAAACAACAATTTTCCATGTATTCATCACATGACTGCGCAGATGTTCCAGGAGGACCTCGGGTTCCGTACCCGCCGCTCCTTTTTGGCCGTCGCGGCAGGCGCCGCTTTCCTGCCTTCCGCCGTCGGCTCCCCTGCGCCCGAAATCAGGTCTCCGTTGGCATCCCAGGCCGACAAATCCATGTCCGACATTGCGCTGCAGTGATGCATGTCCCTCGTGGAGGGTTTCTCTCTTTCTTTGCCTCTGTCCCGCCTCGCCATCGTTGCCAGAGCTTCTCTGGCATTGAACCCCAAGCTCTGGTTGTCAGAGTCAAAGCTACAGTTGCGCGGCATGGAGCCACGCCCAGGGGACCGCTGCGACGCCGCTGCAGCGGCGTGGAAGGCCCCCGGAATCCAACCACTGTCGGCGACAGCGATGCAGCTCGGCTCGCCCCCATAAGGCGACACCTGCCGCAGTAGTGGCGGCTTTGGAAGCCCCCCCCGCGGGTGGGCTGCCGTTTCCGTGGAGGCCCCCGCGTCTGCGCCTGGGGCAATTTTTGGCAGCTCCGCTGCTTCTTCCGCCGCCGCTCCAGTTTCTTCAGGACTGGGAGGGTTTCCGCTCGCTTCTCTGCTGCGTTCCTGCCGATCCTCTTCCTCCGTTGCATTTTCCGCTCTGTCCACCCAGTCGTCTGCAGCCGTCAGCGCCATCAGCGGACTGGGGTCGCCCTGCCGCCCAGGCGTGCTGTGCTCGTGTCCGCCAAAATCTTCATGCAGCGCCCTGGCCAGCCCCAAACTGGTCTCTTTTCGCATCAAGCTCTTTCCTTCTAGGTGCTGCGCCATCGCAGACAGCTCCCGCGCCCGCCCAGACCCTCCTGTGCCCTCAACCGCGCTGCCGCAAGCGCCAATGAAGCTTCCGCCATCTGCGCCGATGCTGCCCACCACGACGCTGCCGGAGTGGCCGGAGCTGCCACCCATCAGGGAGCGGGATGAGTGCCGCCGGCTGGGGGCGGGGATGGGGGTGGAAGAGGACGCGGGGGAGGGGGCATCTTCTGGGCTGCCACCCCGTAAACTATGCCGGTTTGACAGGGCCGGAGAGGGCGGACACAGCGGCGGGTCGCCCGCTGCCTCGCTGGCAGGGCGTTCCGCGCTGCTCGCGCGCGCCAGCGCGCTGGACAGCATCCCAGAGCTGCCCCTCCTTTTGCCCGTTGCTGCCACCGCCGCTTCTTGTTCGCGCCGAAAACTTCCGCTACTTCTCAACCGTTGCTGCTCTTGCTGCAGGGGCTCGGGATCCTTTGGGGGCCCCCTGTCGTTGCCGTACCGCGCGTACAGCTCGTCCACGAACTTTCCATGCTTCACGCCAGGCGGCCGAGCAGCGGCGAAACTTTCCAGCGCCGCCTCCACCGTCATGCCGCAGGCCTGGCACAGAAACGAGCACACCACAAAGCCCGTGCGGTTGAACCCGTAGGCGCAGTGAATGGCGATGTAGTCCCCGGGCCTGCGCGCCCAGAACTCCTGTGCTGCCGCCTGCACATCATCGATGGCTTCAACAGGCGGCAACACTTTAGCCACCAGCTGGATGTGGCAGTATTCGAGACTGTCGGGCACGTCTTCGGCGTAGAGGCACTCGTGGTTGGCCAGATCGATGATCATGCCCACGGTGCGGCCAGCAGCGGCCTGGGAGGCCAGCAACTCGGGCACCGTCAACGAGTGCTTTGGCGGGTCAGGGAGGGACCAGTTGGAGACGATCTCCTGCGACATGGGGGTCTTCATGGGGAGGAAGCGAGTGGGGTTGACGCCAGTGCCCACCGAAGGGTAGTCGGCCTGCAAAAATGTGTTTGCACAAGGAGATTTTAAAATTTTGAACATTGATTGAACTCGGGTGGGACGGCTGCGGGGAATCTTGCTGCCGGCGCGGAGTGGGGCAGGAACTCACCCATTTCTGAAGCTTGGTGAGGACGGTGGGCACCTCAGCCTCGCCAGTAGCTCGCTCGGCATGGTTTTCTGTGCCCCCGTTCTGCGGCTCTGCATCATGAGGGGGGTCAAAGCTCAGCAGCCCGCTTTCTTGGCGGTTTGCAGAGGCTTCGTCAACCATTTTACGGGCTAAAACGGCTGATAAATTATTTCAAGAGGTCATTTCAAAAATTGAATTCGAGCACCGAATGCCGAAGGGGCGCTGGTATGAATATTCGCATTTTTTTTGTTCAAAGTTAAATATCAATCGCATAGGAAGAGCTGTTGGCGAGCCGACCAATTGCAAGAGTGAGTTTTGAGAAGAACGACGACGACTGCCAGCTCAGAATTTTCAGTTTCACTAAACGAACGAGATTATTCGAATTATATATTAACCTCTATTGACAGCGATTATCACAAGCGAAGCGCCACAGCATCCACGCTTTCGTTGCGCCATAGCACACCCAAACAGCCTTTTTTCTGAAACACATTGGAGCAAGCACAGCCTAACTTAATCAATTCGCAACCCCCCAAAACAGCAATGACATTCAACATTCACGAACGCAAGCACCAGCTCGCGCTAGCTGCTGCAGGCACCGGCATCTTGACAGCTGGCATCCTCGCTCGCCGGGCGCTCAGAAATCGCATCAAGCGCGGTCCCCTCACCCCCGAAGCCCTCCCTGAAGATGCCTACGATGCCATCATCGTCGGCGCCGGCCCCTCCGGCAGCGTATGCGCCTACTACCTCGCGAAAGGCGGCGCAAAAGTGGCGCTGCTGGACAAGGAGAAATTTCCACGCGAAAAGGTGTGCGGAGACGCCGTTTGTACCCCTGCGGTGCGCATTTTGGAGGATATGGGGGTGATGCAGGAGCTGAAGGACGCTGGGGAGGCTGCTTTCGCCGACAGCGGCGGCTTTGTGAGCCCCAGCGGTCTTTCGTACATCGGCAAATCTGTGGAGCGCGTGAGTTCGTGAAACGTATACCCTTTAAAACCATGCTAGTGTACTTCTCAAATTTATCTTGAAATTTCCCCCAAATTAATCACCTCTGCCGTTTTCTTTCGTTGATATTCAAGGTCGGCCAAGCTGTCGCCGTGGCCTGCAAGCGCATCAACCTGGACGACAAGGTGGCCAAGGCCGCCGCCCGCGCGGGCGCGCAGCTGAAGGAGCGTTTCGAGGTCGACGCCTCTCATGTTTCTTTTGATAGCTCTGCCAAACTTTGGACGGTGACGTCCACCAAAGGAGAGGAAGTAAAAGGGCGCGTGCTGGTGTGCGCTGACGGTGCCACCTCCCGGCTAGCCACGCAGCTGGGGTACTGCACCGCCCCGCCCCTGGGGCTGTCTTCTCGTGCCTACATTAAAAATCATAACACCGATTTCGATGGGGCTTGCTTCTACCCTCGGTGGAGCCTGCCTGGCTACGCAGCCATCTTCAAGTGCGACAAATTATTCATAATTATTGGTGTGGTTAAATTCACCAGTTTTGCTTTCCTTTTGCATGCAAAATGTGCATTCAAACGTGAACTTTTTTTGGACTTTTTTTCTCAGGCACACCACTGGGGAGCTGGGCTACTGCTACTACCTCATCCCCTGCGGGCCCAACGCTTCCTCTGGCCAGATGGGCAGCGTCACCGCCGAGGACCTGAAGCGGCTGCACGAAGATGCCATCAAGCGTGACCCCTTCATTTCTCGAGCAATGGGGCCCAACCCAAAAACTGAGCGCATGCGCGCCGCTTCGCTGCGGCTGGGTAGCCAGGGAGTGTCCAAAACGTACGCTGACCACCTCGTCATTGTGGGCGACGCTGCTGGCCATGTAGACCCTCTGACTGGCGAGGGAATCCACACGGCAAGTGTTTTATCAATGTGGCGTGATTTACTTTAATTTGAGCTGTGCATGCTGTCCAAGAGTGCAAAGGAAATCGCCTGACGACAGAAGTGTCCCTGAGTTTTTATTTTAAATAATTATACAACGAAATTTCTTTATTTTGAGTTTATTTCATTCTTCCCTTCATTTTTAGGCAATGATGGGGGGCAAGCTGGCAGCAGAGACGCTGCTGGAGGCCCGCACCGCTGGGGACTTTTCAAAGGCCAACACTGTGCGGTACGAGCGCCGCTGGAAGGCGCGCTACGGCCACGACTTCTACTGGTCACAGAAGATGGCGGAGGCGCTGTGGAAGTGGCCCATTCTGCTGGATGCGCTTGCCAACGAAGTGCAGCGAGTCGGCGACCCGATGATGACCAAATGGGCCGAAATAGCCACCTGCATGACACACAAGACGTACCTGTTTCGGCCCGACGTGGCGCTCCCGCTGTGCATCGCCCTGCTGCGCGAAATTTGGGCGCAAAAAGTTGCCAAGCGGCCAGACGCGTAAGTTTTTTGGTTTGTTTTTTTACTTGCTTACAGAAATTTGCCCCTTAATTTTTGAACGGTTATAAATGTGGATGTTTAAATTCATAATTATTTTTCTCAATTTTGCATGCAGTTACGTCATGCCAGAGGGAGCGGCAGCAGCGGCAAATGGTGCTGCCTAAGAAACACGCCAGGGCTACTTCAAGTTGAAACTTAATAAATGAAACAGTTTATCTTGTGTATAAATCCGTATTGCGGTACAAATTAACTCATCTCCCACCAGCCACATTCTGCAGCTCACCAGCCTGAGCGAACGGAGGCTCTTTCTGTCGAGATGGGATACGATATCGTGCAGCGGGGTGTGAAAATAGAAGGCGTGCCTGTGTCGCCAGACTCTTCTCTTTCGTTGCGCCCTGCGCTCCTTGCGTGCCACTGGCAAGAAGGGACGGGGACTTGACAACTAAAGAGGTTTGCCGCTCTTGTTTTGCCCTCTTTTAGCCCAATAAGAGAGATCCAAAGATCACATTTGCCGCCTTGAGCCTACCTCGAAGATTTTTCTTGTGTTTAAGTTTCAAATTATGATCTCAGGATTTTTATCGAGTTATTGCTTATTTTTATCTTGGAGTGCCAAAGAGCGATTCCCCAGGTTCTCAAGGTTTTTACAACGGGAAATTTGTTCTACCAAAAAAAAATGCAGTAAAAATTCTTGTATGTTTTCCACCCCCAAAATGCTTTTAAAAAAAAGTATAAATCAGCTATACCACCAATCTAAGAACAGCAGCGCCACCGAAGCCATAATCAGCAGCAGCATCATGCACTTTTGTGCGCTCTTGTTGGTCTTCACCGCCTTGTCCAGCTGCACGTTGGCTTTGCCGATGAACGCCGTCGCCGCAACCGCCTCACTATACAGCTGCTCAATCTGCTCCGACTGGTGTAAAATGGCGGTGGAGAACATCTGGTTGAGCGTCGCAATCTCCCGCACCGTGCGCTCCGTGTGCTGCACCTGCTGTGTCATGCTGAGCAGCTCCGCTTGTAGCGCCACGTTTTCAACGTCTATTTGACCCTGCATCTGCTGCTGCTGCGCGTGATGCGCATCTGCGCTGCTGCCACCGAACCCTCCGCCGCCACTGCCGCCTGCGACTGCATCAAAAGCGCCCCTCAAGGGCCGTCCACCCGCTGTGTCGCCAAGATTTGACCGGGGCAGCTGCATGGCGGTGCTTTGGGGAGTGCGGCGCCGCCTGTTGGCCTCCTCCTGCTGCAGCTGCTTGTACCGCAGGCCACGCAGCCGGTCAAACGCGGCAGTCAGCGCGCCTAGCCGCTCTGAGAGGATTAAAACCGAGCCTTGACGGTGCGCCATGAGCTGGGCGCTGGCAGGGACTGCGCCCGCTGGAGAGGCGGCAGGGATGGTGGCAAGCATGGACTGCAATTTCGTGATGTTGGTGCTGCACGCGCGCACGTAGGCGCCCACTTCTTCCTCTATTCGATCACGCTCCGGCTCTCTCAAGCGACCCGACAGCGCATACTGCTGCTGGTTCTCTAGGAGGAAGGCGCGCAGGGAGGCGATGTTCTGGGCCTGTGGAGGGAGAGCGGATTGCGACGGGTTAGAAGGTTAAAAAACAAGAGCGTGCTGAGCAAGAAGCGATCACTCAACCACTTCAGCAGATGCCTTAGTGAAGTTGTTCTTGGAGCCCAGGGAGCGCAGCAGCTGCGCAGATCGGAGCTTTCGGAGGTCATCCTGCACATTTATACCGCGTTTGGGTGAATGTTCGCTTGAAAAATGGTGATTGATCATAAACTCACTTCTCCCAAGCCGCTGGTCCGGCCTGCCGCGACCACAAGGTCTGAAAATGATGCTGTGAGATCGATGGGCATTGCAAAATTAAAGCACGAGTGAAAAACCAAGCTTTCAAAGCTTATAAAAGTGTTATACGAACCAGCCAGGGCGCCATGACTTTTTTATAGGTTTCGTTTCGGCTGCTCAAGTGATTTAATATAACAAAACGCGATTGGGTTTTGACCCCCAGGACGAGCTGGCCACAAACGCTCTCAGTTATACAAATGGCTTTTTGGAAGCTAGGCAACTATTTCCGTCTCATCGATCATTAATGGTTTGAAAGCCGCTCAATAGAACCAAAATAAATCTTTAACCCATTGGAGCCGGCGCTAGGTGGGTCACGCCCTTCCTTTTTGCCTTTCGACTTCCCTGAGAGATTATATTTTTTTAATTTTTTTTTGACCCGAATGCATCCCTCGCACCTTGTTGCGCAGGTCTTCGACCTTAGCACGTCAGTTATGACCTTTAACGAAAGGCAGAAATGGCATCTGCTGCCAGATGTCTGCCTAGAAATCATCCTTGCCACTCTTCCACCCTCCTCCCTCGCCTCCCTACGCCTCACGTGCCGCGGCTGGCGCGATACAATGGCCCGCAACCTTGTCACCCTCTCTCCTTCCGCCGCTGCACCTTTAGAGGTTCTTTCTGCAGCCTTTCCCGGCGTTTCAGTCCTCCGCCTGAAAGTCGTCCAAGAGTGCAGCCGGCTGGCGCTCTCGCCCCTGTCTGAGATGACCAACCTTCAGAGCCTGGAGCTTGCTGGTCCAGAAGGCCCTTGGGCTGCGGAAATGGACATTAACGACCAGAGGATTGCCGATATCGCTGCTATGCAGCGACTCACCTCTCTGGCCCTCACACGCGCCGCCATAGCCCTCTCCCCCGCCTGCCGCGACGCCTTCACGCACCTCAAGTCCCTCCGCCTCACAAAAACGGCGTTCAACCCGTGCGATAGCCGCAAGAACGACGATATCGGTGTCGACAGCGATCCCTCCTCGTCCTCGACAGCAGAGACTGCGGTGTTCCCTTTTTTCTGCCCTCTGGAGGCGCTGGTCGTCGAAGACAGCTGGGCGCAAGCGTCAAGGGGCGCGGGGGGCGCCAACTGGGCGGCCACGCTGGCGGAGCTCTCACAGCTGAGCCTCACAAAAGTTTGCCTGTCCAGCCCTTTAAACATAACCGACAAGGTGTGCACCACCTTGGCGTCCCTCCCCCGCCTCGAGAACCTAGAGCTCACCATCCCCGCGTGGTCGTGGCTGCCTAAGGAAGCTGGAGGGTGCGTCACATCGGCAGGCGTGGCGGCGCTAACTCTGCGGCCGAGAAAGTCAACGCTGCGTTCGTTGGTCCTCCGGCGGTGTTTTGCGGCCGGAGAGGACGCGGGGGTCTTACGGCACATCGCCACGCTGACGGGGCTCACGCACCTGGAGGTAGCTGCCAGCGATTTCAGCAGAGAGGACGGCTGGCGTGTGCCGGACACCGCCGCCGTTTTAGAGGCAGCTTTTTGCGGGTTAAACTCGCTGCGTGAGCTGCGCGCGCTGCACGTGGACGGCTACCCCGTGGGTCTCCCCGCCGTGAAGGCTTTCGCCTCCCTGCTGGCCTGCACGCGCCTCGAGTTCAGCGCCTGCTTGGCAAATTTCGGGGACGCTGCGCTCTTCGAGCTGGCGCGCTTCCCGCGCCTGCGCGCCCTGGGACTGCGCTGCTGCCCGCTGGTCACCGACATAGGTCTCTCAGCCCTCTCTAAAGGCCCTGTAGCCGCCTCCCTCATTTCTTTAGACCTCTCCGGGTGCCATCACAATATCACTGACAGCGGCCTCGCTGCGCTGGCTGGCGCCAAAAAGCTGCGCAGGCTAGGGTTGTTTGGGTGCGATGCCATCACCGACACGGGTCTGTTGGCGGCGCTGGCGGGGTTAAAGCGGCTGGAGCACTTGTCGTTGTCCGACACAAAAATTTCCGATGTTGGGTGCATGGCGGTGGCTGCAGGGGCCCCCAACCTGGTATCGCTGGAGTTCGAGCACTGCGGAAGGGTGACGGACCGTGGGGCGGCGGCTTTAGGGCGGTTGCAGCACCTGAAGGAGGTGAGAGCATTTGGCAGCGGCGTTTCATGCAAAGGAGTGTTGAAGCTCAAAGCTGCTACTGGCGCGGCGGTGGAGCACCGCAAGCCATGCTGGTGGAGCCAGCACGGCGGCCACGTGGCGGCGTTTGAGCGCGTGGCGCTTCCCCAGCCAGCGTTCTGAATTATAATATCCAAACTTTTTAAAACTTAATACTGTTTTGCCATTTAGATATAGATATTTAGATAGATATATTGCCCGCTGTATTGGTTTTTCAGGCCAGCAGAATGTATTGTTCACCAGTACAATTTCCCATGTTTTTCCTGAACATAATGTTTATTGTTGTTTGTTTGTTTGTTTGTTTGTTGTTGTTTTCTGATGTTTTTTTTTTTTTTTATCGGCCGGTTGTTTCTCCTTTGTTTATAAAATCGCTTCCCTGCCGTCGTGCCTCTGTCAAATAGCGTGGCATGTACTCATGCTCTTTCTACATAGCCTGCTCTTCGTATGTTTGTTCTTGTACAGTTTTTGCGTAATTTTTGTTTCCTCCATTCACTTCCGCCCTTAATCCTCTGCGCGCTGCCCATATTTACGCACCTTTAGGCGACCCATTGGTCGCTAACTTTGTAATAATTAGCCTGAAAGTAAAAAAAAATGATATCCACCCAGCTGCAGAGATTGCAACAAAAAGGAAGAAGCGCCATGCAGAAAAAGTTTTATTGCGCTTGATAGTGCTCGGCAATTTCTCCTTACACAGTAAAATTAGAGTATATGAAATTTTCATAAAACAAAGGTCAGTTCCCGCCCTCCATGCACTGCAGCACCTGCTGCAGCGACTCAGCGTCAAGCGGAACACACAGCACGTCCCCTCCCCCCTCCTGACCCCGCTTTGACACCAACAGGTCGTGGTCTCTAAACTCCGTCAAAAACACCTTCAGTAGCATCTCGTTGGACACCAGAAATCGCTCCCTGCACGACGAGAACAGCCGTTGAAAGTTAATTCCGCCGGCGCCTGAAGGGTCCAGCTGCGCGTCAGCCACCAGGCGGAAGACCTCGCGGGCGGTGTGGGTGAGGGAGGACAGCACCACCAGGGCACTCTGCTGCGTACACGCCTCCCTGCACGGTTGGGTTGATTTATTGAGGGGGGTGGAAAGCAAGTTAGCTTTGGGTAGAAAAGACCGACTTGCAAACTAGAATGCAAACTAAAAGACATACATTGATGACTAAGAGGGAATCTAAGAAAATTCGCCTTGGAAAAACACCAAATTGATAAAAAAGAACAGAGCTTAAATAAATATATATAAAATCTCACATTTTGCCGACCAGAAGGGAGGGCACGGCAGCGGCAGCCACCTCGTCCAGGTACGGTCGAAAGGTGGTGGCCTGGTGCCACAGCCACGCAAACCTGTCTTTGGTCTGCAAATCCCACAGCAGCGGCGCGTTCACGTGGTCGATACTTGCCACCAAGTGGACGTTGGGCAGCGCCGCCATTTGGCTCAACAGCCGTTGCCCCGCGGGGTCTCGCAGCCCCGGGCCGTCGATATTGTGCACCGCCACGTACACCCTGCGGTGGGGATCCTCCTCAGCGATCGCAGCCAGCAGCTCTTCTACGCTGGCGGCACGGAAATGCTGCGGCTTCACCAGCTTGGCCAGGGCGGCCACTCGCGCCACGATCTGGCGCGGGGTGACCCCTGGCTGCATGCCGTTGACCTCCAGACACGAGCCGTCCCCGGTGCACGTCGCAGCGAACTTGTGCAGTATGCCGCGCTTACAACCATAGCCGTACAGCAACAGGCTGTGCCCCGCGCGCCACTCCGCCCACCACCGCCCGAACTGAGCCTCAAGCCGCGCCCGCAGCGCCGCTTTCTCGGTGGGAAACCGCTCTGGGAGGGCGGCAACCAGCGCTCTGAGGGAGCCTTCATCGCCTGCCCCCAGTCGAAGGTCTGCTACAGAGCGGTTGCTGCCGGCACGCTGCCCGGCGAAGAAGGTGCTGACGAGGCCTTTGTCGGCCGCGGCGGTGCCCCGCTGGCGCTGCCTAGGGCGCTCCCGAGCAGCTTCAGAGTCGCTGTCTGAGCCAGAACGGTCGTTGGGGTCGTCAAGAGCCAGATCTGGCTTCTTGAATTTGCGTTTGCGTGGCGGCATTGGATTTGGGTGCGGGTGGCGAGAAAAAATCGAGAAAAGTGAGCGCGATTGATGTGATTAAATAAACGAAAATTAAGAGGCGATTTTGAAATTATCACGACGTGGGGCACAATGAAATATTTGAAACGAGTTTAATTTTAATTAAATGGAACAAAACAGCGGCACGAAACACATTAGCGAGCTTTTGGCAGCATGGCACAGCGCAGTTGGTGTTCAAATTTCTACCTGCTGCAGCAAAGAATTATCAAATAATATGGGGGCAACGTTGGCTAGCGCGATGCATTTCTCCCAGCCCCAAGATATAGGCAGCTTTTGCATGCTTCACCATGTATACGTCAACACCGCACACGTTGGCGGCGGCATGAAATATCGGCGCCGTCCACTCCGAGCTCGCTCACGAAATGCGGGAAAATAGAGAATAACGGTGGTCGTGCTGATGATAGATGGCGACGTGGATGACCTTGCGCTTCGAAGAATTCCTGTGACAAGTTGTTTTAAATGCACATTCAAAATTATAAGCATGGGAACTCGGGAAATGCGGGTCATGCAAAAATGATACAATACGTTAGAAAAAAAATCACATATTCTGTTTTCTGTATGCATTTATACATTCTATGCATTTATACATTCTACATGTATAAATATGGGGTTTAGGGTTTATTCTAGATTTATATATATATGCGCAGACATGCATGCTCTTCCAAATTGACAGCAGTTCATTAACTTGGTTTGAGCCCAATCCACTGCCAGTTCTTCATACACGCATGCCCTGAATCAAAGGGGCTTCAAATATTTGCTTCATCTTTAATTCGGAAAAAACTTTTATTTTGAAATGAAAAGTGAATCTATATTTGTTTTGTCATATGCCATGTGCTTCGACGATAATATCAATCAAGAATGAAAAGCAAAGAGTCCAAAGGGAAGGACACCAGCATATTTTTTATGAACCATTTCAATTGGCATTTGTGTTTTTTACTTCAAAACAAGTTGGTAACTGCGTGTTTAACTATTTTCATCTTGATATGTTACGTTCGCTCTGCGCTGCCTCGCTTTGATTTAGCCCACGGTGCATCATCATGTCACCACTTCCCCGCCCGCCCTTCAATATTTCCAGCATCGTTTTGGTTTGTTAAAGTTCCAAAAGCAGGGAGCAGCACGCTTTCTGGCATCATGCGATCATTGGCTGGTCATCACGGTGTTCATGTTCTTAAAAATCCGATTGGTAGATCGTTTACTCTGCCGGAGCTGCGCGGCGCAATCCCTGAGGCCCTTGGGCTGGGTGTTTCGCACATTGCCATAGCAAACCACGTTTCCTACTCTGATGAAGTTCTGAGACTCTTCACAGGGAGTGTTTTACGATTCGGCGCTGTCAGAGACCCCATCGCTCGCACGTATTCACAGTTTAATCAACGCCAAGTGGACTGTTGGAATATTTCACGTCTGGCGTGCTCTATTTCATCAAATGATGCAAAATACAGTAGATTCATCACAGAGCACAAACTATTATTTGATAATTTCAATCCTAATATCACCAATTATCAGTTCCACTATCTACGAGGACCGGCGACGTCCCCTAGAGATGTTGTCAACCAATACGATTTTCTATTCGTACAAGAACGTTTTCATGAGTCACTTGTGGCGTTTATGTTCAAGTACGGCCTTGACTGGCGTGATATTGCACACATCTCTGCCAAAAATCGAAGTGGCACGTATGCAGGCTCAGAGACTATGCCAGAGGAGTTAAATCAGTATATTGGCTCAAAGAATGACCTCGACATGCAGGTTTGGGAGCTTGCGAACCTCAAGCTTGATCAACACATCGATGATATTAGAGGGGCATGCGGAAAATATTTTTTCAACAAGGCGTTGCAACGATTCGCCGTCATTCAAGAGCGTATACACAACGAATGTGTCAATGGCACATCAAGAAAAGGTCGTCCCGACGTTTCGGTTTGGTACGCTTCTCATAATTTCACCACCGGTCTTTCATATTGGGGCGACAACGGCATCGGGGGACGTTGCACGGATTTCGTTGCCCGCCAATTTGAAAGCCAGGCATGAAAACTGTAAGCGTTCATGAAATGATGAGATGCTATACACCTTTTTGTTTTTTTTGTGAACACGTTGAATTTCAATTATACGAAGGCCAGAAACTTTCTTGAATTTTTGTCCAATATATTTGCTGAAAAGCTCCAGCGAGGTCGAGGAGCGGCTAGCTGCAGTTATTGCGCTTCCGTCCACAGCGTTTCGAAGGCTTGAGCACGCCAGCCGCAGCACCCGTTTGTCGCTTAGGCGCAGGACGTTGCACTGGCCAAATGGAGCACAAGGCTGATGATTTCTGATAACTTTGTGTTGGAGACTTAATCGAAAATTTCGGGCTGCGCAGCCTTGTTTGCGGCTGACATCGCTTCTTTTAAGTGGTTCAAAAATTATAACATGCAGATAAAATTTTATTGATAAAAAAAATATGAACTCTAATCCGTTTCTGCATGAGTGACGCCACTGAAGAAAGTGCGCGTGAGTTTAAACGCCTCAAGAGGCCAAGATTGTACTAACGATTTCGCAACCCGGCAAAAAAAATCAATTATCGCCAGCGCCTCTGGCGCTGGCAGGCACGGAGGACAAACGTGGCTTGCCTGAGCTTGAGGCTCAGCCGGCCGCTGTGGAAAACAATGAAACCTCTGGTGCTGACGATCATGAGACAGCTCAGCTCCTGGTTGGGCTGCCCCAGGCCTCCAAATGAATGGCGCCCGTTTTCGGACTCCTCATCAAGAAACTGTCCTCGGGTTTCTATCTCCAACCGCTCTCTCGTGGGGTTTTCTTTCAAAGCATGCATGCAAAGGGGGAAAAAATAGTAGGGGGGCCAGGAGGGAAAAAGCAAAAAGAAAGGATAATTCTTCTTTGAATATACGATCAAAAACCCTTTAGCCAGGGGTTGAGTGACCGCTGTAGATGGGAGGGGTGCTGGGCGGGCCAGCATTGCCCAAGCGTGAACCCCAAACCTGACGGGCCGTTGCCGTCAGGAGAACCCTGCTTTTCCCTTAATTTTAGTCGGTCGCGCCGCTGGGGGACTCCGGAAGGCGGGGGCCAGAGCCTTAACTGTGGGCGGCGGAGCGGTCACCGGCGTAGTGGCAGTATCCGTACGTCCACCGTACCGGGGGTCGATCCCAGCGGATGGAAGGGGGTACCCGCCTTACTGTGGCGGGAAGTGGCACGTCGCCTTGCAGGTCTCTATAAGAGCACCTTCTATAGGAGACGTAACAACCAGATGTAAACCCATTAAACCCATTAAACCCATTAAACCCATTAATCTCTGGAGAGCTCTGCCCAATACCTTACTAAAAAAGCAAGAAAACACGAGCGGTATAAGAAGCACTTGGCATTCTTCTTCTTTCTGCGGTTTTACTTGTAGTGTACAACATAGGCTGGATATGCCTGCGAATTTTCGTACACCGCCCAAATCTGGCCGCCTGACGCTGAGTGGAAGCCTGGCGGCGGGCGCCTCATTGAGGGCGCTCCAGGCGTGCTGGCCCCCAACGCCACGTCGCACAGCAGCATCGCCACTCCGCCGTCTACGAAAGCTGGCGTGGCGTGCTGCTGCGGGGGCGGCGCCACTGCGGCGTGCGGCGGCGGCAAGGCGTACCCCATCCGCGCCAACACTTTGCTGTGATGGTGCGCCGAAACGCCAGCCAAGAGGGCTGCGTGGTGCGGGGGCATGCCGACGTAAGGAGCGGGCGCGATGGCGGCGCGCTTGGGGGCGCGGGCATAAGCGTCCGAGTAGGTTGACGTCTGTGCAAAGTAGATGCCGGCACCCAACGCCCCGCTCAAGTTCGAGACCCGAATATCAAACCCTTCAGTACAAATAGTGGAAATTGTCTCCTTTTCCGCACCGTGCCATAGACGCTGCTCGTTGGCGCCAGCAGGGGCGGCGGCGGCTGCGCGTTCGATGCGGGTTTTGCAGCGAAGGTACTCAGACCATCGGTCCAAGTTCTGGACCCGCTCCACGCGAATCACGCGCTGCGCATTCACCCCTTGGTGCGCCGCAAACCGCGCCAGCACCGCCCGCACCTCCTCCAGCTCCCTCGCACCCTTGCACCGCGCCGACGCCTCCTCGTCTCGCTGCTTCTGGCGCTGCCGCCGCTCTCGCTCGCTCTCACCTTCCCGCTGCTGTTGCAGCTGCGTGTGCGCTGTCTTCCGCTTCGCAGAATAGCCTGCAGCGCGGGCGGCGGCCGCTGGGGTGGTCCCGCGCGCTGCGCAATCGATGAAGAACAAAATCGCTTCTGCGGGGTCTCCGCCTTTCGCCTCCAGCGCAGCCTCCGCGTCGCGCCGGGAAATGCCGTTGGCCATCAGCTCCTGCACCGCTTCGTCCGACACCACCGTGCCCTGCTGCGCCATCACCATCTCCATCAGCGCTTGATTCAAATCTCCGCCGGCTGTCGCCAACGCCGCAGTCGCCGCCTCGTGGCTCAGCCCGTTGGCCATCAGCTCCCCCACAGCGGCGTCATGATACGCGGAGTTCACGCTGTCACCTTGGCCCGTGTGACCCCGGCTGTGCTGCCTTGTTTTGGCGGTGGCGAAGTTGGCGTTGGTATGGTCTGGCGGCAGCGGCAGCTCCACGAAGACGGGTTTGCCCAGGAGCGCGTCGTCTGTGTGGTCCCAGTGGTTGGGGGGCGACAGCAGGTGGAGCCCGGTCTGCGCAATTGCAAGGGAGTACGGAATTCCATATGAAGGGCAGTCAGCAGGGGCGGGGTTGAATAGATTTAAAAAAAAACAAAAAAAACGGAGAAATTATGCAAACAAAGATGAATGTTCGTACTTGGGCGTTTGCAGCAGCCAGGCGCTCTGCCAACGAATGCGGAGGAGGCGGTGGCGGAGAAGCAGGCTTCCGCCTCGGTGGCCCTCTGCTATAGTCAACTGCATGTTCGGGCCTGCTGCGGGCGGTGGGCTCACCTTCGAAGATCTTGATGGCGTCCGTGGCGTCTAAAATCACGTGTTCCTTCCTTTCTTTCTTCTTAGTCCTGATTTCTACCACCTCATCGTCGCTCAGCAAATCGATCACCACCGTCTGTTGCTGTCGCTGTCGCTGCTTTTTGGGCTGCCGCAGCGCGTGGCTCCCACCCCCGCCGTCGCTGCTGTGCCGGCCGTGTCGGCTGGGGGAGCTTGAGCGCCGCGGCAGTGGCGGAACAGGCACCCTCGCCTGCCCTACTGCAGCCGCAGCCATCATCCAAGAAGCAGTCGCAGCCTTACGATCTGCAGCCGGGTAGCCACCAGGTTGGTGAGGCTGGTGCAGCGCCGCTCTGGCTCGCTTCATCCCTCCAACACCGCTGCCGCCTCCGCTGCCGCTGCTGCCCTTCCACCCGTGGTTCTGCACCATGCGCTGGAACGCCGCGGAAGCTTCCGCCAGGCTGTAGGGCAGCACCACGTTGGCCCCCAGCCGCGTGTCCACTGCAAGCGGTCCAGATTGTCCGCCTGGTCCAGTCATCGTCTGCACAATCACGCTCTCGCAGTTCATCATATTGAACAGCACCGTGGCCAGTACACTCTCCAGGGTGTGGTCGGGCTGCCACGAGTTTGTGGAGCCAGAGAGCGTCAACGCTTCGATGCAGATTGAACCACCGGCCGTGACGTGGCCGGTGTACATCCGAAAGCGAGGCGAAACGACACGCAGGAAGACGGGGGAGGAGGGGTAGTCGGGCGGAAATCTGCGGGGATTGATGGGAGCGGCAAAGTGAGAGATATGGAGCAAGGTTTGGTTGGCGGTGTATAAAAAATATAAGTCTGGAGGAAGAGAGCGCACCTGGCCTCCATTATGATGGCCGCTGGGTGGCCATGGATGCCGAAAATGCGGCGTAGGTCGGATTTGAGCTGCCTCGTAGCCTCCAAGTCTTGATCAAAGGACTCGGGGCTCACGTGAAATTGCCAAATCGAAAGGTTGTCCTCAGGCAGCGAAAGGTTGGACACGCCAGGCAGGGAGCCGTTTTTTACTGAGCCTTTGAAGGCCTTCAGCTCCTGGGCGAGGTGCTGCATTTCGTTCGCTGTTTTTGGGAGAGCCCAAAATTAAAATGAAAAAAACATTGAAACGAACAAAGATGCTGGGAAAAGCGCTAGCTGTGACGACAAGGACCTCCTCCGACACATTATATATTGAATTGATGTGAACAAACGGTGTATGCCCTCAATTTCAAATGATAATAACGGAATATGGACGGTACTTTTTCCCTTTTATAGTACAACAGTAGTCAAGGCGGGAATTTTTTCGGTTTAATAACTTTGCAGCATTGTAAAAGCAGCTATCATTTCCCGCTGCCAGCGTTGAGGGCCTCGCTGCCTCCTCCCAGGCGGCGCAGCCTGCAAGCCCCTTGGGGCCTCTGGGGCCTCTGGGGCCATCAGTGGCGGGGAGACGCCGCTGAGCGAGGCTGGGGATGTGCTGGTGTCGGTCACCCAGATGCGCCAGCAATGGCAGAAAATGTGGAAAAGGGGCTCCGTGGGGTGCTTTGGGGGATAAAAGAAAGATGGGGCGTGAGGATTGGGCGGGGAACTCGTTTGGGAGGACAAATACAGCACGCAAATACAGCGGTGAATGGGGGCGATGAAAATATTAAGAAAGATTTGCATTTTGGTACTATTATTAAATAAGAAGAAAGTACGCCGATTTATCTGTTCTTGTGCCCCTAAATTAGTGCAATGCGATAAATTGACAATATATACATCGCCAAGGAGGATTCTTTAGAAGAAGAGTTTCTTGTCACTGTTTCCAAAACGAAAACAGCAGCGGCTGGTCAGCGACCTGGTCCGCCAGCGCCACCCCCTGCCGCCTCCTCTCCACTGTGGTCAACGCGGGCCCCACTTCCTTGGCCTCCAACAGCCCTGCAGCCTGTAGCCGCTCTAAAAACTCCTGCTCCTGCTTTAATACCTCCACCGCCACCTGCCGGGTCCTTAAACTCTGCACAGCGCGCGGACAGCGCTCCCTAAGGCACTGCAAGCGCGCCTCCGCATTTTTCTGCGCCTCCCTGCTCTCCTCCAGCACCGTCTCCATGTGTTTCCGCATCTCCTCCGCCGCTTTTCTGTTAAAGGTGGGCATGCGTCGTAAAATCGACTGCGAAGGGTGCAGCTCCACGGAAGCCTCGTGCAAAACATCACCGCCGCTGCCGTCGCCATGAAACTGTTCTTTCCAGTACGGCTGCAACGCGTCGCCGCTCGGCGGCAATCTTTTTCTTTCTCCGGCAGCCGCGGGGCCGTTGCTTGTTGGAAGCTGCGCGCTCTTGCTGGCTTCCAAATCGGCAACCGCGCTGTCCAGCTCAATTTCCACAAAGTCTTGCAGCTCCCGCCGCGCCGCAGCGTGCGCGTACGCAAACGCAGCGCACAGCGCAGCGTCCCGCCTCGCCTGGCCGTCTTTGCTCCACCACAGCCGCAAACACCGCTGCACCACGCCAGCGGCAGGCTTCGCCAGCGTTTCCACCGGTTCCAGCTCTTTTTCTAGTGACTCCCAGTCGGTGAGGCCTCTGTTTACCTCATCCAACGCCGTCTCCACGCTTTCTTCCAAAATGAGCGTCTCACTGGGACTCAAGAACTCAGCAGAGAACGCCTCGCGGTACAGCGACAGAGCACTCTCCAGCAACCGCTCCCGCAGGTCGACTATCGCCTCCGTTGCCTCCTTTCTTTCTATTTTAGCCACGTCAGCGTTGCGCCGCCTCAGCCGCCGCCACCGCTTCGACGCTTTGCTGCTGGCCACGGGACGCTTCTCAACCGCCTTAGATATATTCAGCTTGGTGATGCTTTGGACGCGCTCCCAGTCGGCGTCTCCCAGCAGCGTAGAGGTCTGCTTCGCTTGAGAAATTTTCACCGCCCCCAATCTCTCCACCGCCTTGGCGGCGCCCATCATGGAGGCGAGCTTGGAGGGTGGCAGGTTCGTATAGCCCAACTGCAAACGAAATAAAACATGAAAGACGCGGTCAAATAACGAGAACGTGTTAAAAAACTGCACAATTACTTTTTACGCAGACAAGATCAAAACAAAAGATGCAGAAATTGTAGTTCAATAGTAAACCTGTCGTCTAGTGTGTATTCCTTACCGCTCGCAGCAGGAGGGAGGTGGTGGAGCCTTGCACCAGCAGCGTGACGGCGGCCGCAAAGCCCATGAGAAAAAGAAAGCGCTCTCGGTACTCCTGATCCAAAATATTGTCCGAGTAGAATATAATCAACGCCAGGGTGAGGCCCACTGCACCCCGCAGCCCCGCCCAGGATAAAACGAGAGCATCTTTCCAGTCGATGCCGTACCTGATTAGGTTGAAGATGAAGGGATAGGATCGAAAATTTATTGCAAAATGAAGATAAGGAGTTGGAGGAGATGTTGGTCTGACGTATATCAAGCAAATAACAAAGAAAATTTTGATAGCTTATACTCACTGCCCCAGGCGCAGCAGAGGGAACAAGAGCACTGTCATGACCGATCTGATGAGCAGCAAGAAGAGCCACAGCACCACAGCGTAGCCCCAGTCTCTGCCATCGATGGTGGTGAGCTGTGACAGCTCCAGGGCGATGATGAGCCCAGACAAGAAGAAAATCTGCAGGGAATGATGAAACCGAATGAAAAACGTCCGACTATCAACTTTTTAATGAATGAATATTACGTTAATACGTGATCAATTGTGTGGCAAAAAATGAGACGCACCAGGGTGTTGGCCACCCAGTCCACCCACTCCCAGAAGAAATCGAACGAAGGCACCACCGAGCGCGACACGCGCGCTTTGCCGTACGCTCCCAGCGCGGTAGCAAAGAATACCAGGGCTAGCATGCCAGAGGCGCCCAGCATCTCGTCAGACACGATCCACAGCGAGTACCCAGCCACTACAGGTGTCGTAATTTCCAGCACACCGTCGTTAAAGCTAACAGACAGCCACAGTATGAGCACCAGCGCCCACAGCAGGCCCAGCGCTGGCCCGCCCACCGAGGCTTTGAACACAAAGCCCACCACCCCGCCCACGGTGAGGTTTTCTCCAGAGGCCCAGCGGCGGAAGAGCTCGAAGAGCACAAAGGCGACGCCGTCGTTGAGGAGCGATTCGCCTGGAAAAAGGGAGGAATTGTCAGTTGGCGATGCAGAGATGGGGGTTTAATAAAACATATGGTATTACCTAAGGATGCATTAGTTCAAGAACGGAGAGTAAAGACTCATGAGGTGGATTATTTGAGAAATGATAAATAACAAAGATCGCGATATAAAAAATATCTGGCGGTTTCCTTTTCACTCGTCAGTTTTAAAAAAACTTCATCGCAGCTGACGGCTGCACCTCACCTTCGATGATGGTCGCCAGCTTGACGCTCGCCCCCACAGAGTGCATGATGGCCACCACGGCAACCGGGTCGGTGGCTGCAAACGTCCCGCCCAGCAGCCAGCAACCACTCCAAGGCCAGTCGTAAGGGAAGACGTAGCGTGCCACCAGAGCGGTGAGCGCGGCGTTAAAGAGCGTCCCAGGGACGGCCAGCAGCAGCGCTTTGTCCTGTGTTGAAAGAAGTACTTATTTAATCAACAAAACAAATAAATAAGCTTTGTACTATGTTTGGAATGAGGTCAATGTTAAGACAAATACAAGGTAATTACCAGCACTCGTTTGACCACATGCCAGTGCAGGTTGAGGCCTGAGGGGATGATGAGCGCTGGAAGAAAGACGGTGAACAATACCGAAGGAGAAATCTCCTCCAGCACCCTCAGACTGTCGGAAATATACGCTGTATCTGAGTTATAGGTGATGGCTCCTACGGCAACGCCCAGGAGGAGGAGGAGGGCGGTGTAAGGAAGCGGCACGACGCGCCACCGCTGAGGGATGAAGGAAGTGACCAGGCGCACGACCAGGCCGATGAGCAGGGCGACCACCAGGGCTAGTACTGGATCATGGGAATCTTCCGACATGGCTCAGTCTGAGTTTTTAAGTTAATCAACGATGCATGTGATCACCCCCCCCAAAGTTTTATAAACGTGTTTTCAGCTTCTCGTCGTCTGGTATTATCTTTGATGATTTGTGAAATCAAAATCTCAACGTAAAGGGAACGGCAGAGGGGGAAAACATTTTTTTTTCCTTCCCAAATTTAGAATTTAGCCATTTTCGAAATCTGAAGGCCATTTGATTTTGTTAAATTTTTCAATAAAAAACTTCAAGATGGTGTTCAACCTTTCGAGCATCGATCTCGAGGATTTATTGCCGAAAATTGTCTCTTCTGCTGCCCAAGAGTCTTCTCTCAAAGGCCCTGTGCTCAGCTTCCGGTTCAGCAGCCAAGACGAAATCACTCTGCGGGGGCTGCTGTCAGAGGCAGCCAACAACTCCCCCGCGGGCCAACGCACCGAAATCCATTCCACCACACAAACCGCCCCAACTGCCCTCCTCAGCAGCCCAGCAGCGCACATTGTGCTGCACAACCTGTCGCGGAAGCTCACCACGGCCTTCTGCCGCGCGTCCGACCTCCGTAGCTACGAGCTGCACCCCTTTGTTGACGAGCTTCAAGTAGTCTTAAAAGACGGGCCACAGTTTTCTCACCTACTCGCCAGCAAATGCGTGGCGGCGCCATTGCACGTGGACCGCGGGCTTTTCAACATAGTCGTGGGCACGGCAGAAGACCTGGCAGACCTTTCCATCGCCGGCTTTGCTGATTTCAAAAGCGCCGCCACGCTGCTTCCTCCAGAGGACCTGGCGGGGCTGTACAGCGTGCTTCTCCCGGGTCTGACGCTGCAGCTGATAAACCCGAGCGTTTTTGAAGCTGTGTACCACAAAGGTGGGACAAGAGACGCGCTGAAAAGACTGTTTTCTTGTACTTCAAATATGTAAATAACTATTCCCATATGTATCGATTTATTTGGTATTGCTACTGTACTGCAGTCGCCAGGCAAAGTGCGCACCGTGCTGACATACCAATGGCGACTCTCTCCTAAGTACAAGGTCGATGCTGGTAAGCTTTTGAGGGCTCAAAATGTTTTTCGTAGCGTGAAAATGCGCCGATACCAATTTTGTTGCTGTTCCTGCTGTAGGATTTAATCCCTTCGTTCATGCCTGCCTCGGGCGTAGAAAAATCCCAGGCAGTAGCTCGCAACGGTGCAGAGCGCAGTGGCCAGGAGCCTCCGGCAACTCAGAC
Organism: Marvania coccoides; assembly: GCA_963854735.1. Classification (NCBI taxonomy): domain Eukaryota; kingdom Viridiplantae; phylum Chlorophyta; class Trebouxiophyceae; order Chlorellales; family Chlorellaceae; genus Marvania; species Marvania coccoides. The sequence goes on along the minus strand of OY978105.1, from coordinate 964,796 downwards.
AGAAAACGATGCCGCAAGCTGCTGCTGGCGTCAACAGGGCCCTGCAGACGCTTGGAGACGACAGCGATGGCCTCCTCAACATTACATGTCAGATGGAGCATGGCGGCGGTGAGATCGTGCTCCGAGTGAAGCCTACGATGCAATTCGGAGCTGTGATGGGTTTCATCTGCAGCAAGTGGAACCTAGATCACAGGTATGTATTTATTCACTGTGGAAGACGCCTCATGCATGACTATACTGTGGGAGAGTACGGTATTGAGGACGGCGATTTTATCGACGTCATGCAAAAACGGCAAGGCGACTGACAAATGGCGGTGGATACGAAGAGCCTGTGACGGCCTCCTGACGGAATATTAGGAGCGTGGACGTTATTTTTTAGTACTTTTATTTTGTTTTCTTGCTTCATGCAAATAATGAACTTGTTTAATCAGTACGGTGCGCCGTGTCTGGGAAGCAATCATCTAGCCGCACGACACGCAAGATTTTCGGTATTTCTTGTGAGCGGTTCGTATTTTTATTATAATTATAAAGCGTTATCTAACCAGCCAAAAATAGTACATGCATTTCTGACGTGCTTCCTGGTAGTATATACATTTGGTGGCGCTATATATACATTTTTGATGCCCAGTGTACTCCGTGTATTCATGTATGATATTGCACACTCGCTAAATACTTTAAACCTGTAGGCTGCCATCCAGTGCCCGAAATTTTCGCCAAAGCGAACGAACGTCTCGTTATATATATATTGAATGTGTTGTAGCTGCCGCAACTACCAAGAAGACCGAAAAGCCGCCTACCGCTTGGTGTGGTTGATGAAGCGCAGGGCCAGGAATGCGAAGAAGAAGAATGCAAAGAAAAATGCAGCTTCGATAGCAGCCCACTCCCAGGCGTTGATTCCGCCCAGATTGTACACATCCAGAATCGTGATCGGCTCTGGTTCGGTGTAGAGAACGATGTTGCGGTCGCCGCCAAACTGGTTCTTCATCAGGGCGCCCCAAGCGTAGCGCAGGAAGTCGATGTAGCTGTACCTGCAGCAATACAACAAGAAGAAGCCATTGCAAAACGTTAGTTGGTTCAAATGTTTTTGCTTGTGATTCGCCAGCCCTGTGCCCTCCCCGCCACTGAAATATTGTACTTACCACTTCCAGTACGCGGGGATTGAGTCCCAGGGCAGAAGGAAGCCCGCAAAAAAGAGGAGGGTCACGACGTACGCGGGGAGTGCCGAGTTAGCCTGCAAACATTGGAGTCATACACTTTGAGCGGCAGTGAAGAATAAAAAGCGGGCCGGTATAAAAATGCCAACCGCCGTATCTTTCGCCAATTGCATTTCCGTGCTCTCTAGGCCCCCTCTAGCAAAACTCACGACGTCCATGTTGGGCGATATCGCAGCGACGGTGTAGGCCAGCATGATGCCCAGGGAGAGGGTGATGAAATAAACAATCCAAAACAGCGCCCAGGATCCTTGCAGACCCAGCGGCCAGAACACCATGTTGGAGAAGACCAGCGAAGCGACGAATGCCAGCATCAGTTCTTCGACCATCTTGGCGCAGAGGTAGGTGATGACGCGGTAGAGGCCATCGTTGCGCTCTCGCACGAAGAGGGCGCGCTCGAGGACGATGGAGGGGATGTAGGAGGCGGCGCCGAATGCGGGGAGGACCACCCACATGAACAGCACGCCGCAGATGTTGATGATGTTGTCAGGGACGATTTCGTCGCCCTTTGACCTACGTGGGTAGAGTGGGTGGATATTTTGAACAAGGTGAAAAAAGTTCTAGTTTTGGAAGGCCCCAAAGTCCCACCTTTCTGAAGAATGGCCTTTCTGAAGAATGCAATACACAGCAGTATTGATCAACCCTCCCCTCTCTCCTCACCAGAATAGCGTGAAAATGAGGATGGAGAAGATGAGCTTGTCGCCAATGCGGGGCCCCAGGAATCCGGGATTTTGGTAGTTCTTGGTGGTGCGGTACTTGAGCATCGTCTTCAGCGCCCACCAAAAGGGCGTCACCGTCTCCCGGCGCACCGCTAGGTCCGCCTTGGCCGACTCCTCCAGCTGGGACGACAGATGCAGTTGGGTGTCAATCTCAGCGTCGGCAATGGGCTTGAGCAGGGAGGAGTCGAAGGTGGCGCCAAAATCAGCGGCCTTGCCTTGGCGGTCGGCCTGGGTGGTGAGGTCCACGATCCACTCAGCAGCGTTGTCGCCCTCGTTCATGGCAGCCAGGTTGGGGCAGGCGGTCTGGAAGTACTCCAGCGCAGGAGCGCCTGAATCACAAACAGAGAAAATTGATGAAAAGAAAGAAAGACTCGTAGCTAAACATGTCTTGTTAAAGGGGCTGCAAAAGAAAACTCGCCGCATGGGCCAAAGTAGGCGACGTGGCCGCGCAGCAGCAGCAGCAGGCGGTCGAACAGGGAGAAGCAGTAGGAGGAGGGGGAGTGGATGGTGGCGCAGATGGTGATTCCGCCGTCGGCCAGCGACTTCACAACGGTCATAACCTCGTTGGCGGTGTAAGAGTCCAGGCCTAAATAGGAAGAGAGAGAGAGAGAGAAAGTAATATATTGATTTAAACGGGGCGGTAGAATTGGGTGGTAAGAATGGGTGGTCGGAGTGAGGCTTACCAGAGGTGGGTTCGTCCAGGAAGAGGATGCGAGGTTTTGTGATGAGCGCTATGCCGATGTTGACGCGCTTGGCCTGGCCACCTGTAGCAATAACACAGTAATATGACGGGTTTGTACTCAGTCAAAAAGCAGAAATTTTGATAACAGTACTTGGAAATTAAAGAAAATAATGGCCGGAATTTCAACACCAACGCCCCCTTTCAGCAGCAAAGCGGCGGCTGGATGGGTCTCGGAATCAACGCCCCCTCGGCCCAAACAGAATTCATACCGCTTACCTGAGATGCCACGGGCGAGGGTGGACCCGATCTTGACGTTGCGGCAGGTGTCGAGCCCCAGGGAGTGCAGCACCTCGTCGACCGCCTCCTTTTTGGTGGCATAGGGCTCAGACATTGGACGCTTCAACTCAGCGGTGTACATCATCATCTCCTGCATGAAGACACCAGTATAGTCATTATTAAACTTGAGGCAGAAAATATGCTAACTTGCTTAAATGAATTTGTCAAAACAAGTAAGGAGGAAGAAAAAAAGGAGGAAAAAACACATTTTTTTATTTTTTTTTACCTCGACCGTCAGCATGTCCAGCAGCGTGTCGGTCTGCTCCACGTAGCCAGTATACCGCCGCAGAAAGTTGCGGGAGGGCTGCTCCCCGCCTATTTTGATCTCTCCCTCGATCTTGCCCACCGTCTTGCGCCCCGCCAGGATGTCCAGCAGGGTGGATTTTCCGCTGCCGGAGGGGCCCATCAGCGCTGAGAAAACACAATTGAAAAGCAGGAATGTAATATTCATTATATATTGATGGGATGAGTGGGTTTTAGTTAAATTGGTGGCTGTAAGTTGGCTTACCTGCCATTTCGCCGGGCTTGAAGCAGCCGCTCACGTCATGCAGGATGGTGAGCTCCTCCTTCTTGTTCTGAGAGTTCATTACGGTGTAGTTGACTCCCTGCGGAAAGAAGCAAAAACTTAAGGTCAGCGGTTCAGAGAGCATATTGACTTTTTCTCTACTTGTGTCACTGCCAGCCTCGAAGAATGGAACAGGAGTTTGAAAGCGCTTTGGCGGTGCATCATGTTTAAAAAAAGGTGCAAACATGCGTGCCTTGAAGGTGACCGCCATGCCTGCAGAGAGAGAGGTGTTGAAGGAGAGGCTGCCGCGCGTCGACTTGCCGCCTTCAACGTCGACAAAGTTCAAAGGCAGGGACTTGGAAGAGACGCTGCTGAAGCCATTCTCCACCCCGCTGTGGTTGGATTTGTCTTCTCCCATTGTAGAAACCTGTGCGTCTTGAGATAACACTGCCGTAGCTTTTCCTAGGCGGCGCTCGGAGTTGGATGCCTCCGGTTGATGAACGAGGGAGCGCTGTACGCCGCCCTTCAATTTTATTCAAATTATAATAATAATTGATGTGATTCAACGCGATCGGAGGCCAAAAAGTAGGAACGGTGATCGCAGATGAGCGCGCTCAGCCGCTGCTCACCTCATGGTTTGTCAGGCAAAACGCAGCATACTGTGAGCACGGCAGTAAGTACGAGTCGGAAAGGGTGGCATCTGCCTATACAGTGATTTTATAGGGGACTTCAACCACGAAACACGTGAAACCGCATTAACTTGGTTGATTGCAGAGGACCGCCGCCGGGGAAATCGCAAATCGTCCTAGGTGCGGCGATGATCATCGTGAGGCAGTAATCTTCGGCGGCTGAACAGAAGAGTGCGAGATTATAGCCTGGTGGTAGGTTTCAATAGGCGTACAAGGAGGCGCGAAGCACCCGCCCTCAATGGTCCATCCACGTGTGCGTTATTGGGCATATGAATCCACTGCTATGGATGTAGGCATGTCCCATACAGTATTTCCCCATAGGCTAATTACTATTATTGCCGGTGCTGCGTCTCGCCCATTGGAAACTGTGCTCTTAGTATATCAATCGCTGCGCAAAGAAGACTTACAAAACAATTTGTACTATACAAAATGAACTACGAGGAAGTAGGAGAGGAAACAAAAAGGAAGTGTTGTTGGAATGAAGCAACCTGCGAGGGTACACTTCCATGAAAAACGAAAAAGAAGTAAGCGGGGAAACAAAGCGCACAGCCCGCCCCGCCATAATTTAATTTGACGAAAAATTGCATTTATTTTATATCGATGATTATTGATTTCTCCGCGAAAAACTAAGCAAATGTACTGAAAAAGAAAGGAATTGTTTTAGTAAACAACGCCAGTCGGTCGGTTTAAGCCACAGCCAGCACTCTGCTCTCCAGCACTCTCTCCATGGCCGACCCCAGGCGCTCCCACCGCCCAGATGGCAAAACCTCCTTCAGGGACTCTAGAATGCGGATGTCAGGGTTGAGCTTGGAGGACCACCCCTCTAGCACCAAGGTAGAGAACACCACGGTGGAGACCACGCCCTTCAAGTGCACCCCATGCTTTCTTATTGTGTCCATCAATTCCGACACAACTTGGGGGGTGTTTGCGCGCATGTACTCGGGGTCAAGGGCGGCAAAGATGGAGTCCATCTCTGCGCGGAATTTGAGCGGGTCGGTCGCGCCGCCGGCCTCCGAAAAGCGCAGGACAGCGTCTGCCACCGCACCGCCATTCATTGAGCTTAAACTGCTGAAAAAGCCCACCAAATTGCGCTGGTCCTCATTGGTGAGCCGCGCGGTCATGCCCACGTCCAGAAGCACCAGTTTGGGCAGCGGGAGCCCGCCATTTACCTCCCACCCGACGGCTTTGCCCAGGCGCTTTGTCAGCGACGCCAGCGCGCCGGTCTTGGCGCCCGGATCCTCGAAGCTGACAAGGATGTTGCCGGGGTGGAGGTCTGCGTGGATGAAGTTGTCGCGCAGCAGCATCTTGAGGTAGCAGTGCAGCCCCAGGTCGGCCAGACGCTTGTTGTGTGCCGCTTCCGTGCGTACGTACTCTGAAATATGCTTGCCCTGCTCGAAAGACTCCACCAGCACGTCGGACGTCACCAGGGGGGGCGCCGCCGGCAGCGGGAACCGCACCTGCGCAAATGTTTTGAAAAAATGAGTTAATTTCTCCCAATTCAAGGCTAGAATGCAAGAAATAAATGGGCGTAAAGGGGTGTGTTATTCACAAAAATTACACGAAATTGAAGAGCAGAATGCGATGCTTACCCCTGACCACCACTTGAAGTTGTCAGCGAAGCGCGACAGATGGGCTGCCTCCTCCCGCAGGTCCAGCTGCTCCCGCATGGGAGCGCCAAACTGCATGAGACTTTCTTTTAGCTGGGGGGCGCCCCCAGCGCCGGGTAGCGCGCCCGCGATGGCCGCGGCCCTCCGCATCAGCGAGAAATCCCGCTCCATAACCTCGCTCACCCCCGGGTGGCGCACTTTAACCGCCACTGCCACTCCCTCGCCGAAACATGCCGCCTCGCGCTTGGCGCGCGACGGCAGCGGCAGCAGACCCGCCAGCACCGAGGGCTGGCGCCGCGCGAGCTCTGAGCCCTCCGGCGAGAGCACGGCGCGGTGAACTTGGGCGATGCTGCCGGAGGCGACCGGCGCTTCACTGAATTCGACGAAAAGGTGCTCCAAGGGGCATTTGAAGGCGGCTTCGACGGTGCTGCGGGTGTGGTAGAAGGAGTGGGACGGGGCGTCGGTCTGGAGAGCCTCCAAAGTGCTGCAAACATCAGGAGCCTGCAATACAAACAACGTAGAGTTTCATAACCACCAGTTCGTAGCTTTTGGTGCTGTCTTGCTCGAAACGCGAGAAAAGTGAATATACACTATTCATGAGCTCATATCACAGAAATGCTAACAAACCCCCCCATTAAAGCTTTGTTTCGACTTACAAAGAGGTCGGGGCGGGTGGCTGCCCATTGGGCCCACTTAATGAAAGCAGGTCCAGCACGCTCCAGGGTCCACCGCATGAGACGCAGCCAAGAATCGCGATGCCTGTCCGTCATCAGCATCACGGGCGCGGTCAGCAGCAGCGGGGCAAAAAGAAAGAACAGAAACACGCCGCGAGAGAGCAGCGCGGCTTCCTCCGCTAGCCGCGCGAACAGGGCGTCCAGGGCGGGGAAGGAGAGGGCGGAGTGTGAGAGCTTGGGTTTTTGGTGGGTAAGGGGGGTGGAGTAGCACTGGGCGGCGGCGGAAGGACCCATGAGATGAGCGGCAGCGAGAGGGACGCCGACCTGGAAGAAAACCAACCACAGTACGGCATGCGTAAGAGATTAAAATGTCAACTCGTGGTTGAGGTAAACCAGCGTGCTCAATATTTTTGAATTTCGATGACTAAAATCTAGAGGGAATCAGTTTTTTTTGTTTTCGGAACCTTCTCTTACCGAGACCAGCTTGCGTCCAGGATTGAGCGTGGCGAGCGAGTTGGCGACGGCGATGAGCCGATGCTCCGCGTCCTGCCACCTCCGCAGCAGCAGCGCCACGCTGCCCTGGCGGCGGGCCATCATGGTGGCCAGCGCCTCGCCGTGGCCGCCCCAAATCTCACGCACCAGCGCCGGGATTTGGGCGCGCAGCTCGTGGAGCTCCGCCTGCAGGGATTTGTTCAAATTAAACAGCTGGGCGACGCTCTCTTTGGCCTCTGCCTGCAGCTGCGCCAGGGTGTGGGAGTCGCGAGGGAGGGAGAGAGGAGACCTGCGAGGATGGTTGGAAATGTGATTGGGAGGGTGAGAAGGCGATGAAAATGTGATTGCGGAGGAGGAGGGTTCGGCTGAAGCATCGAATCTTGAAAAGCAATTCAACCCGGAGAAGATTGCTCAAGCGCTTACTTCCTGGCTGCATGAAGTACTTCTTTATACAGTTTGCTGAATGCCCGCATGACTGCTGAAATGTGCGAGTGTGAGGTTTAATAGTAATCTTCTTTGAAAAACAGTCGCCGGCCGACAACACGGCGGCGGCGGCGATTCCAAACAGACAACTAAAAGTAATAGACACGCTTAAATAAATTTAACAGAGGAGTTTTGCAGTGGCAGCCACTAATTATCAGATATTTGTAAACTCCTATGGAAGAAAAATCATCTACATGCATGGCCCACAATAGACCCTTCGTTCCTCTCACTTGCTTGATTAAAATACAACATAATATAGCATGGATGTAGTATCTGTAGAGCCCGGGGGCTCCGAGGTTGTCGTAAAATTATCAGGCGTTGAAGGGATTGCAAGGCAAGTATTATCTGGTTTTTCGATCCTAAAGGTTTTGATCAGCCTCTTAACCACCCCGATATTTTGCAGTGACCTTGATCTCGCCCTAGAGCGGCTGCGCGACAAGGATACGAACGAAACTTGTACATTCCTTGTGATCAGCCGAAAAAGAGAGCCCGGTGGCCCCAAACCAAAGACCCTCAAGGTCCTTCTCAACATTGACAGTGAGATCGGCCCTCTCACCGCCTTCCTTAACCCCAAAACTAAGGTTTTGACTGTCATCGTCGGCCTTGTGGCTCCCAGCTTACCAGAGGAGCCTCCTGAAGCGGCAGCTTCGCCGGCTGCAGCCGCAGACAGCGACGGCGAGAGCATGCACAGCGCGCAGAGCGATGATCAGGCAGCTTTACCTGCTGAAAACACGCTTGAAAAAGACACGGCATCCACCCCTCCCACCCCTCCTCACTCCGACGCTGAGGCTCTGGGCGTAGAAGACAGCCAGGCAGACGTGGCTGCGCCCCAGGACACGCCAGAGGCGGAGCAGGAGGCGGCAGCAGCGCCTGAAGAGGGGGATGCAACAGCAGCAGTGGGGCAGAAGAAGAAGAACAAGAAGAAGAAGAAGAAGAAAAAAAAAGGCGCTACAGGTGGTGCTGGTGGCGGCGATGCCGCTGCTGAAGGGGAGGAAGATGGAGGGGCTGAAGGTGACTCGCCATTTGCATTCAAATGTAATTACTGTTTTTTATTCCCTTTCTTTTTGCTGTATATGGTTTCAACTCGTGCTTTCTAAATGCTCAGGATCAAATTTCAAACATTCGGTTCTTTTGTAGATGAGGAAGAGGGCGCTGGTGCGGCAGCTACTGCTGGAGAGGAGGCAGCACCAGCAGAAAAAAATCCGGAGCCTGCCGATGCTGCTGGAGCTGAATCAATAAAGAGCACGGTCACCCCTGAGGCCGCGGAAGGTGCGCTCGCTGCCGTCGCCGCTGAAGAGAAGGCCGAAAAACCTGCGGAGGAAGCGCAGCAACAGCACCAGGCGACAATACGGGGCGTGGTGGAGCTGAAGAAAGCGGTGGAGCGGCGCGCGCTGACGGGTCCTTACGTTACTGGCAAGATAGCGAAGGCCACCAGCAAGGGAAAGGGAGAGGACACGTGGCTGCTGCGGCCTGACGTTTCTTGGGCGCTTGAAGGCGAGCCTGGGGAGGCTGGCATCTCCGCCTGGGGCGTCTTTGACGGGCACGGCGGCAAGCAAGCTGCAACCTACGCCTCAAACTCGCTTCTGAAGGAAACCATGGCCATCGCAGCCGAGGGCAAGGCGGTGGCTGGGCTGGCTGCGGCAGGCCCCCCTGTGACGGCTTCAGAACTCCCTGAGCTGGCGGGCGCGGCGGCGCAGGACCTGCAAGAGTGGCGGCTGCAGGCGGAGCTCGCGCGGCGGCTGCCCAGCGCTCTGTCGGCGGCGTTCATTGCCTGCAACTCCGAGGCACAGCGGCGGTTCAAGGCCGGGGGCACCACCGCCACGCTGGCGGTGGCGGTTGGGTGGGAGCTGATTGTCGCCAATGTGGGGGACTCTCTGGCGTTCCTCGACACTGGGGCTGAAGTTTTGCACGTCAGCGGCAACCACCGCCTCGAGCAGAATAAATCCGAGGTGGAGAGGATTGTGGCTTCGGGGGGCGAGGTGGCGTCGTCCACGGTGGATGGCAAGCCTGCAGGGCCCATTCGGGTGTGGCCTGGGGGGCTGGCGATGGCGAGATCGATAGGCGATGTGGATGCCGAAGAGCGAGTGCTGGGAGAGCCGGAAATCTGCCAAGTAACCATCCCTGCCGAAGGCGCGCGGCTCATCATCGGCAGGTACGCGCTCTAAATTCAATGTGCTTATTTTTTTGTGCATTTTTGGAGTTGGTTTGGGGGGTATCGATGTATTTTTTCACCCTTTTTTTGTTGTTGAAGCTGATTGCTCCCCTCCTGTATTGATCGATGGTGCAGCGACGGGCTGTGGGATGCGATGAACCCCAAGACCGCGGCGCATCAAACTCGCGATCTCCACGCCGAGGCTGCTGCCCACAAACTTCTGGCGCAGGCCATCAAGATCGACAAGCTCAAAGATGACGTTACCGTGGTTGTAGTGGATTTCTCACCGCACGAGGGCGACAAGCGCATCCCTCCCGCGCTGCAGCGGGGGGCTGTAGCAGGAGGAAAGAAGGGGGGCGGCGCTGGCGGGGCCCACACCGCGAAGGTGTGGCACCCGCTGCGGGATGACGTGGCACACCGGGAAGATTACATAATGGCGGGGGCGGAGCGGCGGCTGGAGGTGCTGGCGGCGGCGGCGGCCGCGGAGGAGGAGCGCCAGCTGGAGGAGGCGCGGCAGAGAGAGAGGGAAGCGGAGGCGGCGGCGCGGCGGGCGCTTGAGGCTGGGGAGACGCAAGCCGGGTCGGGGCTGTACGCGGAGCTGGCGCACCTGAAGCTGAGCCCGGAGGAGATCGAGGATGCTTTTAACCGCGAGAGCTCTCGCAAAGAGGAGGAGGAGCGGGATGCACAGAAGGGTGAGTAGGCTAGGGTGTGTATGTATAAGGGAAGATGAAAAGTAATTATTTTTGTTGCTTTTATCACTTTTTGATAATTCAAAATCGTTTAAATTGTGGCAGTTTTGCCCACTCCTCATTTCTGTGGGCGCCATTTTTTTAAAATATATAATTTATTCCTCATAAACTATTTTTCTCTTAAATAAATTCTGACATTTTTGTTTCAACATTTTAATACTGCAGAGGTCGAGGAGGGCGACTGGGAGCCGGTGCCTAGCGGCAGGCACAACAGTGCCGAGGCTGGAGAGGGGGAAGCTGAGCAGCGGAAGAGGTCTAGAGGGGGCCGCAAGCAACGTGAAAAACGCGAGGCAGCTGAGCGGCGTGAGCAAGCTAGGGGCCAGCAGCCGCAAGGAAACGAAGGAGAGGGGGCACAGCAGCAGCAGCAGCAGCAGCAGCAGCAGCAGGCCCCCGCGCTCTCTTTCTCTGGTGGAGCTCCTGTTGACATCTCTGATGAAAGCCGGCACCAACAGCAGCAGCAGCAGCGCCCGCCCAGGCAGCCTCGGCAGCCTCGGGCAGAATTGGGAGAGCGCCAGGCTGGGGAATATGGCAGCAATATCCAAGGCCAGAGGCTGCCGCTGAGCGAAGATGGGCAGCAGGGAGGAGGTGGCAGGCGCGGTGGCGGCAGCCGGCGTGGCCCTGGTGGCAGAGGCAGCAGGGGCGGCGGCCAAAGCGGCAGACGGGGCCCTAGAGGCGACGGGGCCGCTGCCTCCTCGGCAAACATCATCGTCGTATCGAAGGCTTCTGAGGCAGCAGGACGGCAGCAGCGGCAGGGGGTGCCGACAGCTCAAATTGGAGGAGGCACCGCCTTTTCGGGCTCTGAAGGCAGAAGAGGCGGAGAGGGGGGTGAGGGTGGCAGGGGACGAGGCGAGGGGGGTCCCTCCCGTGACGGGCACGGGCGCGGCGAGCGTAGAGGGCGACGCGGAGGAGGAAGAGGTGGCGAGGGCACGCCAGCTGTCGTTTGAAAATATGAAATATGCAAGAAAAAGAAAGTTTGACTAGTTTTGACCTGCTTTTTACTGCGCCGTTTGGCGCGTTTAACGCCAGTTCATAACGCAAACTGGCGTGTCCTAAGCCCTGTAAACCTTTAAGACCCAACTATCCGATTGAACTATCCGATTAAGCTTCTAAGTTTTTTTTCTAATTCTATATTTTTTTCAACCCAATATATTTGTGATCTTGCGGAGCTGAGCAAAAAATGGGCGGCACTCCGCAGCTGACGCCCAGGACAAAGCAGGGGCAGGTGGCTCCTGCAGACTCTCCCCTGATGGTCGAAGACCAGGACGCCACAGTCGTTCTGACCAGTGCTCGTGTGGCTCCAGCTGGGGAAACCACCGTCAGCGACCAAGAGGCGTTCAAGGCGCACGTGCGGCAGGAAGTGCGGACCTCCGGGCGCCTGGCTTTCAAAGACACCATTCTTTTTTTCGGGCGGATGCTCATTCCCTTCACCATCGTGTCTACCTGGGTGTTTGGGATCTTCGCCTTCCTGAGCTGGCTGGTACCCAGCTACACCTGCGAGGAGCACGTCAAGGAGTTCTCTGTGCGCGCTATTTTTCTTTCTTAATAAACGGCTGATTAAGGCAATTTTTGCGACCCCGAAAATGCTGCGGAGACTCACAAGTCTGACCCCTTTCCTCTTTCTCTTCTTCTCCAGGGATCGTCGCTGGGGCTGTCTCCCTGCGTGTATAACACTGAGGGAAAGTACTCCCCGATGACCGGCAGCAAATTCTTCTTCCTCTTCTTCTGGGCGGCGCAGAATGGCTGGAATGTGATGTTCCCTGGCGTCATTTGCCATGCAATGTTCGGTGAGACCGTTTGTTTTAATAACGCCTTATGGGAAAATAAATTGCTCATTTTAAAGCTTTAAAACCCGCAGGAAGTCACATGGGCAAGTTCAACTACCTCGCCACCGCATTATGGGGCGTTGCTGGCTCCACAATTGTCGTCGTCTCTGCGCTGGTGTGGGAAATGGCCCTCAACAACGGATATATTCTGGCAGTTGGAGGTAATACTGAGCTCACGCTTCTAATGATCATGTGCACCAAATACATTTACATCTACCCCTTCGAATATCACGATTGCTTTGTAGTTTTCGGGGGCTTCAGCGTTGTGTTTGCTGTCGCCAAGGTGCCAGCTCGTTTCACCAACAACAACCTCATGCAGTACCGTTACATCCTCCTGTTCTTCTATTTTGCGACCTTCAGCACCATCTACTCGTTTATTCTGCCGCGCATCATCACTCGCAATGCGCAAGACGCTCTGGGCGGCCAGGGCCTCACCATCATGCGTCTGGTGGTGCACCCCGCCTTGTGGGCGGTCGCCGTGTTCTATTTCCGCGTGGTGATGCGTCACTTGGGTAATCAGCAGTGCAATGTATTGGTTTGCACATAAAGGTGTCTCAAGTAAAGTATTTGCTGATTCAATTTCCCTTATTCCCTTCCCTCCAGGTCGCATGACTGACCTCACCCAAGCCTCATTCTACATTTGGCCCGTCCTGTACTCGTCGCTCTACGGCCGTTTCCTGCTGCTGCAGCTCGAGAGCGCTGGCTCAGTGGTAGTTCTTAACTTCATGTTTGCCTGCTTTAACATCGCCAGCAAGCTGGAGGACCGTGGCAGCGACGGGTGGTGGTACAAACTCATCTACGGAGAGCGCACCAAGGAAGCCATGACGGCCACGAAGGTCAGCTTCTATTTTTTTTCAATTTGCGTCACCACATTTCTGACCATACAAATTATAATTGCAGGTGACCGACGACATGGAGCTGCTGTCCGAGCTGACCAACAACATGATGGAGGGGGCGTCCATTCTGGGCGCCTCTGCCCTCCTTTCTTTTGGCCGCATCGCCACCACCCCCGGCGTGCCCCCCAACCATTCCCTCATCTGGTACAACGCCTTCCTGCAAATGGTGACCACCCTGGTGTTCAACTTCGTGGAGCTGGTGGCCTGCGGCAAGTTCCACAACTACCAGTGGAAGAAAGTTTACCCCCGCTCAATGTTCCGCCTGGTGGGCTACGTAATGCTCATTCTGACTTTCGGAAGCTCAAAGTAAGTTTTTTAAAAGTAGATTCACTATAGTCCTCGCCATTTTTGCTTGATTCCACGGGAGATGGCTAATTAACGCTCGTTTTCTTTTTTCCTTACAAGGCTGTGCATGGACCTGCTGATGCTGTTCTGCCCCAAGTACTACGACGAGCACGGCGTGCTTCTGGAGCAGTGCGACAAACCGTCGCTGTTCGACGCCATCTCCTTCAGCCGCCGCCCCACTGTCTCTGGAGACTGGCTGGACGCCACCCCTGTCAACGGAACCTGGATCCCCAACGCGGAGTTGTAAACATATCAATGCTACATTCAAACACATTATATTTCCTTCTTTTCTTTTTATTTCACTTCTTAATAGTTTCCAGGCCCGCACAGTCTACTCTGCCAGAGTACGACTCGGGCCGAGTATGCTACTTTTTTCATCCCCCCCACCCTTTCCTTTCCTGTCTGATTTTGCTTATAAACCGCTTTAACCGCTTGAAAACCCGTTAAATTAAGCATTTGAGGAAAAAACATCGAGACACACACTGACCCTTCTTTACAAAATAATATTTGCCGACGGTAGCTATGAAAGTCAAACAAACGGGAAATCCGAGCAGATGCAAGTCTGGAGAGGGCGAAAGAAGCGTTTTCCCACTTTCAGAAATCATTTTCAGCTCTCTCTCAAGGCTGCCTCAGCTAAACTGACGGCAACTGCCTTTCCAACAAGCACCATTGACAATAGCAAAAAAAAGCTCGAACAGTAAAATAAAAAAATAATAATTTATATGACTGCGTAATTAAAATGATTTAGGGGTTTGAATTTTGTCCTTTCAACTCGAAATATATCCGATCAATTAATTATGAGGCTTTTCAAAGCAGAGCTGAACGAAAGGCGTCAGCCGGCACTGCTGAAGGGAGAGGTAGAACGTGGGATTCTTCCCAAGGCAAGCAGCGCAAGAACTCGTAGCTGAGCCTGTGACGAAACATAATTAATTTATATCAAACTTTTATTTTTTATTTTACAGGTGAACCTGTCTTTCGACGGGCTGGTTGGCGGGGTAGAAGGCTGTCTGAACGACGTCTACACGGTACGTTCGCATATTTCACACTCCCTGGCTCGCTTGGCACCTTCAACTGCTGCTCTTTCCGCCACCCAAAAATTTAAATTACACGCCTCTTCTCACCGAATAATAATCTATTCATCTGACCACAGGATGGATACGCCCTGCTCACCGACTACCGCCTCATCTGGGTGTGCTACAACCAGTCTTCCACCGCCTTTGACGGCGTGCCCTGCCACATCCCTCTGGGCGCCATCGCCCAAAGCAACTTCTCAGGCGGCTTTCTAGCGCTGAAACCCTCCCGCATCAAGCTTCACATCCGTCTGAACTCCAGCGGCTACCCTTCCTCCGACGCGCTGTCTATTGCTCAAGTCGTCGTGGTTAGGCTACAAGGGAAGTCGAAGGAGGGGATGGATGCGTGGTATGGGCAGCTGCAGGCGGCCATCAACCGCAGGGCATGGGCTGTTGCGCCTGAGGGTCTGATGCAAGAGCTGCACGCCGCGACACCGCCCAGCGCTGCGAGGCCGCACAGAGCGGGGCCAATGACGCCGCCGCCGTCGCTGCTGCAGAGCAGCTTCACCAGCGCCGCAGGTACTGCTATTATAGAATGATTTCTCCCATAACATCTTTTATAATCGTCTGCACCCCAAAATTTGTATTTCTCCTTTTCAAATTTCCTAAATTGATGTTTGATTGATTATTGTTTTTTTTTTCTCCTTCCAGATTTCTCTCGCATATCCCCTTCTTCTCCCCGGATTGCGAGTTTTTTTAATATTTATTCGTGTACATTTTCTTCGCTTGGCTTGCAGGTGTCACGCCGTCCCGTCCTTCTGCTGCGCATGCTGCGTTGACTTCAGAGCTTCAAGCGATTGGCTTCACCGAGACCGATGCCGCCGCCGCCGTGGCCGCCACCAATGGTGCAGGGGCCCAAGAAGCGGTGACCTGGATCTGCGAGGGAGGTCCCTCGCGAAGAAATGCCGCTGGAGGAGCAGGACACGGTGGCAGCAGCAGTGGAGGCGGCGACGGAGAGTCTTTGTATGGGCTGCCAACTGCAGCAGCTTCGCCGTCAGTACTGAATGTTTCTAATCCCTTGCAAAGAGCTTCGCAGTACCATCCAACGGCCTCAGCGACCCCTCCGCTCGCAAACACCGTCTTCAACGCGGTGCTGCCTCCACCACAGCCAAACTATGGCTATCAGCAAGTGCAGCACTCACAAGACGGCTGGCACCTAGACCAACAGCAGCAACACCAGAAGCAGCGACATCATCAGCAGGAGCCGGGTCGGAGCTGGTCTGGAGTGGGAGTTGGCGTAGCGGGGGTGCTGCAGCGAGAGGAGCGAAAGGCCGCAGAGACGAACCGCATGCTGGGGGAGGCGTTCTCGGACCTCGCGCAGCTCATGGGAAAGGCCAAAGAGATGGTAAAACTTGCCGAAGACTTCAGGGCGCGGGCGCAGCGCAGCACCGCCGCCGCTGCCGCCGGCTCTCCAGGAGAGGACGATCAGATGGACGATGTGCTGGCAGCAGAGCTCGCGGACCTGGGCATCGCGAGTCCTGTGACCCGGGAAACTGCGGGGAAGCTGTACTACGTGGAGCTGGCCCGCCAGCTGGCGGCGGTGATGCAGGCGCCAGTGGCGGAGGCTGGGGGGATGCTGCCGCTGCCGGAGGTGTACCGCCTGTTTTGCAGGGCGAGAGGCGTGGATTTGGTGTCCCCCGACGACCTGTTGCACGCTGTGAGGAGGCTGCCTGACGTGGGCGCTCCGCTGAGAGTTAAAGAATTTGAGTCGGGGGTGAAAGTGCTCCAGCTGGTGGGGCTGAACGAGGAGGCCACGTGGCGAAAGCTTGTGGAACTAGCGGCGAAGGGCGCGGGTGTGGAAGGTGGAATGATTGAGGTTGGGGAGGAAGAAAGTAAGGAAGAAAGGGCGTGGTTGGCGGCGCTGGGGCCTGGGGTGTCCCGTGTGGAGGCGGCGGCTGCGCTGGGCGTGCCGCTGCCCGTGGCGGGGGTGCACCTGGCGGCGGCGGAGGTGGCTGGGCTGCTTTGTCGCGACGACGGACCTGATGGCCTTCGTTTTTATAAAAACTTTTTTGCCACCGCCACAGCGGCATGAAATGAAATTTGAGAAGGGTGCACATTTCTGGTCGTGTTGACCTCTAGGCACTGGATATATATGTATTGCTGAGTGTATACATTACTGCTTGCAATAAACCAAATAATAAGGAGTGGCACAATTGAGAATTTTTAATAGGAACTGTCCTCCGTCTCATTCGCGCTCATTATAATTTCTCGTCATTTTTAACACGAAAAGTACAGCTTCTTCTCACCATCTGAAGCCGCCGCGCCACCAAAATTGCGCTTCAGCCCGCGAATCTATATTTTTTTTAGTCACGATCTTCTGTCAAAAGCGCACGAAGACGCGCCGTCACACGCCCAGACAGCCGCTTAATCAACTCCCGTGACATCGCCACCGATGGAGGCCTCCCTGAAGAAGCTCAAGGTCACAGAGCTTCGGGACGCGCTGTCTAGCCGCAGCCTTGACACCAAGGGAGTTAAGGACGAACTCATTGCACGCCTGGCAGCTGCAATGGCCGTAGAAGCCGAGACGGCAGCCCCTGCGGCCGACGAAGAGGCCCCTGCAGCCGACGAAGAGGCCCCTCCGGCGGCAATGGAAGAAGCCCCCGCTGCAGCTGAAATCGAGGTCCTGGCGCCGCCTGCTGACGCCGCAGCGGACGTGGAGGCCCCCGCTGGCATTGAGCCCGCTTCTGACGGCGCTGCACCGGCTGGCGCCCCCCCCGCCATCCCCAAGCCATCGTTGACCGAAGCGGAGAAGATTGCGCTGCGAGCCAAGCGGTTTGGCACCACAGTGGAACCTGGAGCCTCCAAGGCGAGCCCCAAGCCCACCGCGATTGGGGGCTTGGGCAAGTTTGACCCCGCGGAGGAGCTGACGTTGCGTAAGAAGCGGGCAGAGCGGTTCGGCCTGCCGTTGCCGACCACCAAGGAAGAGGAGGGCGCCAAAAAGAAAGCGCGCGCCAACAGGTTCGGGATCACGGTGCCGGTGACCAAGGAGGAGTTTGAGGCGAAGAAGAAAGCCAGGGGGGAGAGGTTTGCAGTGCAAAAGGAACTGGAAAAGTCTTCAGCGGGGAAGGCTGCTGCTGCACCAGGGTTGACTGACGAGGAGAAGAAGAAGATGGAGGCGCGGGCGGCGCGGTTTGCAACCAAGTAATTTCGTGACTTTCCTCTTGCTTGTTACAATTTTTTGCTTCTCTCGCTTGACTTGACAACTGATCTGCAGATGGTATTGCAACTTTTTTCTTTTCTAATCGCAAACCAACATGTAATAAACCGTATGTTCCTTGGGAATTCCCAGAACCGCCCTATGTAGATAGGATCCCTTTGCATCAGCGGCAAATGAATTTCCTATTGTACGACCACGGCGTTGGCGTCTCTAGGGTATTTTCGATTCAGCGGACGAGTTTTCTTCCAACCGGAATTTGAGATTACGGCATCTCAGTTGGATTAAATCAACGGTACAAAATCAATATATTCCTTTCAATGTTGTTGTCATAGCATTAAATCTTTTCAATCACAATGAGCCTGGGCCTTCACTCCACGCCACCGCCGCCGCCGCTCTCTTCTTGATTCGCCGCATGCGCAGCAGGAGAATTCTCCACAAAGAATCCGGGCGGCATGAAAGCCAACGGAACCTGACAACCAAAAACGAAAAGACGGGGGTTTTAATATTTCGTATATATCCGTGAGCACAAGAAAAGTAATAATTTTGGAATCTTCGAGCCAAAAGATCTCGAAAATTCAACTCACCATGCCCAATAAGCACCCGATGCTCACCCCCAGCGCCGCACCCGCCATTTTCGCTATCCTCACCGACGACATCGCCTGCTGCAGCGTGGACAGCCGCGGCGGCGCAGCCCACTTAATTTTTCTAGATTTTTCTTTGATGTGCTGAGTGACTGACACCCCCACCACGTCGGCAACGATGTTGCCCAGGCCGGCGGACGCCAGGGTGGTGATTCCCAGCCGTGCACCGAATAAAGAGTCCACGGCATCTCCCGCCACGATCATCACCAAATTGTCACAGAATCCAAACCTGCAAAGGGAAGAAAGAAGGACGAAAGAAGGCAGGAGGTGAGAAACACGAAGTCGGCGAGTGGTTGTTGCTTTGGGGAGAGCATGTGTGTTTAGGAAGGGAAAGGGGGAGGGAAGAAGGTTTGAACGAAATCGCTTTGCAGAATTTAAGTGAAAGCGAGAGAGAGAGAGCGAGGCTGGATGACTGTATACACAGAGCAGAATCATGTTCACAATGCCCTGTCCATCCGTATCGAATGACACAAAAATAAACAGCGATAAAAAGACGCCTCCCAAATAATTCCGCTCTCGGTGCTGCCTTACCCGAAAAAAGGCAGCCCAGAAGCCAGCATGACCGCGCCCAGCTGCATCGCGGTGGGCGGGTGGTGCGAGTAGCTGCTGTATCGCATCAGCATCCGCTGGTACGCCACGGCGTTGGCGATTTGCCCTCGCGTGAGACCGGTGAGCGAGTGCGTGGGCGAGGCTGCCATAACCTTTAGAAGCTGGTCCACATACTCGGTGTCTCGCTTCTGCAGCACCTCCCGCGTGGTGGAGGTCTGCAGCGCCAGAAGCAGGTGGATGCGGTCCAGCTCGCCCAGCTCTCGCAAAATGGCGTTGGCCGTTTCCTTCGGGGACCTGGACAAAAGGGAAAGGGTGAAAAGAAATGGAAAATGAGGGGGGGAGAGCGAAGGGGGAAGTGTGGCATAGGAGAGACGTTGGCTGCACCTCTTGAAAGCGTCATGGACGAGAGAGCCAACGACGGCAGGATCGAGTTCAGGCTCTGGTGGGCCGGGAGTTGCGCTGCTCGATGTGCGCTGCTGATCTAGACGATTCCAGGCGTGCTGCACCACCAGCGAGGTCTGGATTCCGTGGCGGGATCGCGGAGCAACCAGCATTTTAATGGGAAAAGTTTAGTCGGGTGAGAAAATATGGGCTAAACGGGGTATGCACGGAATGTCAGGCTCGTGTGTGCATCCGTCTTGGCTGTTCACCTCCTCAGAAATTTACAATATAAATCAGAATTATAAAAAAAATGGGGCCACTTGAATTTCGAAAAATATTCAAGAGCAAGGTCAAAATTCCTGCTTTTTAATTTCTGGCGAATCGTAAAAAATACCTTTCAGAATCCATCATCATCGCACACCGGGACGGGCGTTTATCATGGCAGACGAAGACCAAACTGATCTGTACTCAGGTGCCTTGCTCGCGCAGCTAAAAGGCCTCCTCAACATGGTGAGCCACTCCATTCCAATCAATAATGGCTACCGCACGTCCGCACACCCCTGATTGGCGAATTATCGCTGCAATTTGGCAGCTCTATTTCCTCACCGACCCTACAGCTCTCTTCAGCCTACTGCATCAATCTACCTGACAATCGACCCTCTTACCTCGTTAAAATCATGCAGTTGGAGGGTGCTGGTGGCGGCCCCGACCCTGAGGCTCGCCAGGCGCTGCAGCGGCTGCAGATGCAGCTGCTGGCGCTGGAAGCAGCAAAAGCTGGAGCGGTCGCTCCCCCAGAGGCTTCGGTGCCGCAGCAGCTGGAGGTACTGCAGGTCAGGGTGGCCGCGTTCGAGACCCGCATGGAGGCGCTTCCTGCCGATACAATTGAAATTATTAATGAGGCGGCTTCGCCGTGGATTCATGCCCAGCTGGACCCTCCTGCGGGCGACGCCCAACAGCTGGAGGAAGGAGGGAGGGTAGGAGAAGGAACTGGGAGCGCTTTGGAGACACATAAAGATCGAGAAAACTTGGCGGTGGCAGCAGAACAAAATGGCAGTGGCGGTGATGGAGAATTGATTGATCTTGATAGTCTCAATATCCAAGAAAATGGTGGGAAGAGTAGTTGACAGGGGTTACATGTTGGTTTCACTAATGGAGAAATAGAAACATTGTGCCAAGTTCAAGCAAGGACGGTATGCCAAAGTAGAGTGGGTGGGGGGGAATTAGGAGAATTTTTAATGGGAATGGGTGGAAAACAAAGGTGAGATGAAAGAATGCCGATTGAGGGAGCAATTTCAGTTCTACAGAGTGAAAGAAAGAGAGAGAAAAAGAGAGAGAGCTCTACGGCAGCGCAGCGACGGCAATGGCGAGGAAAGAAAGAGCAAAGGCGAAGGCAGTAGCCGGGCGCACAGCAGCACTCGGGGCGGGCGCAGGTGCCGGGGCCGCAGCCACGTAGGGCTGTGCACCCTCAGCACACGTCTCAACGGGCTCGCCTGGCGTGGCCAGAGGTGCTCGGTACTTCATGGGGGCCATAAAGTCCTTGCCGTCGGTTGTCTTGATCATGAGCATGATTTCGCCCGCGCACACCAGCTGGAAGAGGTCATAGACCTCGCCGTACACCTTAGGGATGGCAATTTGAATGGAAGAAGCGTCAAAGGAAGCATAAGCAGGGGGCTTGGGGACGTAGCCACTAGAGGTGGCGGCAAGGACGTCAGTTGAGCCGGTCGCGACCGGGTTTTCCAACGCGACGACGATGTTTTTGGTGGAGTCGACGAGCGCAGCACTTGCAATTTTGTCAGTGGCGTTTGAGGTTAGATTGTAGAGGAAGATGCCGGTGTGGGTGTATCCAACGAGGGACGCTCCTGGAGCCTCGGTAACGTCGGCGATGAAGAACCTGCGTATGTGAGAGGGGGAAATTTCTTGTCGAAATCACGCCCGCCAATGGCGGCAGCTAGATTGAACAGCAGCATTCACATAGTGTTTTGAGATGCATTTACTCACGTGTGGCAGAATGCGCTGGGCGCCAGCATTGCAAGAAGGGCGAGAACCAGGTGGATGATGCTAGCTTTTGCCATCGTATATCTATTCTGTGCGGCGGCAGACAGACGGGATGAATACCTTTAGAAAGTGAAAAATTGTTATCCTGTTTATAAATTAATCGAGGATTTAATTCTTGTTGTACCAGGAGACTTATTTCTTGTTGTACCAGCCACCTTGAATCATTGAAGGGTCGGGGTCAAAGTCGACAAAGATGGGGGACCCGCCTTTATCTTAAAACAAAATGTTTATTGCAAGAAAAACACTCCGGTATCCGACTCAATAGGTTCATTAAAGGTTTATTAAAGAGTTTGAGTGCGAAAAAGACTGGCCTTCTCTTTATTGTCTTTATCACTGCAAAAATTAGCCTCTGCTGGCCAAAATCTAGTTATGAAGCTTACAAAGCACTCCTACATGTCCTTGATACAATAGAAAGCTAGGGTAGCATCGATCAAGTACTCAAATGCAGCAACCGCTCTTGCCCCGCCCCCACGAACACCGACTTCCATGCCGCGCTCTGCTGCCTTCAGGAGAACTCATTTGATGCTGCAAAAATATGTCAAGGTTTATCAATGCTGACAACGACGTGTTGGTGGTCACGCAAAAAATAATTCTAAAATTGCAACTTGACATTGCCACATTTTCAGTGAGCACACCGGGTAGTACATCAAAAACCCTTATAGCCAGGGGTTGAGTGACCGCTGTAGATGGGAGGGGTGCTGGGCGGGCCAGCATTGCCCAAGCGGCGGGCCAGCATTGCCCAAGCTTGAAACCTTGAAACCTTGCAGGAGATATCCCTCCTTTACATACACATACATGCATTACAGAGTTTAAAGTCCGCACAAACGGTTTGTGCTCAGAAAAGGTGCAGGTTCTGAAGCAGAGTGGGCCATGCACTTCCAGCTACCAAATCTGCAATCCCAGTCATGATTTATTTGCACTCTTCAGCCCCCATGCTGCTTGAAGTTACGGCAGATGCTCCTATGTGGGTTAGGGAAAGGACACGCAAAGCGGCATATGAAAAAAAGCGGCAGCGATGATATCTTGAAGTTATACATTCGAGAAATATCCACCAAGCTTGAGCTTGGTTAGCCTCGGCCAGACATCACCAGGCGGCCCAGCCTCCATGGGGCAACTTTTCGTGTACGCAAGAAAGGGAGAAGAATTTTAGTTTTTCTTTCTTTTCAAGAAAGGAAGAAGTTGGAGCTTCCGACCGGGAATTGTGTTAAGAACACAAATGAGCATATGAAAGATTGCAAGCAATTCATTGTAGCTCCTTAATTCGCCATAATTTTGCTGGCGAGGAGTTATAATGGCCAGCCCACAAGAAGCATCTTTGCCGCTTCAACCCCTCAAAATCAGGGTGAACTGCGAGAGCCCAGACTGTGGTGCGCTCTTAGAAGTAAGCAAATACCGTTGCTCTCTGCTAAAAGCGCCTCTTTGAAGTGTTTTTTTGCAAACTGGGACAGTCCTGTTGGTCGGTTTAGAGCCCCATTTTCCCATCGATTTTGGGTCTTAACACGCGCTCCATACATATTTTATTCTGCAGGTAGGGGTGCCAGATGAGGTCCGCATTACTGAGCCAGCTATTTTAATCATCCGCTGTCAAAACTGCAAGAGGCTGCTTCAGGTGGCCGTGCCTCGAGAAACCTACACCACCTACGCCACGCAGGTAATCCCAGTATCTTAAGTGGACGGGGATTGACAAATTTAAATGGAGGATCACAATGGGAAAAGAAAAGGACATAAACTCTTCACCGCCCGCCAACATTTCCCTCTTCAGGCCCATGCGCAGCAGCGCGCCGCGCTGCTCAGACAGCAGCAGCAGCAGTTGGCGCAGCTGCAGGCGCAGCAGCAAGCCCTCATGGCTGGGGCGAACCTCTCTTCTGGCGCCATGCAGCACCCAACACAGCAGCAGCAGGCCACTGCGCTGTTTTTCGGCGACCTCCACCATATGGCAGGCCTAGGGTATGTCAGCACCGCCATGCAGGCGCCCAGTAGTCCTCTTTGGGTGTCCCCTCAGTTCAACATTGCCACCACTCAGCAGCAGACAGCGCAGGACGCTCTCCCTTCTCACGACCTGTTTGGCGGCTGCGCTGCCCCCCCCAGCCCACTCAGTCAGCTGCGGTTTGGGGGACACAGTGCTCTGGACGCTGCTGCCGCTGTCGCTGGTGCCCAGCACGAGTCGCCGATCAGCCTTCGCAGCTTGTTGATGAGGAGTGGCGAAATGGCTGGTGCAGCTGCTGGGGTTGTGGAAGACTCGTCGGCGGTGGTGACGGTGGCGGACGCGGTGGGTCTGCACTGTGTTTCGCTGGACCAGCTGGGCAAACGCAGCAGCGAGGAGGTGGTTGGCACAGCTCAGCAGCAGCAACAGCAATGGCAGCAGCAATGGCAGCAGGGAGGAGATGATTGCAAAAGTGGAGCGGCAACGGAAGGGCAGCTGCGAAATGGAAGCGAGGCTGAGCCGGAGGAGAATCAGGAAGGGCCGGCGCTGAACGGGCAGACACCATCGTGAGTGGAAATTTTGAAATTTTTGTTTTTAATTCGATTTGAATGATTGGCTGGTTTGACCCAGTGGAATTTGAAGCCTTTTTATGTTGCAGGAAAAGCAAGCGGAAGCTGCAGCTGGAGGAGCCACACGAGGAGCTGAGAGGAGGGCCTGCTGCAGCTGAAACGCCGCCCCCAAGAACGGTAAGAAATCTCTTTCTATTTATTTTCGTGCATGGGCGTATGGATCTTAATATTCTAAAACAATTTTGACGTTTTGCAGCGTCACAGACAGCAGCAACAGAAGTAGAAGGAAGCTTCTTGATGTGTGTGAGGGGACGGGTCTTTCCCGGCACACTCGTGGACAGTAGTACCACCAAACAGAATTTAACTATCCTCGTTGAGCACCCGCGGCAAAAGCTTGGGGAACCCACGAGTGGCGGCGTTAACAGAATTAGACGCTCTTACAAAAGTACAAGTTAAAAACACATGCATTGTTAACCGTGTTTCAGGATTTGCTACGAATTATTTCATGACATTTTTGGGGGGGGGGGCTGTCTGGCCTCTTTGCCTTTCCCAGCAAAGAGCACTGCGCAGCGCTGCGCCGCTGGGAAACAGCCCTTCAAATTTCCTTTCAATTCACCCCTTTTTCAATTTCAGAACGACGATACGATGATCGGATTGATATTCCAATTTTATTCCTCCGCTATTTGCCACTCCTCACAATAACAAAATAGTTACATTCCAAGGTTCATTTTTTTATTCATTTTGGCACTCATTTCCCGTCAGCCAACGTTTTAACCCCCATTTCCCATCTCACAATGACACCACAGCTCTCACCAGCGCCTTCGCCCACTCCGGCAACCCTGCCAACAGCACCGCCACCTGCTCAGGCTCCTGCGCTGCCAACCGCCGCAGCATGCCAGCCACGACCGCCAACAGCACAAACAGTACGCCCAGAAGGCTCAACAGGGTGCCCACCCCGCCGAAGCCACCGCCGCCAGCCCCCACCTCCGTCAGTACCGCACTGGCATCGGCTGAGGTGGAAAGTATCGCTGAGTCATCCGGGGCGAAGGCTACTGCGGTGGCAAACGTCATGTGAGCGCCTTTTTTGTACTTGACAGGCTTCAGGGTGCTCGCGGACACCACGCACTGGTCCCCCTCGGGCGTTACAGCTGCCAGCAGGCGCCCGCTGTGGCTCGCCTCGAATCCGCAGATAGGGGCTGCTGGAGTGACCGGCTTGGGGCTGCGCGCCTCCAGTTTGATTTCCCCGCGTTCGTCCTGCCGCCACCGCAGCACGTACCCCGCTCCCTTGAATTTCATTGGGGTGTACAGAGCGATACCGTCCTCGTCAACTGCCGCCTTGCACCGGAAGAAAGTAGCGCGCGGGAGGTCCGCGGGGGGCTGCAGCTGCGTCACCAGCTCCCCGGAGGTCACGTCCCACAGCTTGCACGCCCCGGATTCGTCCACAGTGGCCAGCACGCCATCACTGTGTGCTGCCGAGAAATCGAGATTGCGAATCGCCTTTTCCGAGGCTTGCCAGCGCTGCACGGTGCCCATGGCGGGCCAGTTCAGCACCTCCACCCACCCGTCCTCCCCTCCCACAGCCAGCTGCCGCCCGTCGGACGAAAATCCCAAAGATTTCACCGCAGAGAAGCGGGAGCCGAAGGCATCGAATTCAGCGCCTGCTAGGGTCAAAACGGGGGGCTGGCCGTCCTTTCCAGGGTCGATATTGGCGCGCTTGAGCCCTCCCATGGTCATGCCCATCACTGCGCTGCGCCCTGACGGGTGCAGCGCCATTCTGTAGGGGGCATCGCTGCCGACGTTGAGCTTGGCCACTTCGTCTGACAGCACGCCGTCCTTGCAGCTCACAACCACGATTCTGCGGGGTGGGATAAGTTTGAGGAAAAGGAGGGGCTTAGGGGTTGAGAGATTTGCATTATTATTTATGAGTTTAATGGAGAGAGACGGCGGCAACGGAAGGCGTGAGATAAATGAGAAGATGGTTCTCTCACTTGTTTTCGATTCCCAGATTGCCGCCACCGCACATGTAGGCGTAGTCACCTGCCCAAAACACCGCGTACAGCGGGGCTCCATATTTTTGAGGCGCTGGTTTTTTGCCCATCGATATATTTTTAAGGAATTCTAGTGTCTGGTGGATATTGGCAGCTGCGCGTGTAACAACAGTCGAATTGATCTAAATTATAAATAAAATAATCTTTATTATTGCTGCAGCAGCTAATAAATATTGGTCAATATTATTCTTATTTTGAATGGCGTTCGCCGTTCTTCTCGTGAGCAAAGCAGAAAACTTATTATAATATAAGCACAATAATGCGCCTCTCTTGGGTCTGCGAAGAGTGCGACGCGGAATGCGCACCAGTTCGAGCGGAAAGCAGATGCCTTTGCGGACACCGATTCAAAGAGCACGCCGGCCAAGATGATAGCTGGAGGTAAGCACCAAACTGATTCTCAACATCCCAGTCCACCCCCTCACGCAAGCCCATACCCATGCTCTCCTTTTCCACACAACTGCTTCAACTGACTCAAGATGCCGCTGCCGAGACTGCTGCTGCCCTGGTTTTGACTACATCTTCGCCCAGGTGCGCAGAACTTCATAAACTATACTCTCAATATCACCGCAAGGATAACACTTTCCTTTTTCACTCCTCTTTTTTTCAATAGGGAGCCTGGATTTTACGGTGCAGCTGTAAACACAAGCACACCGATCATGCGCCAGACACCAAGCAGTGCCGGCGGTGCCCATGTACGAATTTCTTCAGCCCGTTTGTCTGCAACTGCGACCATGGCTGGAGCTGCCACAAGCAGCAGGCTGTTGCCGGCGGCGGGGCTAATAATGCGGCGGACTTGACGGGAGCAGTGGCGCAGGTGAATCGCTGGGACCTGCTGCGGAGGGGAGAAGCAGAGAAAGACAGTGAGAAATACAAGGCTGCGGTGGAGGAGGTGGATCCTGCGCTGAGTGCTGTGATGAAAAAAAGAAATCGTGGAAATGGTGACCCTCTTTGAGTATTCACTGTATTCGGCACTACTGTATTGCATTAAATTCGCTTTATTCAAAATCGTAGATACCATTAAATTGTAATAACAATAACACAAAATTTTGCACCCTCTTTCGCCGTCTCCTGAAAAGCCCACTAAAAAGCACTCTCAGGCAGAAAAACTCGCTTCCCCCCCCCCTCAAACCTTTCTGGCCCGCGTGCGCTGCCGCGTGGCACTCTCCACCACCTTTTGCTCCACCGCCAGCCCCTTGCGCCGCCGCACAGAGTCGATGAGCTTCCTCGCCAGATTGGGCGCGCCCACCCCCTGCCCGCTCTCCCCGAACTCCTCCCGCTCTTCCTC
The DNA here is from genome assembly GCA_963854735.1 of Marvania coccoides. Classification (NCBI taxonomy): domain Eukaryota; kingdom Viridiplantae; phylum Chlorophyta; class Trebouxiophyceae; order Chlorellales; family Chlorellaceae; genus Marvania; species Marvania coccoides. The sequence goes on along the minus strand of OY978105.1, from coordinate 937,754 downwards.
AGTCACGGGAACAAAGAAGGGATCCACCCCCAGCCGCTCCCAATGCGACAGCATCAGCGAGGCGGCCGCAGCGCCGCTGGATTTCCTTCTCAACTCATCGGCAAACCCAAAGGAAGCTTCCGCCGGCATGTAAGCGTGCACAGTGAACAGATCCGACCCCTCCCGCATCTCTTCACGTAAAATGCGCGCCCGGCGCCGCCCCAGTACCGCGTACACCGCGGAGAGGCCCTCAGACGACGTCGTCACTTCGCACAAAAACGCCGCTTCAACAAGGCGGGGGCCAGCCTCCATGACGGCCTGGCGCACCGCCTGGCGCGCCGTGCTGGTTACCTGGCCGCTCAGAGGGCCGTACACGTCCTCCAGCAGCGGAATAACGGTGGAAAGATCCTCTTCGCCTGCGGCAGGCACGATGCAGTTAAGCCGAGCTTCGATCTGGAAAGCCACCGCCCACATGGGCTCGTCGCACAGCGGCCCCGCCGCGGTAGCCAGCCCGAAGCCGGAGGCCACCCCCGACTGCACGCTGTACTGCAGGTACTGCAAAAACGAAGCTCTTTCTTTTTGCTTTTCTTCCTCCTCCAGGCGTGCGGCCGCCAGCAGGCCCAGGTCCGCCAGCCGGGTGGCCAGGACCTCCACCCTCGCCTCTGCAGCATGAAGATAAGTAGCCGTTGCCGCTTCTTCGCCCTCTGGCAACGCCTGCTGCCGTTGCTGCTGTGCTGGTGACAGCTTCTCTTCTTCAGAAACCAGCCCCAAGCGCAGGGACACCGCGGGGTTGCCTAGCTCCAGGGTCACGTGCCGCCTGGAAGAACTGTCTTCCGCGCCATTCGCGCTTTCTTCCTCCGCAGCATGCGCGCTCGGCACGCCCGGCGTCTTTTGGTGATGCTTTGAGAGTTTGATGACTTGGTGAGGGGGGAAATCCCACAGGGAGGGCCGGAGGGAAGCTGTTTTACAGCTGGGAGGCACCAGAAGGAAGTTGGCGCCGCTGCGTTTTGGGCCCAGCATCCAAATATCTGGCAGAGCTTCTCTGGCAGCGGCCGCCATTCCACCGCTGCTGGCGGTGTTTTCTTCAGCACACGCCGCCCGCAGCCGCTCCCCGAGCGTCTCCAGGTCCCCGATGATCCCACCCGCGCCAGTCGGGCCTTCAGCTGCAGTACTGCCTGTCCCGGCGAACGCTGTTTTCAGCGCTTCTGCATGCTGGTCCATCACGGAAGCCACGGACTCTGGCAGAGGCATCGCGCGCACGCGCAGGGTGCACGCCCCACTGGGCGTCGTTGCTTCCACCACCACGGCAGAGGCTGCTGAAGCGCGCGAAACGCCGCCGCCGCTGCTTTCGACCACTGACTCGTCGGGCGCTGCCACAGTCTCCCTGAAAGCTACCAGCGGGGGAGAGACGTGCAACTCAACCTTGGCGAACCTCTCTCGCAGCTCTTTGATGCAGGAATCGAGGTGGACTTCGCCGGCAGCCGCAACGACGTGCTCACCGCTCTCTTGCATGCTCACCTGCATTTTTGTTCAATTGTTAAGGCGAAATGTAAGTGATTGGTTAGGAGGATGTATTGGACAATATTGCCAGTGGGTTTTCCGGAGATAAACCCCAGCATTATGCACAGTAAAACATTGAAAAATTGGTGTAGAAGAAAGCACGAATATAAAAAATTATTGTTCTACCTGCACCAGGGGGTCCGCGCGATGAAGCAGCCGAAGGCCTTCCACTAGGGCGGGCATGTCGCCAGGGCGCGTCGCCTCCACCGCAACCTTGACGATGGGGGCCACCTGAAAGAGCAGCGGAGCCAAAGGCCGGTGCGCCAGGGAGGAAGCGACGGTCGCAGACTTTAAAATGGCGCGGTCCAGCCCGGCGAGAGCCAGCACGTTACCGGCGGGCACCTCGGGCAGCCGCTCCAGCCCCCTGCCCATCATCAGGTATAGGGAAGAGATCACCGCTGTTTGATGCTCAGAGGCGGGGTCTGCTGGGTTGTAAGTGGCTGGCAGGACATGTACTGCCTGCCCTGCCTTGACGACGCCGCTGAACACCCGTCCAAACGCGAGGAACCGCTCTTCGTGGGGGTCTGCTGGGGAAGGCTCGCCAACCGACCGGGGTAAAGCATTGGCAGGTACTGCCACCATTTTGCTCACGTAAACCACCGTAGGGGCGGCATCCGAGGCGTCGCACGTCCCCACGCCGGCCTCCATGGCGTCCAGCTCCGCTGTGAGCTCCAAAGACAGCAATGCGCCTTTCAGCGCTTCGGCGCGCGGTGGCAGCAGCCGGCTCACGCGTACGGGCGCGGCGGCGGAGGGGCTAGGCAGCCGGTCCGATACCATGCCCAGCACGGCCTCCGCCAGCGGCAGCCAGCTGCGCAGCACGTTTCGCAGCGCAACCCTGGCGTCTGAATGATTGATTGCCTTTTCGGTTACCCCTGTCAACCCCAGCCCCTGCACCATCTTCCCCAGCACCGCCGCGTGGTCCTGCTCCGGCTCGCACGCGGTGTATGCCTTCCACAACGGTTCCAGGGCCAGCGAGACGAACAGCGGCTTCAGCCGCCCCCGCTGCTCGTTTTTTATTTTCACGATGCGCCGCGTCTTGGGCTGCAGCGCAAAGTCGCCCCACAGCGTCTTCTCCAACGAAGCCGCGTTGCACCCCAGTTTGGCCGCATACATTTCCGCAAATTGGCCAACACGGAAACCCCACCCATCGTGAGCGCTTACGAACGCTACGTTGCCCTTTGCGGGCGAAAAAAGGTCCTCATCTTCAGCGGAGGCGTCCTCCTGCTCGTCCGCCGCCCCGCAGCTGCCCCCGCCAGCGTCTGTGGCGGCGCTGCCCTGGGCTGCCTTGGCGTCCTCATAAACCAGCACGGAATCGGCCTCAGAAATGAATTTTTCGGAGCGGAAGAGCGAGACGATCATGTTGACGTGCGCCACGATGGCAGCTAGCCGCTCGTAGGCCTCCTCTGGCGACAGCTTGAGCTCCAGCACAAGGCGGTCAATTTTGTTGATCACCAGGCACATGGCGACTTTTTCTTCCCAAGCCTGTTTTTTAATATTTTTTGGGGGAGGTGCGAGTGAGTACGAGAGGCATTGAGGTGAAAAAACATGCGTGGAAAAAGCGGGAATCGGAAAAGAAAGCAGCATAAAAAACAAAAGAACGTGTATTAAAGTTGCATAAAAAAAAAATGCGATTTATTAAATCAAACAATTTCAGAAAATTGTTCACGTTCCTCTCCTACACAGCAAACAACCAAACAATCGGCAAAACGCCTCTCACCTGGCGCAGCACAGCGTGTGTTTGAATGCACACCCCCTCCACCGCGTCCACCACCACCAGCGCGCCGTCGCTCAGCCGCGCAGCCGTGGAGACCTCAGAGCAAAAGTCCACGTGGCCGGGAGAGTCGATAAGATTCACCAAAAATCCTGAAGCCAGCCTTTCGTCCCGGGACACAGAATTGGGGCCCTCTGGGAGCAGCGCAGCGCCTGGGACGTGCAGCAGCGTGATGGAGGAGCTCTTCATGGTGATGCCACGCTCCTGCTCCTCTGCATTGCTGTCCATGTAGCGAAGCTCGCCAGCTAAGCGGGGGTGAATTAGACCGTTGGCAGCGATGAGGTGGTCGGAGAGGGTGGTTTTGCCATGGTCCACGTGTGCGAGGACGCACACATTGCGGATGCGGTCCTGCAGGGAGCGAAAAAAGGTGAACAGCGGCGGGGAAAAAGTGATAAAGGTAATATTGGGTTGTGGAGGGTGGGTAGAAAAACTTGCCGTGTCGCGCTGTAGCTGCGCGATGAACTCCACGTCGACGTTCATGGTGTGTGGTTGCTGTCAGCCTTTGATTAAAAAGATTTTGTTCTGATCACATTAATTTGTAATGAATTTTGGAACTTCGCGGTATACAAACACATTTTAAACCATTATAAATTAAAATACATATTCAGATTGGGCATGCAAGGCCGAAAATCACGAAAATCAGCTGGCCGAAGCCGATTTTTGCGCGCAGCTGCCGCCGCTAAATGGCTTCATGGCTGCGCTGGCGTTTAAAAAAAACGATACAATTTTTTACATGTGAAAAATGGCTGTTTCCGTATGATGGAGTAGGTCAGATGACGAGCGCTCACTGCCTTGCACCCGGACATGGCAATGTTTTTGGAGTCGCTCAAGCACCCGGCAAAGACAGGGTTCTGTTGACAATTGCAGGCGACGGGGTCACAATACAAGACCTCTCTTCCAAAGTAAGCAATTCCCCAATATATTTGCTCTCGAAATTGTCCATGCATGCGATGAGATTTTTATTTTGGGTATAATGACGGCTGTTCTAATTCGCATGTTCATCCCGCAGGCCGCTTCACAATCATGGGCCCTAGGCAAAGGCGCCCTCGAATTCTCGGCGCCTGCAGCCTTCCATGCCCCCACAAGGCATCTCTTTGCTGCAGTGCAGAACAGCAGCAACAAGAGCGACGCCACGCTGCTGGCGTGGCCCGAGGCCGCTTCAGCCGGCACAATCCAGCAAATTGCGCACCACATTCCCCTTTCTAGCCCTGTAACTTCCCTCCTCTCTCTCTCCACCTCCCCCGCTGCTGCTGCTCCTTCCTCTTCTACCGCCTCAGGAGGCCCTTCGTCCAGCTCTTCCGCGCCCGCTATCTACGTGGCCCACACCGACGGCACCATTTCGCTGTGCAGCACCTCAGATCTGCTGGCAGAGAGCGCAGAAGCCAGCGGATGTCCGTTGGTTGCAGCTAGCCTAGACGGAGGGGCACTGCTTACAGTGCACGGCGCCCGCAGCGGCGAATTTGGGCTCAGGTTGGGGCGGTTCACTGTGGCAGGCGGGAAGCTGCAGTGCGACGCGCTGCTGCACGCGGCTTCCCCTGCAAAAGGAGTCTTCCCCGAGGCAGCAACCCACGCCTCCGGCAGCGCTGTTATTTTATGGTCTGACGGCAGCCTAGCCTCCTACGACGTCTCCAGCCCGCTCACCCCCTCCCAAGGCACCGTGACCGCGACATTTTCGCGGCGGTTGAAGGGGTTTACGCTCAGCAGCGGGAGTGAAAAAGCAGGCGGCGCCAGCGGAAAGACCCCAGGCCGGCGAAAACGAGACAAAACGGAAGAGAGCAAGGGGCGCGGCGATCGGAAGGCGGCGGTGGTGCATTTGGGGGAAGGGTTGGTGGCTGTGGTGGGCTGGGCAGCGGAGGGAGGGGGAGTGCGAGCGGTGGCTGCAGACGCAGCCTACGGCGCCATTCAAAGTGCCACAAACCTTTCCGCAGGCGACCTGGGCGCTGGCAAGCTCGACACGCAAAAGCCCTTCCAGGTACGCTGCATACAATGCAGTTTTTAGGTCCCTTATGGGGGTTTTGGGGGGGGGGGGAATACGCATGGGCCTTGAGATCACCCTCCTGTGTGGGCACGCAAGTGCACGCACACCCGATTGGAGGGGGTTTGAGTCATTCCCGTGCCACAGCAGCCACTTGGCGTCGTTTTCAGCGTTCTGCGTTTTGCGGCCGCTGCCGGCGCCGCGGCCCAAAGGGCAGGCCTCTTCTTTCTCTCTTTTGAGATTGAGAGGGCAGGAAGCGGCATTTTCTCTCACCGCCTCGTGTTCTGCTCTTTGGGCCTTCATTCCTGCTCTCCCTATGTCCCCCTCTTATATTTTCCAACACAAATTTACCAATCATAGTTTCTGCACTTTTTTTTTATATTTACGTGCAGGCAATTGCGCTCAAGGGCACCCACCGCGCGGTAGTGGCTGTGGGAGGCGCCGCGGTGGCCATAGAGCTCGACGTGCGCCGCCCCAGCCTCGCTAACCTCATCGGAGCTCTGGCCACGCCTTTCCAGATGCAGCGGGACGCTGAGGCCAGGGGTCCGGCCTTAGCCGCGAGCTCAGCACTCGCTGAGGACGCTCTGGCGGAGCTGACTGCCTCTGTGGGCGGCGGCGCGGGTCCCCTGAAGTTCGCGTTCGGCAGAAACGCCTTCAAATTGAGCCGAAAGGACGGAAAAGAGGAGCCGGCGGTGGCGGCGGCGGAGCTGCTGGTGAAGGTGGAAGCTGAGTGGGAGGCGCCAGGGGGTGGCAGTGCCTCGAGAGAGGCGGAGACGGACGCCTGGTCGGCGCTGTTGGACGCTGGCAGCAGGAATAAGGGGCTGACGCAGGTGGCGTTTTTAGAAATCGTGACTCCTCTGCTGGCCAAGGCAAAGAAGGCGAGGACCAAGATGAGCTACGACTTGCTGTGCAAGCTGTTGCTGGCCGCGTCAGGTGAGAGAATTGGGAAGTAACAGACAGTTGTTTTTGTTCGAACTGCCCGAGGGGTTTTGTTTTGAGAGAGAGGACAAATCAGAATGAAGTGGCGGCATTTTTTTATTTGGCGGTGATGAGTCAAACAGTTCAAAAGTAGATAGAGACAACTGATTCACAGTGATGATAAAATTCTGTGGGAATCTCTCTGAGCCTTATATAAACTGCATTGCCCTCAATTCTGAATGTTATGTCCTCTCTTCTCTCAATCTTTCCTTACCTTTGATTGAAAGTCTGAAAACCCTGTCCTTCAAAAATCATTTTTAAGACTACAACTTCTCTTCTTATTTTTTTTTTCTTCTTCCGTTTGCAGAAAGCGGCCACTGGGAAGTCGTGGAGAAGCTGCTGGCCGCCCAACACCCGGGGTCCATGGCCGGCTGCCCAGGGCTGGTCACTGCCCTCGCGCAGGCCCACCGCTACGACCTCCTCCACTCTCTTTTGAAACACGCATCCAATGTTTCCTCTGCCGACATTCTGGCGGTGCTCCTAGTCTGCCTGTCCGCTGCAGCCACCCCTGAAGCGCGAGAAGCTCGCGCAGCACATGCTGCGCGCGTGAAACATGCCGCAGAGGAGATTGTGGCGGCGGGAGAGGCGGCGGCGGGCCGTGCCTCTCCTGACGCTGACGGCAAGATTGCAGCCGCTGCCTGTGCCGCTGGCGGGGTGGACGGGTTCTCCGCGGGACAGCTGTGTCTGCACCCGCTGCTGGCGGCGCCGCACGACAGCGCGGTGCTGCTGAGCGCGCTACGCAAGCTGCCTGCTCCCCACGCTGTGTCCCTGCTGCGTTACCTGCTGCGCTGGTTGCGCAACTACCGCCACGTCATCGCCGACGCCCACGTCATGATCCCAGACTTGCCAGTACAGCTCTCGATCCCGGGACCTGACGTTGTATTGGCTTGGATTGCAGCGGTCATTGATGGCTGCATGGCCAAGCTTCTCGTAAGGCCAGGCGCTGGGGAGGTGCTGGCGGAGCTGCAGGCGGAGGTGTCCCCCCAAGTGGCGGCTTTAAAAATGCTTGCCAGGGTCAAGGGCGCTGTGGAGCACCTGCAGTGCGGAGCACCGCTGGCGGCACCGGGCAGAGGGCCTGCAGGGCGGTACACGCTGGAGTGGCTGTCTCTGCGAGTGGAGGGATAAAGGTGGAAACCATATACTTTGTTTTCATCTGCGTAACCTTCCAATTGATCAGCGACAAACCGATTTTTCTTCCCATCATTTCTTCGTGAATTTATCTATACCCCTATGTCTGTTTTCTCTCTCTTCTGTTCGCTTTTACGTGTGTGTTATTGTTTTTTTTTTTCCTTTTTAAAGAGTATGCAATTAGAAATAACGCCATGGGCCTGAGGAGGTTGATTTCTTTTTCCGAGTGAAAGGGAGAGAAATAAAGGGCAGTGAGGGAGAGAAAAGCACGCGTGCCCAAATTGAAGGGGGAAAAGAGGGGAAGAATAAATTGAAGCGGCAAATAAATTATAAATAAATACGGCATAAGCAAAAAAACACTGCGCACGGCAAGCGAGCAACAAAAGAAAAGAGAAAGAGAAACTGGTCAAGTGGAGTAGCTCAGCATTTTCTATAATGCCATTTGCAAAGATAAAAAAAAACCGACATTGAGCCAGTTGGGCGCGCCTCTCAGTTGTTGCTCGATTTTGCGGCTCCATTGGCCGCCTGTGCTGAGCCAGCGGTGGGAGCCACCAGCAGCAGCGGCTTGCTGGCCCCTCCTTCTTCGTCCTTTCTCCTCCCCCCCGCGCTGCTGCTGCCGTCTTTCAACTTCTGCACCGCCTTGCGCTTCAGCAGCTGCAGCTTCTGGTAGTTGTACACGCCCACGCCAGAACAGCAAAAAGCGTAGCCCAGCAGGTTGAGACGCGTTACAGGGGCGTGGAAGACTGCGTAAGAGAAGAAAATGAGCATCCAGTCCTTGATGACGCCCGCGATGTTCATTGTGAGCGCAGACGTTTTTCCGATGAGCAGAAAGACGGCCAGGTTGAGGGCAAAGGCGGCCAGCGCGTTGGAAATGAAGACCGAGGGGTAGATCTTGGGGGGGCTGGCGATCAGCTCACCCAGCTCCACGGAAACTGCGCGAGCGGTGAAAAGGAAAGATATGTTGTGAGTGGAAAGTTGGGGATGGAGAGAATCTTCCAAAAACGATTTTAAATGCAGTTTGAGGTCGAGGAATAAAGTGGCGGGCTGGAGAAAGAGTGTATGGCCATTACGAAGGCGAAAGAAAATAAAAGAAAGAAACTAATGACGTGTTGAAAAGCGTGATTGAAAATTGAAGGCAGCGCTCACCCCACGGCACCAGCAGACACGCCAAGCACGCTGGCGACACGTAGTAGAGAGATTGCAGCGGGTTCATCTGCAGCCCCTTTGCCGCCATCAAAATCTGCACCAAGGTCAGCCGAGCAGCCTGGAAAAAGCAGAGTGAAGAAAGAAAGAACAATGAGGATTCATAAAGAGAGAGCCGTGATAAATAGATTGGAGGAGAGATGTGAGGAGCAATACTTCTTTGAATTCTACAATGACTAATGCAGCAATGACAACACAATGCAAAAGAAAAGTAGACGTGCACCAAGCAAAAGCAATATAAAAAAAAGGTGCTGCAATTCAAGCAAGTCTTCCAATCGTTTTATATTATTTATTTCCATACTTGAGTTCCTTACCTCAAAACCCAGCGCCGCCAGCTGCTGCACCAGCCCCTTCATCACCAGGTTGGCCTCCCCCAGGGCGCACACCAGCACGCCAAACGCGATCAAAAGCATGTTCCCTGCGGACGACGCCGAGAACTGCTCAGTGCCCAGCAGCACCCCTGAAGCGTACACCAGCCCCGGCATGAGCGACTTTGTCATTTGAATGAAGGACACCGATAGGTACAGGTAGGCGGAATTCGAAAACCAAAGGGAAGCTGCGTACAGCATGCCGATGGGCATGACCCTGCGGATGTAGTCGCGCGTGGTCATGTTGTGGGACTTGACGACGCCCAGCACGCGCACGCAGATGAAGCCCACGATAGAGCAGAAACTCATGTGCCACATGGTGAGGGTGATGGGGTAAGGGAAGCCGGAGTAGGCGAGCACCCTGGGTTGAATGGGAGGGATGGGTTGAAGAAGGAAAAACGAGGGGAGGGGGGAGAAAAAAGGCTGGCTGGTAAAATGGAGTGATCAGATGTGAAGGAGGGACCCACCATTTGTTAAATACGATGACCAGGCAGCTGATGGACATCCATACTGCCACGTAAAAGTACGACTTGGCGATTTGCTGCACGACCTCTCGCTGCGCTCCCATTTTTGCAAGTTTTTTTTTAATTTAATAGAGTCAATCAGGTCTAGGGTCGTCAATCTCAGCACCCGCACGTTGTGATATGTCCTCGTTGTACTAGGTGGAATGGCGAGCCGGACAAAAGCGTAAGCTGCGAGAGTTTGGTGGGTGCCAAACGATTTTTTTTTCAAAAATAAATTCTTGCCGGTGTGGTTGCACTGGTCTCGCCCGCCGTATTCTGCAGGGCTTGCACAGTGGATCAAAATGAAATGAATTGAAAAAAGATCCAGACGTTTTGCTTGCAAAAACGCACTCGACTTTCCTTGAATGAAACGGAAAATACACCAACTTATGTTTTTCCTTCAAAATTTGTCGACCCGCAAAGTTCTGGCACCCCACGGTCACATCTGTCGCCCGAAACGCCACATTTTAGAAGAAATTTCTCAAGATCAGTTTTATTTCCGGCCACAAGATTCACACACACCTCGAGGCCTTCCAAACTGAATACCGACATGCACAGAATTCCGGCATCGTCTGTAAGGCCACCTGCAGCGGCAGGGTGTCTCCCCTCAGGCAGCAGTTATTGTTTCTCTCCTTCGCCACGACCTCCCCGCCAGTCCCTCCGCCTCTCCTCCTTCCCGCCGCACATCGAGCCCGACGTTGACTCCGCCTGGTCCCGCATGCTGCTGCTCAAGCGCCAGCTCGCGGTCGCAGTTTCCGAAGAAGACTTTAAAAGCGCTGCCACCTTGAAGACCGAAGTTCAACGCATCGAAGAGTCTCTCCCCGCCCAAAAACAGATCGTGGCCAGCCTCATAGACCGCCTGGCCAACGGCGAGACCGCCAAGGACCGCACCCTGGCTGCGCAGGCTCTAGGCGACATTGGCGACCCCGCCTCTTTATCTGCATTGCAGGCTGCCCTGGGCGATCGAGTGATAGGCGACGTGGTGGAGAGCTCCATGTGGTCGGTGTTCATGCGCAGTCCCACCGAGGAGGTGGAAAGGCTCATGCAGGAGGGGATGTCGGCGCTGCAACGGCCGTCCACCTGGCCTCGTGCCGTTGACACCTTCACTAAAGTCATCCAGGTAAATTAATAGATAGTACTGTTAGTTTTAATTAGTTAATGAACAGCAGCATTCCTTAGAATATCTTCTGGAGGAGAGGAGTGTTTTAAGGAGAGGAGAATACTCAACTTGACGGGTTTTTTGTTTTTTGTTTCCCGTCCTGTGTGCAGGCGGCCCCAGGGTTTGCTGAGGGCTTCAACAAGCGTGCCACCACGCTGTACATGATGAAGCGCCACAAAGAGGCCATCGAAGACTGCAAGCTCGTCCTAGAGATCAATCCCTTCCACTTTGGAGCAGCCAGCGGCATGGTGGGGGCGAAGAAAGAAATATTCATTAGCTGGCATATTTATAATATACACTATTACGTTTTTTCAGCAGAAAAACGTCGACTTTCGATTAGAAACTCGTCTCAAAGCTCCTGTCCATTGATGTGAATTTGTCGGTGTTCTTGCAGGGGATGTGCTCTGCAGCCCTCGGTGACTACGTGGGCGCCATCCAGGCCTTTCAGACCGCAATACGCATCAACCCGAGGTTGACCTACCTCAAGCACCACATCATTCAATTGACTACGCTGCTGGAAGAAAATTTGAGAGAAAAGAACGACACCGACACCCCCAGAGAAGATCATTGAAGGGGGGGGGGGGGACCTTGGTGTTTTTTCAGATACAGTGCGTATGGATTTGTGGTGAAAATCGATTCTGCTGGAAAGCAGCATATAAATCAATGAAACATCCTTGACAGGCCATATGAATTGATTGTACAGGCCACCCTTTTTATTTATTTATTTATTTACAGACCCTGCATTGTGTATCTGCGTGCGTGTTTGTATGCAAAATTGAATGTACATGGATTGTATTTGTATATTATAAGTATTAAAGCACGTAATGTGTTGTGCTTCTCTACTCGGATGGCTAAGAAATGGGAAGGTTGAGTGCGGCGATGGCTCGAGAATGAGACCAAACTACTGACGGATGCGAGGCTGATACCGCCCTCAGACGGCTTTTTAGATATATAGCGAGTCACTGCGCTGGAAAGTGGATTGGGTCTTTCTCTTTCTTCACCGCCGCCCCTGCCACTGCGCAGCGGGCAGAAAATTCAATTTGAACTTTTTATTTTAAATTCATTTCACGAAAACGCATTGGTGTAGTTGTAAAGAGCATCACGTTGCCCCGTTTCCTCACCACGCAAGCGAATAATTTTATAGATTGATTGTTTTTTCGATGGGCAGAAGCAGGAGTCGCAGCAGAAGCAGAGAGCGATACCGGCGGCGCAGCAGGTCGCGAGACCGTGGGCGGGACCGGCGCGAGCGGAGTCGCAGCAGAGATCGAGACAGGGACAGGAACAGGGGTCACCGCTTGGACCGCCCCTCTGAGCGGCCCTCCGACCGCCTCCGAAGCCGCTCCCGCAGCAGCAGCAGGGATCGACGGCGCGCGGACGAGCCCGCCGTGGACGTCACGAAGAAAGCCGCGAGGTTGGCCAAGCTCCAAGCCTGGAAGCAGCAGCAGCAACCACCGCAGAATCCAGTGCAGCCGAAACCTGCAGCAGCTGCGGCTGCTGGAGGGCTGAGCTGTTTAGGCCCGCGGGCGCCTCCCGTTGCTGCAGAGAGCCACATCGAGGCGGCGGTGAAGAGGGCGCAGGAGGCGGCGGCGGCGTTGGCAGCCCGCAAGGCAGCAGAAGCGGTGGCGGCAGAGGAAGAGGAGGACCCGCTGGACGCGTTCATGGCGGCGGAGGTGCTCCCTGAGGTGAAGGCGAAGGAGGAGGAGGAGCGGCAGCAGGCTGTAGAGGAGAAAAAGAAACTGCAGGAGCTGCTGGCGGTGAGTTTAAATCCCTTTCTTCTTTTTGAATCTGGCGTTGGTGTGCTCTCTGATTGCATACGTTTTATTGTGATGTTCCATGCTGGAAATGTCTTAATTTTTTTTTTACTCCCTTCCTTCCTCCCTCCTACGATGGCGCTCGTTTCTTTCTTTTTCAGAAAGGAAAGCTGCCCAAGGCGCTCCAGGAATTGATCCAGGAAGACGAGGACGAAAGGCCGGACATGGAGCTGCAGATCCCGGCCAACAAGGTGCGGCTGGTGATCGGTGCCGGCGGCGAGAAGATCAAAGACATCGAAAAGCGGAGCAAGTGCCGCATCCAACATGCCAAGGCCGAAGAAGACCTCTACCAAGGATTTGGGGTGGGGCTGGCAGCCGTGGCAGCTGCCGCAGTGGCCGCTGCAGACTCTGGCGCACGCAAAATGGTGACTCTGCAGCTGTTTGGCAATGACAATGCCTGCGAGTCGGCGCGGGCGATGATCATGGAAGCGGTGGATAATAAAGAGCACAAAGCGAAGCAGCGGGCGCGGGAGTACGAGAAAAAGAAGGAGACGAAGGCGTCGCAGCGGCACATCTACCATTTGAGGCATTCTCGGGACTACGAGGTGCTGGGGCTGCCGCTGGGAGCGTCAAAGGCCGACGCCAAAGCTGCCTTTAGAAAACTCGCGCTCAAGTGGCATCCTGACAAAAACATGGGTGCGTTGGATGCTCCATTTCTGTCCATGCGTCTTTTTTTTCGTTTCCTTTCTTTTTAACCGGGCTAACATCGCGGGCTAACAGGTTTGTTTTTGTGGCTTGCAGACAATCGGGAGGAGGCTGAGAGGCGTTTCCAGGAGATAAGCAAGGCGTACGAGTCGCTCATGACCAGCGATGAGGACAAGAAGGTGGAGCAACTCGGATTTTAGAATTGTTTTTAAGCGAGAGGCGGTGTGGTGTGGGAGAAAAATTCCACGTTCACATCAAGTCTTTTTTTTCAGATAAATTAACAAAAGAAGCTGTAATGTATAACGAAAATGCGGATAAAAATAGTTATTATGGAGAGGAACGGAGCATCTCTCGGATCTAAAGGAGGGGAATTTTATTTGTTCGAAGCCGCCACTCAGGCCAAACATTCATTCTCAAAAATCAACACATAAGTTCTAATTCTAATAAACTCAAAGGTATACTGGGAAGGAAAGAAAGGAAGAAGGTAGACGCGGGGTTTCTTTCTTCTCAGGGCAGCAAAAAAATGTTTTAAGGGCTTTTTCATAGTGGGGCGGTAATGGTGCCGTTGCCTTTCATTTTCACGGGGAAATCTGCACACAGGGATCATCTGGCGGCGTCGCTGCTGTAACTGATTTTAAATTTTTTTAAAGGTATGTTTTGTTTCATTATATAAAGTGTTGAATAAATAAGGGCGGCAATTCTTGAGCGGATGGGATTTGGATGAAGCAGTTGGGATAGTGTAATAAGACCATAAAAATATAAGCTACCACAAAAGAAGAAGAAAACGCGTTCAAAAAGAATTCCAAGAAACAGGTACGCCCGCCTCCAGCAGCGGCAGCACGTCAATGAGGTATACTGGGCATATGCAAAAATTCAATGATATCTCCATCGCCATTTAAATATCTGTGGGCCGCCGCCGCCGCCGCCACTCGCGGCGGCTATATCCCAAATGCGCTCTTTCAGGGTTTAAGTTGTAAACAGCCCACTCAAGACGCCTTTGTCTTGGCGGCCGCCTCCTCCTGCAGCTGCGCCAGGTACTTGCGCGCAAACACGCGGAAGTAGTAGTTGCCCCCGTTCCACACGCTCACGCCCAGGCAGTACATCAAAGCGGCAGTGTGGAACCAGTAGCTGTCCCAGAAGAACTTGATCGGCAGAAACGTCACCGACGCTGCCAGCGCGTGGCACCCCAGGTACACCAGCGGCTGCAGCCGCTCGGGCGCACCCACCACAATCCTCGCCAGCGCCGAGCGTTTGATGGCCTCTGGGTCCTTTGGCACCATCAGAGAGAACATGGTGGCGCGTCCCCGGGCGACGATGCGGTCGTGCAGTACCACAAACGTAATCAAGTAGTACATTACAACCCATACGAGGTAGAAAACGATGGGCCACAGCACCATCTCAGTCCAGGTGGCATGGGCAAAGGCAGTGGCTTCGACGGGGGAGAGTCCCGCCAGCCAGGCGGCGGAGGGGTACCAGCGCAGGGTCCAGGCGGTGATGGCGGGGCTGGCATGCATCATGAGCGTGGTGGTCTGTTGGTTGGTTATTTAAAGGGGGGGAAGGGAGGGAAAATTGAGTATGGGCTGTAATGATAGAGCGAGCGAGCAAGAGAAACTCTGCAATTGTGAGTTATTAATATTATTTTAGGGGGCGCTCTTTTCACAGTAGTTTTAGTTTACCTTGTCAAAGTCATGGAAGACCAGGGAGTTGCGCATGGCCAGGATGGAGAATTGCAGGGGGCCAGCTCCGTAGGCAAACGTCAGCTGCAGTGCGCATGGACAAGAGTGGTTGTTTAATTGAATATAAGTATTGAATAAATCTGCATTTTAATAAAATAAAATGTCTTGATTTATCTAGTTTTAGTTTGGTTTTCATTTTTTCTTGCTTACTTTTCTTGCGGCCACCGAGGGGAAGAAGTAGACGTGGGCGATGCCCAAGAAGTTTGAAAAGTAGCACAGCTCCAGCATGAGGTAGTGCCAGCCCTGCAGCGGAGAGAAAAAACAGCATTAAAAAGAGCTGTTGTGTTGGTGGCATTGTCGCTTGTAAAATACAAAGTAAAATACAAAGTAAAATGCAAAACCTGTTTCAATTCTCACCCTTTTCTTATAGGACCACCAGCGCAGCGGGAACAGGGTGCAGCATTTCAGCACCCAAAAGTGGTAGTACGTGGAGGGAGACCTGATGAGAAAAATGAAATAGTGAAATGTCAACATACACACTCACAATTTTTTACTTTTATTTACTATGAATAAATCACCAACCTGCCGATCCAGAACGCGATGAGCACCACGTTGAGCACACCCAGGAAGAACACCACCTTGTCGCGGAACATGATGCGGTCGGGGTGCATCAGCTTGGCCCCCAGCTGCTCCGCCATTTTGTGACGCTCCTCCCGCTGCAAAGTCGTCTCCTGGGGGGCGGCGTCGAGGGAGGGGGCGGCAGGGGCCGCCGCCAGCGCCTCCCCCATGCGGGTGGCGCCTTCGGTGAGGAACGTGACCTCATCTGTGATCTGGTTGGTGACTTGTTCGGTGATTTGCGAGGTCAGCGTCACCGCTCGCGCAATTCGCCTCTGCGGGGAGAAATAATGGGAAAGACTGGATCTTTAGGGTGGTAATGGGATGGAATATGAGGGGGAGTGGTTTCTAGGGAGTTGGGGAGGCGAAAGGAGGGAAAAGGTACCTGGAGGAGGGAAGGCTTCCGGGGGAGAGCTGGCTGGTCTCCTCCCGCGGTCATTGTGGTGGCGGGCGGAAGCGCAAGCTTGGATAAGTTACGTAATTGGTTTAAATGATTTTTTCGAGCTTTCAGCACCGTGTTTGAGCGTTGAAATGCTCCGTGTTTGACGGATCGAGGTCAGGGATTTTAAAATTGTGCCGTACTCTCGCAATTCGCGCTCCCCACGCCTGGAAACAAGCCTTTAAACCCCGAGATTGCCTTAAAACTTGTGATTGAAGAGAAAACTTGACGAGGCGTTTACCCGGTCCTCGAGCCAAGTGAAAAGGAAAGGACCAAGGACCTAGCTGCAGAGGACGCGCCGCCATTTGCTCCTCCTCGCAACCTCTAGCACATTTTAAGATTAATTAACAGTCGCCAAAGAACTGCATCGCCGCTCGAACGGGCGGCGATCTCCTTTATTAAAATATTGTTTCACTCGAGTGAAATCGAAGTTCAAATATTTCAGAGCAGTTTTATTCATTTCAAGCACCAACGCCGAGCCATAAAAAAATGGCGTTCGTCAACGTGCGAATGGACACGGGAAGCCTGCTGCCTTCCACAGCAGCCGTTCATCTTCATCCCATGAAATTGCAAAACCTCACAGCCAGCCGCGTGGCTTCTGGCAGCGCTGCCTCCACCTCCAACCGCATCCCACCCCCGCCATTCACACAGCACGCTGCCTCCCTCCCCCGGCGCCGCAACGCGCCGTTCGCCTGCGCCGCCCCCGATCTTGCCGCCACCCCAGGCCTCTCTCCTGCCGCCTCCTCCTCCACCCCAGGCAAAGACTTCGATCTTGTTGCCCTTAGCAACCTGTGCGTGGACATCGTGGTCCCCATGGAGGCCCTCCCGCCGGCAGACGAGCCCACCAGGCGAGCTCTCCTACAGCAGCTCACTGCCCACCCCCCTCCTCCCACCTCCTGGGAGGTGGGAGGCAACACCAACACCCTCATCGCTGCCAGTCGGCTGGGGCTGCGCGTGGCGTCCGTGGGCCACATCGGCGACGACGTTTACGGCAGATTTTTATCGAAAGTTTTGCACGACGAGGGCGTGGAAGTCATCGAACCGGTGTGGGCGGGCGCGCGGTTGACGCCGGACCAAGACGCCACCCTGCTGTGCTTTGTGCTGGTCGCGCCCGACTCCCAGCACGCGTTTTGCTCCAGCTACGATTTCGGACCGTGGCCTCTGCTGTCCTTCGTGGAGACGCTGCCTCGTGGCGCAGAGCGCGTGCTAGACTCCACCGCGGCGCTGTTCATCAACGGATTCGTGTTCGACGAGGTGCCGACGCACGTGGTGCTGGCGGCGGCAGAGCGTGCGCGTCGTGCTGGCGCCGCCATTTTTTTCGACCCGGGACCGCGGGCGTGGACCTTCTCCGACGGCGCGCGACGAGCTGCCCTCGACGCCGTCTTGGACGCCTCCGACGTAGTGTTAATGACCGAGGAAGAGGCGGAAGCCGTGACGGGAGAATCCGACGGTGAAACCGCCGCAAGAACAATTTTGGCGCGCCCTGGCGCGCGCACAGAGTGGTGCGTGATCAAGCGCGGCGCGCAGGGGGCCTTGCTGGCCGCTCACCCCCCGGGAACCGCGGTTTACGAGCAGCGGGCGTTGCGCGTCGATGTGAGTGACACCGTGGGCTGTGGCGATTCGTTCGCTGCTGCGGTGGTGCTGGGGTACACGCAGCACGCGCACAGCATCCCTGCGGTGATGGCGCTGGCGTCAGCGGTGGGCGCAGCCACCGCGATGGGCAGTGGGGCGGGCAGAAACGTGGCAAGGGCTGACGATGTGTTGTCGCTGCTGAGGAGCGAAGTGCCGCGATGTGAGGACGGGCGGACAGCGGATGCGCTGGGGGTGCTGGGGGAGTCGCTGCAGGGGGCGGCCAGGCGTTCCATGGAGAGCTTGGCGTCTCGAGAAGAGTAGAATGGGTGGCGGAGGCAAGGGACGGCAGAAAAGTATTTATTAATTTGATGGAAAATGAATTTGGATTTTCAAATGAGTGGGATGATAGGAGGGGGGAAGGAGGATAGAATTATGTATTGTTTTCCCTCTCTTTCATTTTGTATTTATAGATGTGTGTGGAATAATGAAAATATATCGCTAGCATTGCTTTTTACTTTATTTTTGTTTTGTGTGTAACCGTTCTTGATTGGACAGGAAGAAAGGATAGAAGTGGCGAATGCATATACAGGTATTCCCAGTCTTTTATAGAAGCAAAATGAATGTTTGATGCGTTGGCGAACAGGCATAGATTTTTTTACTGAAGCAAATGGAAAAAATCAATAAGAAAGAAAGCACCAGTATTTCAGAAGGCAACAGCGAAGTGAAAATGCAATTACTCTCCCTACAATAATCGTCTGGACCATAAATAAAAACTTACTGTCGGATTTTTAATTTAAATTTATTAACTACGATTAATTTAAATTTCACGCAACGGCCTTCCCCTCCAGGTCGCCCAGCGCCAGCCGCAGCGCGCTGAGCTCCTGCGACAGCGTCGCCAGGCACCCAGCCATATCAGCATTCCTTTCTTCCTCCATATTTCCCCCCTCCTCACCCTCCTGATCGCTGCCACGGTGCCGGGCCAGTGCCGCATGCCTCACATCTTCATCCTCCACGTTGCACATCAGCGCCAGACGCCGCTGTCGCCAGTCAGCTGACTGCAGGCGCTGCCGCAGCGCGGTCAGCTCTGCGCGCCATCCAGCAGCGTCTGCCGCCCGCTGCTTCTCCAACCCTTCTGTGCGCTTCACCAGCGACCGCACGCGCTCCTCCAGCCGCGCCGAGCGCCCTGTCATTCTCTCCTCAGCCGCGCCGTGCAGCGCGCGCAGCCGCCGCGTCTCCTCGCGCTCCTCCGCCAGCTGCCGCCGCAGTGCCGCCACCTCTTTTCGGCTGTGGTGGTGGTGGGAGGGCGCTCGGGGGATGGGGCCAGGGTGCGCCACAGCGGGTACGGGCGGCTCGATGTTCATGGCCTGGTGATGGAACGTAACGTGGGCCATTGCTGGTGATGGTGATGGGAATGCCGAAGAGGTGGCGGCAGCCGACGGCCTGCGGGGTCGCGCCGATTGGGGGCGCGCCCCGAACACGTCGTCTCCGTATTCTTGAAGCCGGTGCTGGAGCTTCTCTAGCTCGGTTGTCAGGTCATCCAGCAGCATCTGTTCCTCGTTGCCGGCAGAACTCATGGTTGTAAATTTATTCAAAAAGGTGGCCCCCTTCAGGCTGGGTTTGATTGAAATTATCAGCTTGGGAGCGCAATTTAACAGCATTCAGGGGTGTAACTTGCTAATTTTTGAAGGGGTTCGCAGTCAATAACAAGAAAAGTCAACACCGGTTTGACTGGGAGAAAAAACATAAGCGCCTGCACTCCTTCGCCGGAAGGAAGGCTATGCTCATAATCAACCACTCAACTTGCGCGAGTTGTTATTTCGCTCTTAGTTATTGTCAAAGAACAAGGCATTTTCTGTCGATGGCGATAAGCCAAAGCATGGTTGCAAGTTGACAGCTACCCCTGACCTAGGAGGACGCGCATTAAAGAACTGCGGCATGCATTGAGTCACACTACTGTGGGGTTGGCCTATGTCTTAATAGTAGGATGGTACGGCTTCCTGGAGTACGGCTGCTCAGGCAGCGGTACACCTGTCTTGTTTTTGGGGGGAAGACAACTAATCCGAGTCGATTAGCACCTTCGTTTCGTATACACTAAATTGACTTTAAATTGCCTTCTTTTCTGACGGTCGAAGAGACGGCATAGTCCATTATTTTGGCCGCCCCACTTTTCACGATGGCCTCCCGGACTCTTTTTGCCCTGCTGCTCGTCAGTCTTCTGGCTCCAGCCCTCGCCCACACGTAAGAACAAAATAAATCGTTGATCACTTCGAGTTTCAAGCGTTGCTTATTCTATCTATCTTTCAATCCATTTTTATCCGCACCCTGTACCAGCAGTGTTTTTGCATTATATTGTGATTATAAGATCGTATTAGGTCACTTTGGCTCTCACATAATGTTCTGCAAGAGGGAACTGTGCGCCCATCCTAAAAAATACTTGCCGTCAGGTGGCGCCTGTGGCCGATATCCTTCATTTCTCTTCAAAATACACACATTCCATCGCTATCTAGCACTCCAGATTAAATAATGTCGCTGTGTTTGTCTCCACTGAGCCAATCATCCCAGCATTGGTGCTGCTATACCTCCTTGATTAGACATTATGAGCTGACGCTACTTCTCCATATGCTACTCATCGAATAATTGGCTCAGGCAGGGATTAGTAACGATAACGAACACCTGCTTATTCATTTTACAGGTATTACGGCACCAATCTCACGGCAATGGAGGGCTCAAAGGCCACCGGCAGCGCTGTTTACGAGAGCTACACCCACACAGGTGAGGGCTTAACGCACAGCCAATTGTAACGAAACCCCAAAATTGAAACAACTTGATTCATTTTAGCTTCATTCCACCCCGCAACTTTTAATTTGGCGGGAGAAACATCGGTCGAAACAACACGGAACACCGAATGACGGATCCCCCCCCACCCCCTTTTCGGCGCAGGGGAGTTTTTCTGGGTTTTGAATGCCACCGATGTCAAGGGGATTACTTCTATTGAGGTCGTCGATGAAGCAGGCGGCGATCTGATCGTCGGCGTCACCCTGGCAGAGTACAGCCCCGCAAAAGACATTAAAGGCACCGAGAAGCTCAACGGCACTTTTGCTGCCGCCGACATCAACCAGGCCGTGGCTGCCGACGTCTACGAGCTTGCAGGTATGCATTAATCCTAATAAACACCACAGCAGACCATCATTTTCACGGCGAGCGCCGCTTTGACATTTTTTTCAAAATTAATGTTATAATCTGTATAAACGGCGTTTGCTGTCTTTCTCCTTGGCAGGCCACGTTTGCATGGGTCACATCTGGGTCCGTATCAACACCGAGAACGGCCCGCTGATGGGCAAGCTCGTCTACATTCCCAAGAAAGGCCCCGACTCCCTCCCCTGCGAAGAAGCCTCCGTGCCTCACACGGCCCACGCAGCTGCCCCCGCGCCCGCGCCGGCTCCCTCCCCTCCCAGCAGCGCCACTGCGTTCAGCTTCACGCCTCTGCTGCTGGCGCTTGCCGCCGCAGCTGGCGCAATCGCAATTTAAATCAAGCTTTCATTTTATAGTCTCTTGCTTTTCTAATAAAATTTGAATGCTGCGTCCCTGTTCTTTCCCTAACCTGTTATTCTATGATTTGCAGCAATGTCTGAATATTTGCCACCATTTTTTTTCTCCATGGATTTTTTTTCTCTCCTTGCCGCCTTATGGCTGTGTGTTACGTGTTCAGAGCACTGCATTCCCAAGATTTCCATCTTTAATTACATTTTCTTTTTATCAGTTTCAGTAGAAATACAGCGGAGAAGAATATGGAATTCTATTTTTGGCGGCGGTGATTTGATAAAAGTCTGTGGCGAAAGCAGAGAAGCGGTTTTTCTCGACAAGCGATGAAAGGAGCGAGTGTTTCAGCAGAATGTCAAAGGGAAGAGCAGCTGGAGAACGGCTCTTTGGCTCCCCACAAGTTGGTTTTCGCGCAAACAAAAATTAATCAAAAGCACTATGAATGAACATACTGCTGAACCAGGCTATCATTCAGGCATTTAATATGCTTCTAATAAAATCAAATTAAGATCAGGAATTAATATTAAAATTAACACCACTTTTTTTTTGTTGTGTAAAAGCAGCCGCGTGCCACAAAAATCAGATTGAGAGCAGATTTTCCTCCTGGCCTTGTTTACTTTTAATTTCCCGTCCATTGCAATTCTAAATATACTTAATCTCTCTCATCTGGGGTCCTCATTTCAAAATAAATCGAGTTGACATGATCAAGTTTCTGATATTTGCGGCGCTCGCGCTATCTGTGGTCCCGTCTCGTGCAGATGATATGGCACATGGCGATGATGCAGTGTGAGTTGTCTCCTCACCTTCTTGCCGATTTTTTTTAAGATGAATTGCGTACCAGCATCATTGAAACCCGATGCCCGCGTTGGTCTGTGCGCGCACCCAGCCGGCACCTTGTATACCATTACAGCAAAGGCACCATCTTGCAGCTCGGCGAATATAAACTTCTTTAAATTGTGTACCACCTCTCTCACTGCTCATCTTGCCCTCATTTTTTTGCTGCAGGTGGTTCACCACCTCGCTGACCAACATGTGGAACACCACGGACTTTGGTACCATCAACTACACCGCCCACTACATCAAATCCACCGGCTTGTACATGTGGGAGTTTTCCGTCAGCGGTGGCACCAAAGACGTCACCGCTCTGCAGATCCGCGACGGAAAGGCGGGCATGGACGTCACAGGTCAGTCGTTTGATAGACATGCTCTTGCAACTTGCCATAAACGCAGATTTTCAATGAGCAGAACAGAGAGATAACAATGATTTGCCGGTTTTCTCACGTTTGCAGCTGTTGATCTGAGTAACTTCACCACCCCTGTGAACAGAGGCGTCTGGACCGGCGATTTCACCTCTGGCATCGACTCTGCGGTGGCTGGCAGCACCGCTGAGCTGTCAAACCATCAGTGCATGGGGTGAGCAGAACCGGTCTTTTTTCATGTTGAATGAAGGATCACTTGGTTATGGGACCTACAAATTGCACTCAATACAATTTTTGACCGCACCCCTCTCGCTGGCCTTCAATTTCTCAACGACCGAAACTTTTTTTTTGTCGTAACTCATCGGCAACTGCAGGCACATCTACGCAGTCATTGTTGCAGGCGAGGAGACCTTCCGGTCGCCCATCACCTACGACGCCAGGGACTCTGGCGTCGCTGATTGCTACGAGGCAGTGGGATTCCAGGGCGGCGAAATGGCAGGTAAATCGTATACACTCATATGTTGTGCATGGCACTAGCTCGGCATCGGTATCAAAAGCTGCCTTGATGCCCTCATTAAATTCATCAACTAATAAGCCCTTTTTTCGCTAAGATCTATTGCAATTTGCGACTTTTTTCTGCTGGAATTTCAGTTTAGCAAATCCTCGTCTTCTGACTGATTTAATTGAACGCAGGCATGGATCACGGCACGGAGGACCACGATATGTCTGCCATGGAGGAGGACCACGACCACAGCAGCATGGTGGGCATGGCCCCCTCTCCTTCCATGAGCCCGAAGCCATCGCCATCGCCATCGCCATCCCCCAGCCCTGTTACTCCCGCCAGCGACTCCTCCAACCAATCCTCGGCCGCCTCCACCCCCTCCCCTGCTCCCTCTTCTGCCTCCTCCGTGGCAGCTACTGCTGGGGCGGTGCTCGCGGTGGCCGCCGCAGCCCTGCTGGCATGATCATGATTTCATTATTTATTTGAATTGAAAAGCCCCGTTCTTGACCGTCAAGCTACTTTGCTCTGTCTCGATTGCTGTTATATGCCATTTTCTCTCTCTCGCTTTTTTCTTAATGTTGATGTCAGACATGCAGAATCGTGTAGTATACATCCGATGATGATCAATATGAAAAATCAAGGCATTCTTCTTCTTCTTTTCTTTTTTTGTTTACAGCCATTTCCCATGCCAATGTCCGAGGCAATTCCTTATTGAACTGTAAATCGTTCTACAAAACAGTAACGAACACTACCCGGCTGGGCCATCTGAGTTTTCAAACAGATTTTCAACAAAATTGTTGGAAATTTTCCAATTGGAGAGCATTTTGGCGGCTTGCTCAGCTAAACGGCAGCATTTAAGAGCTAATAAAAATAAACTTTAAAACACTGTTTAGGCACCCATCATTCAAAACGCGCTTTGTCACTAGAAAAAAATACATGTGATCATTAATTAATCAATCAATCATAAACCAAAAAATATATATAAATCAATCTGTCTTGCTTTGCTGGCAGAAACGGCATGAAAGCAACGTGCTGAACATACCCAAACTTCGTTAACACATAAATTTGAGCCACCGCTGCGCCAATGTTCAAAAAGCACGTTAGCGTGTCGGGGACTCATTCCCTGGGCGGTAAAGACGTCAAGAAGCTCAAGGCAACCATCGCGAAGCACTACCCCTCGCTCACCGAAGACCAGCTGGCGGAGCTGTGGCCCAAGGGCTCCGCTTTTGTGCAGTCCAAGCTCACCAACCGCTGCACCGTCTACGGCACCGAGGACACTCCTTACTTTTTCGACCCCAACGGCCACAATGACAGACTGCTCCCAACCGTAAGCGATGCGTATTTCTTCCTTTAATTTATATTTGCAGCGAAAATTTGAGCACGCGTTTTTCTCGAGCTTTTTTTTCTCCCCGCCCCCTCAAAACCGCATTCATATGAGGGAGTAGACATTGTGGTTATTTATTTTATTTTTAAATGCAAAATGCAGGTGTACCTGCTGTCGCTGCTGCCCTCGCTGGTCTCCACGCTGCACACCTGGAGCGAGGTGTCCAGCAAGCTACTGGGCGGCGCCGATCTTTTTCTGCAGGGCGTTTTGGCGCCCACCGAGGGGCTAGAGCCGTTCCTGGCGGGCAGTGTGCGCAGCGTTGCGGTACCTGGCAATCCCGTGCCTTTTGCTGTGGGCACCATGGCCGTGAGCACGGCTGAGGCGCGCCGAGAAGGCATGAAAGGTCGGGGACTGATGCTGCTGCACAGCTACGGCGACCTGCTGTGGGCGCTGGGCCCCAAAACGCCGCCCAACGCGGGTTTCACGGTCACCCGGGTGTTCCCCATTGAATCTGACGCAGCGCAGCAGGCACAGCAGGGGGGAAATGTGGACGAGAGCGCCTGCAGAGAAGCTGGCGATAAAGGGGTGGAGGCGGCTGCTGGGGCGATGGCGGCGCTGGAGGTGGGCGATGCAGCAGCCTCCGCGTCGTTCGAGGGGGACAGCGGGGCTGGAGAAGGCTCTGCAGCAGGTGTGGACGGAGGCTTCGGCAGTGGCGGCGGAAATGAAGGGGAGGGGGGCTCTGAGCTAGACATGGACGCGCTGCTGGAGGCTGCGGTTTTGGGGGGTTTGACGGCGGTGAAAAACGCAGAGCTGCCGTTGATGACGTCAGATTTTTGGCAGAAGCACGTGCTGCCGCTGCGGCCGCCGGGGGTGACTCTGGACTTTAAGAAGGCCACAAAGTACAAGAAACTGTCCAAGCTGCTGGACAAGTACGAAAAAGCCAAGGTACGGCTATGAGCATTGCGTGCACTAATTTTGTATTAGCCAATCACCTTTTTGTAATTGATTAATACTACGTTTGCCACGCTGATATTTCAGATTTTTCTCAGTTTTTTTCTCCATTGCTAATCAACTTGCAGGTGCTCGCGCAGAAGCAGATTCGCAAGCAGGACCATATCTCGCTGGTCAACCGCACCCATCCACTGCTAGCAAACTGGTCTGGAATGCCGCACGGCTTTGGTGGCAACGGCGCAGGCACCGGCAGCGCTTCTCCTGCTGGCGCAGCACCCCCAGGGATGGCGATTGAGCTGCTGTACCGCCCTCCTACCTCGCTGCGCTCGGTGTTTGGCGACCCTGCGGCTGGTGATAAAGATCGACTGTTCAGCGAAGTCGAGTGTCGAGAGGCACTGCTGGAGCATGCGAGGGGGCTGGGCAAGCTGGTTGAAGGCGACAGGGCTGTGGTGCTGGACCACACGCTGGCGAGTGGGCTGTGGGGCAAGAAGGAGGGGCCCGAAGAAGGCCAGTTTTGTTCAAATTGATTTTTTGCCCGGTGAAATTTAGTCGTAGGCTCGAAAAGGACGCGATTATCACGCAAACTAAATGACTACTTGCCTGTGTTGTTAGTTCATGCCTCGAGCTGTACTCAAAAAAATATTTAACTTTCCGACGTTTCCCCCTCATCCGCTCTTTCTTCTCTTCAGGCGCGGCTGTGCCGATAGCTGTCCTCTTTCCGCGCTTCATGAGCAAGCTTCAGCAGTGGCACCGCATCTCCAGGCCCAGCCTTGGCGGCGGCGGCGGCGTGGTCGAAGTTTTGCGCAAGGGGGCGGTAAAGCAAATATGCATTGTCGCAGAGCGGAAAAACGGCAGAAATTTGACCTCAGTGACGCGGGTGGAAGGCTTCGGGTGAGCATAGAGCTGCTGTTTGTATTTGCAGACTTGTTGTATTGCAAAGCAAATTTATTTTGATCAAACAAGTTTTTTCTTCTCGTTTCTTTGAATATTTTTGTTCTGCAGGTGGGCGGCAGATGAGCTGGCAGCGGATTTTCAAAAGCGGTTCAAGACGGCTGCGAGCGTGGCGCCGCTGCCTGGCAAGACGGAGACGGACAAGGAGATCATGATGCAGGGAGACATGCTGAAGCAGGCCACCAAATTTTTCACCGAGACGGCAGGGATCGATGCAAAATTCTTGGAACTCAATAACAAAATGAAGAAGTAGTGCAGGTTTCATTGCATGGGTGTGTGCCTGGGCGTTTGGAGAATTTTCTGGCACGTTTTGTTTTTTAAATCGCTGCTATTTGCTTTTGAATGATACTAACGACGGCGACAGAGTTGAACAGCAGTGCACTGTGAAGCATGCTGCCCTAAAATTTGCTTGCCCACTTTTCGGAAAGTGACGCTGGGGTAGGTTTCTTGGAGCTCTGCAAAGGTGTCTGCCAGCAGCTGGTCGTCCAGCGCCACCAGGACCACGTTCAGGTCCTGGCTGGCCAGCCGCTTGGCATACGCTTTGCCGATTCCTGAGAAAGGGGAGGGGACCAAAGGTGGCGGCAGCGGTAGTTGAGAGTGGAGAAAGAAGAGCGAGATTTTTATCAAACACATGTTTAAGCATTTGATTGGTGTGAATGCGAGCTGAAAATTGTGACGTCTGGCGCTTTTCCCTTCAATTTCCCATGGAAAGGGGCACATGATTTCATTTTAACTATTTCATTGCCCAATATACTCCGAGAGTAATTAAGCTCGTCCTACTTCTAAATAAAAATAGGATTTAAGAGTCGCCAGGGGGAGGACGCATGTAGTACGCACATGATGAAAGAAAGCATTGTTCTCCATTCCCATTACTGCCAGTGGATCAATCAGCCGGAACACAGCATGGAGCTTTTACACATGACCGAAATGAACTGTTTTACAATTTCAGTGAAGAAGAAAATAGAAGAAACCAAACTGAGAAGGAAGAAATGCGCTCAAAATTCAAAATCATACAAGGAAGAAAATACAGCAAAGAAAAATAGAAAAAATCGTGTGTATTCGTGCATGCTCATTCTTCTTGCGCTGCGCGGGACTCGGCACGTCGTCGGTGTCGCAGCGTCTCTCCTCGGGCTATGCACTCGCCACCCGCGCCAAAGCCACCGCCGCCTGCCATCTTGTCCAGCACCACCTCAACGCACACTCCTTTGGGGACGCCCAGCGGCTGGCAGTCCGCGGCAGCAGCTGCTGGGGTGTCGGGAATGGGGTCGGAATGGGGCCTGCTCTCTGCACAACGAAAACGAGAAGAAGGCGGTGGTAATATAAACAGCAAGCTCACAACGGAAACAAATAAATGCATAGGGGAAGAAGGACACGAAAGGCACGCACCAGTTCCCGAACTAGAGGAGGGGTGAGGCATCGCTGCATGACCCTGCAGCTCCCTCAAGAGGTTTCTGAGTTCCTTTCTGAAAACATGTCGTTGCCCGTCCAGGTAGCCATGGAGCCTTATTTCAGGCATGGTCGAGATTTCGATCTTTCTCTTTCCTCCTCCGGAGTTAGCCCCCCCTCCGAATATTTATAGCAATATTCGAGATGTTCTCGCAAGTTTGAAATCAAGGTGTCTGAACGCAGCGCTTCCAGAT